>OZ010582.1:13649908-13669908 GCA_963932145.1 Acanthosepion lycidas | reverse complement strand
GTGTGGTCTGATGAGACAAGGCAAAATATATTCCCTGGGGAAATAAATTATAACCAATGAACCCTTAAGGCTGTTTGTGTACATTGTATTTCATATATATATATATATATACTAGCTTGCAATATATATATATATATATATATATATATACTCTGCAAGCTAGTATATTCCATTTTCTTTGGGATAGCTATGCCTAGAGAGATATTAATTTCCACCATTTTATAAATAAGATCAATGAATAAACCGCACTTAATATGATGCCAGTTTTAAATATTCATCCAGTACTCTTTAGCTCATGCGTCTATATTTGTATCTGTTTTATGAAGTCGCAACTCACGATTACAACAACGAAGGATGAGGCGAAAAATCCTAAAATCGTTCGTCTCACAGCAATCAATATTGGATAATTAGGGGTAGAGTTAGGCACATTTTGCCCTATAGATCCACTCGTATTAGGAAAAGACTGGAGATGTAATCAACGGCTCCTTAAAGATGATGGATACGTCATGAGGCGATAGACTTGAGAACACGAGTCAAGCCTCGTCAAAAGGTATTACCTCGAGGATTTAACGTCTTTTTGATCTGATTAGAAACTTTCGTTCATTTCCCGTTAATTTGACGTTTTTTTTTCTATTTTTCTTCATTAGTCGATTGTTCTACTTCTTATCATCGTTCACCTGTTTTGAACTGCTTTCCTTCCATGAGTCAGACATACTTTCTTTTAAGGCTTTTTTTCTGTCTATTTTTTTCAATTTATTTTTTATACCTTCCTCTTGAAGCGTAACGTTTTTTCCTTATCTTTTCTTAAATATATTTTCTATTTATTTTTACCTCGCCGCTTGTTTACTTATATATATATATATATATATATATATATATATATATATATATATATATATATATATATATATATACCTAGGGTGAAAACTGGTGTACGAAAATACGTACAACGTCGTTATCACGTGAGCCATCACTTTGCCCTTTCGACTTACCCTGCAAAAAAATGTTTATATTTGAGGCAAGGTGAAAACCTCACACAACCACTTCTGTCTTCTTGCGCTGTATCATTCGAACAGATCTCTCTCGTTTCTCTATCTCTCTCTTTCTCCTTTTCTCTCTCTCCCGTCTCTCTCTTTCTCTCCCACTCTCGCAGGCAGTTTCCTCAATGCGTGTACAATGATGTGTCTCCAGAAGCTTGCTTTTTTGTTGCTCCCTATATAACAGTCAAAGGCTGACAGATTAAGAAATGACTGTAAACAGCAGAAATGTGGTTCTACAGCAGGATGCTGAGAATATTATGAACAGAGAGCTAAATGTTTATTATATACCTGGACTGTGTCTTGTTTCGTCGAAAAAAGGCCAGGAAAGTAATTCGGGTTTGCTTAACAACAAATAGTATGACCTCCAATGAAATAGGAGGAAGGGAATTTGGGATTGCTTGACAACAAACAAAATGACCTCCTAAAAAAAGGTAGTATGTCTCGGTCAAGTACGCTCACGCGACATACATCACCATGCGTCTTTTGGTATTGTAACTTTAGTTTCCTAGTGACCTCCGAACCAACATTTGAGAAATACACTCACAAGCCAATTCCATTACCTGTTATGTATAAAATAAGAAAATTACTTTCCGGAAATCTTGGCTCTATTTGACTATTTAATTGGTAAATTATAATGGTATAGTGTACCCAAACAGGAAACACCTTACCTTTCATCTCGGAGCCAATCCAAATGACCAAATGGAAACAGAACATAAACATTATTGCCGAATTCTATATTTTACATTGCGGAACAGTCAAATTTTGTGGAGATTTACAGAAACTTTGTCATCATGAACCTTCGAACTCCCAATTCCTGAAACACAAACGTTTGAACTGACATCCAATATCAGTTAGGTGTTCTTTTATTATTTAAAGTAATCAAAAACGACCCTCTGTTGCCACTGTTATAATGAAAACGTATAATTTCTTGATAATTAGTCAATGCCAGCATAGTAGGACTTTAGTAATCGCATATACCAATTACAATACGCCGTTGAACAGTACTCGTATCAGTCGTTTTAGAATAATACTCATAATAATAGTACTTCTTATAGCGAGAAGAGAATAGCGGTCCGAATAGTATACGGAACAGAGGAGAAATAGTGAACAGACTAATGGAAGATAGATGAGTAAAGCAAAACACAATTAGACGTCACGCGACTTCCTCAATATATAAGTTTTCTCTATGGTCACGTGATCTACCTAGTTGAACAATGAGATCGGCTCGTGTTTGTTCACTTGCGATCTACGTTCAAAAACAAGTGTCGGCAGTGACATTTTATTCCTATATTTATTTATTGAACGTTTGTCACACCAAACTTTTCCCATAATTTTTTTATTTTGAGATATAAAATTTACTTACAAATGTTAACCTTGTGTTTGTTATTCGTCGGTACCTGTCAGTCTGTTCCTATCTGAGCGAAACCACCCCCTCATTTTTTTTAACTGGGGTAACATTGTGGGGTTGTGGCCGGGATTCGTTCAATTGGAATTATACGTATATGTGTAGAAGACCAACTTGTTTGTAGAAGACCAACTTGTTTGTCATCTAATGCTCTTTTTTATTAAGTCACTCTCAACAAAAAGGTAACTTAGACTGAAAAAAAAAGCTGATATACTAGAAATTGGTAATAATGTGGAATTATATGTTAGGGAGTCTCTGCGTAAATCACAACTAGTTAGTAAGATTACAGAGCATATGGTAGATAACGGTATCTTCAATGAAGGCACATTAAATCAACTGCCATTAGAAAAAAAGAAGTTACCCAAAGTTCAATTTGAACTTGGGAGACTTAAAATTAAAGCTGTGAAGAAAAAGGTGAGAATCGAAGCTGAAAAAGAAAAAGAGTGAAATTGAGCGGAAGACAAGTTTTCGCGAAATACTAACAAATCAATTAAATATTGAAGCTAGACGAAATGAATTTCAGGGTAAGCAAGTACAGAACTTTAATGAAGAGGAGGTAGATGGATATTTCAATTGTATGTCTGTCATTCCAATATTTTGTGATATAAAATTTATTTACAAATGTCAATCTTGTGTATGTTGTTCTTCGCTACCTGTTCGTTTGTTTCTAACTGAGTGAACCTACCCTTCCTTTTTTTTATCCCGCGGTTCATACGTAGCGAATTCGTAACAATATATATATATATATATATATATATATATATATATATAATTAATATGTATATATATATATAATTAATATATATATATATATATATATATATATATATATATATATATTGACATTCATTTCTGTAGTTTACTGCTACCAGCAAGCAGAAATATTTCTTCTCCCAATGATGGACATTTTGCCCGAAACTAGTCGAGGAATCTAAATGAAATAATAATAAAAAAAAAAAGACGAAAGGATATTAATCTACAACCCAGTGTGTCTCAAGATTTTAATTTTTTAATATTTTTTATTGTTCAATATATATATATATATATATATATATATATATATATATATATATATATATATATATATATATACCCAAGTATATGATTGGTGTATATGGAATGAATTCCAATAACCAACAATTACTATTCTTAAAAGAGTGCTCAATACAAAGTAGAGCAGATATAATTATTTAATTATATAATAATTATATATATATATATATATATATATATATATATATATATATATATATATATATATATATATATATATATATATATGGGTGTGTTTGTGGTTGCGCCTGTTTATGTACGCATATATGTGTGAGAGAGAAAGAGAGTGAGTGACAGTATGTGTGTGTGTGTGCGCGCGTTTTCATAATGATTTCACTGAAATCATTTTCTCGCAGAGTCTATTGCACCTCCTTTTACGGTTTCCTAAACAAAGCCACCTTCTGTTTTTCGCTTGTTTTTGCTAAATAGGCAACGCCAATTCTATTAGCAGTCACTAAGCTGTCGTTTGATGTCGACTTAAGCAGTCTCATCGAATCCCTTAAACAAATGAAGGATCCTCGATTGGCTTCAGACCAATAACCTAATCGATCATCATAATACAGAATTAGAAAGACGAATACGTCGACGTTCTAAAGGTAACACGCATGCGCTGGGAAACCGGTGTTGTGACGTTCACAATATTTACTGAGCTCTTTTCTTTTTCTTCTTTTATATTCTGCATAAGTTTCTCTCATAAAAATATCGTTGTTTGGGATTTCTACTCTCAAACTTTGCACATTTTTAACCTAATGTTCGTATAGCAATTTGGTTGTTACAAACACACACTAAAACACACATATGTATGTATGCGTGCGTGTGAAAATTATATATATATATATATATATATATATATATATATATATATATATATATATATATATATATATATATATATGGAAAGGAAAGTAAGATATATAATCCGGTGTTCTCATTGATAATTTTTATTTTTATTTTTACAAAACAGTGCTCAATGTAAATTTACAGAGCATCAATATTATAAATTAACTGATTAAAATGTTTTTGCTACACAGCTATAACCATGTTTCAAAAATGGAAGCTAAAAACTTTAAATTTAATTAAAAGCATTAGTTCTATTTCATCATCAAGCCAATATTGGAATCTTGAAGATGAAATAGAACTAATGCTTTTAATTTAATTACAAAATTAAATTTGAAGTTTTTAGCTTCCATTTTTGAAACATGGTTATTACTGTGTAGGAAAAATACCATATTTTAAAACAGTTAATATATATATAGTAATATCAAAGATCGCATATGCACAGAAAGGTGCATGGTCGCACGCGTGCGAACGGACACACGCTTACTTACACTAAAAAAGCTTGCACTAATGAAAAGTGCACATAAATAGAAAAATCGAGAATTGTAAGCAGTCATTTGCGGATCCTCCCACCCTGACGAGTAAACTGTAATTCTCGGATGGTCCGTCGTCGGAACTCTGGAGTCGGGATCCTGAAGGTAACATCAATCGGCTAACTGATAAAATTTTTAATTATATTAATTTTCTCTTTATTTATTTCTCTCTCTCTCCTTACCTTCTATACATACACACACATCGTGCGTGCGTGTGTGTGTGTGTGTGTGTAGTGGTAGTAGATATAAATGTTGCTTCCGCGATTAATCTAATTGGAAATATAGACAGATTCATAGAAAAACACACATACTGATAGATAGATAGATAGATAGATAGATAGATAGATAGATAGATAGATAGATAGATAATTGTGGATAGGAATATTATTGAAAAAATTATATTTATGGTTAAGAATACTCACTAATATCGGAATTAGAACCGTAGGCATCTGTCCGTTCTGGGAGAATACGGAGACTACTCGTTTGACTACCTAATTCGTTTCAGACGCTTCTGGGTTATATTGACATTCTACTGCCTAGACCATAGTTAAATTTTCTGGTAGAGAACGAATAATACGGTATTATCTGTTTTTGAATAAGCCCAGCAAGGCCCCATCTACAAATACTACGATTTGCTACTTCGTACTTGTGTACGACCAATGGCTTTCGAACAGTTTCGTCTATTCATTTTCACTCAGTAATTTTGACCTACTTGTGACATGGTCTTCAGAGATCTCTTAACGGGACTACACGCTGAGATCATTTACTCTTATTATTAATATTATCAAGACGTCAATTGTCCTGTCATCAATTCCCATTCAGTGTCTATAATGATGAAACAAGTATTTACTCCTACCTTAATTGCAAGTTTGAATATTTTCGATGAAATAAAATCGACAGATATCGAAAATGACATAACGTTTCTTGTCAACTGGAAGCAAAAAATGGCTTATCAGTTTTAACGCTTCTAAAACGAATCTGCTCATTCTTAGTAATCTTAAAGAACCCTTTGTTTTACTTTTTATAACTGCCAGAAGAGGAAGTCACTGCAACTTTTCGACTGACATGAAGTGAAATAATGCTATTGAAACAATTGTTAAGTCAGCTTATAAAATAAGTTCCCCTTCAGGATCTATTTTGCTCTTTTATAAATCTACCATTCGTGCCGCCATATCTGGTCTGGTGTATATAAAGATTCTTGAAAATTATCCAACGAAGAATCGCCAAATTTATCGGAAATGACCTGGCATATTGGCTTTAGTCACTTTTCCACTGCAGTAATGTAGTTTTCATTTGGCTACGTTTGGAGTGCGACATAAGTTTCGATATTCTACCAACTCATCAGGCACAACATATTAGTTATCATTTGTTTTTTTTAGTAATATACATGGTCTCATAAGAGGAACGTTAAATTACACGTAGATTCACAGCTCAAATTTTCAATAAGTTAAAGGATTCCAGGAGGGTGGTTGAATCCAAACAGAAGACAGTTATAAAATTAATATTCTAAAGAAAAAAAAATTAACATAACCGTGAGACGGGTAGGCCACGCAGTTAACAGGATATAAAAACCGAATTGATAATCAGAGTTCAAATGCGGAATGAATATGTCTCGATAAGTCCGTTCAGGAATTAATGACAGGCCCCAAGCTAAGGCTAAAAGTTGAGGTTTCGGGTCTGAAGAATAATGTGCCAAAATAATAATAATAAAATAATTATCTTACGCAACTAGCAAAGAGATCTGTGTGACGTTACCCCGTCTGTCTCCGCGCCGTCGCCGTCCTATCCTGTCCTGTGACGATCAGTGTGACTTTGTATTGGTCGGGGCACCAAATGTGACGTTCTGACCTTTTACTGGTTCGGATGGGAACTGGTTAGATTCGGTATCAGCCTTGTCGTTCCAAGCTAGCCTCCAACGTCTGGTTACCGAAGTAACTGTTTTGATTTCTAGTCTAACCTACCCACGTTAGGTAGACGAAATCAATTAGTCGCCGGGCCGTAATGCAAGTGAGTTCGAACAAGGGTAATACCGTACAAGTATATGTAAAAGAAAATAAAGTAACAACTCGAAAAGTTCAAATGTGTTAAAAAAGGATAACAATATTTTATATCTGGTTGCTGAATACAGGACTGCGTCTTTCTCCCAAACCGCTAATATGGATACGTGACACTTTGCGTTTGTTAGGCGAGTCTTAATATCTTAAGATGTTTTTCGATAATTGTTTTTTTTTGTGTATATTCAGGTGATATTCGTAAAACTTGTTTTGATGGTGTGAGTCTAAGTCGTTCTTCAAAAATAAATTGTTCTTGGTTAGAAGTTGAGGTCGTGATTGCGTGGATCTTTTAGTCAGGTTCCTGCGAGGCGGGTCTCAGCGCCCACAGCTCAACTAACTTCTCTCTGACTCAACTCTTGCCTGTCTTCAACCCCAACTGCAGTACACTCGCTGCGACTCTGCTTATATGGACGCCGACCAAAACCGGGTTGGGCCTGTCGGGGTTTGAGGTTCCTTGATAATTCTATATCCGCATCAAGGATTTCCTTTGTTTTCCATCAGGAAAATTAATTACTTATTTTTGGAAGTCCTTAATTTCTAGTTTAAGGGAATCGTCCTCCCAAATTCTTCCTTTCTCATATTGGTATCTCATACCAATCCCTTCAGAGGCGTCAACAGGTTCCCCCTCTCTCTCACAGTGGCATCTCACACCAATCCCTTCAGGGGGCGTCAACAGGCCTCCCCTCCTTCTTCATGGTTTACCTTCGCCTACCGCTCACGCCAACCTTCAGCCAATGAACGCTCAGCAGCGTGGGTTTTTTGCAATTATCGCTCAAAGGAAAAAAAAATATCTTCTCTTTTTTTTTCTTCTCTTTCTTTTCTTCTTCCCGACAACAAACCCTTACGACTCTTATCTTAACCAAACACCGTCTGGAACTCGTCAACGAGACCTTCGCCAAACAAGCACTGAGGCTGGTCAATGATCTTCCGCACTCTGTCGCCAATTATTCGTTCCGATAAAATAATTTTTCTGTCATGGCCAGCTCTGACACAAAACAGGTGCTCTTCTCAAATGATACCTCCGCAAATAGTTATTAGTTTAATCTTTCCTTCTTTGTACTTTGTGGGTGGTCCAGCGGACATTTTTCTCGGTCAGAGCGCGACCCAATTAATTTTTATCTCTTAGCATTCTGCCTTGTAGGTCAAATGACCAACCTGAAATTTCATTATTGCCATGGGCAGATTGCTATCCTCTTTCGCCGCGTCGTAACATAAATCAAATTAAATCCGGTATCTTACTTTCTTCGCTAATGAAAATAAAATCTTTACCACTTTTCTTTGTTAGAAAAAATAACATCGCTCAGTGTCTTTTCGTGATGGCTTCTTATCACCTAAATTAATTCTCGTCTTTTCTTTTTTTTTTTTCACGCAACCCTAAATATTGTCACATTTGAAGTCAACTTGGTTATCTCAGCTTTCAGGAGCAAGAAACCACGTCTTAACTGCTGTTGTTCCTGGATTTAAGCTGACCCGGTGGGGGCACCTATTAGAGTCCCATCTACATGCAAAGATCAACAATATATATTTTTATAATATAATGGCCAACAATACATTTTTATAGCAAAATGGCTGTATAACCGTAAAAAATATAAAAATATTTTTTTTTTTATAGCAAAATTACCAACAATACCTTTTGAGATGTACAAATTATATATCCGAAAAACATAACTTTGCACCGAAAGTATAAAATTATGTACAAGGTATCTGCGGTTGAAAGAATAAAATTGCATGTGGAATATTATAAATCGATATAAAATAAATAATGTGCTTGCTTCGAATTCTCCTATATGGCTGTTAATAATATAAATAATTATTTAGTACAGAGTTGTAATAATCTCGTCACGCAGGCCATTATAGCCTTTTGTTTATTGTCTCCACATGAACACAAGTACCTTTACATACAATGTGGAAAATTGATAGAAAATCTCGTTATACATTTCAGCGTAATTTACAATATTAGTAATTATGTAAAAATTGCCAAAAAATCTCTATCCGATTACTAGTAGAGAGAAGAATTGTACACGTGGCATTGTATGAATGATATATGACAGCCATCCTGCTACCAATATTAATAGAACCGAGTGACCGGAAAATATTGAGAAACATTTGACATAAACGAAAATATTAGAAAAAAGATATATTGCGAGTTTTCAGCAAACAAAAAATAAAGAAATACATTTGGAATGAAGAAGTGGAAATCCTTATGTGTAATAAAAATCAAAGTAATTTGATTACATTTTAAATTCATGTTTTGGCAATTGTCGATTGCGTTAAAATAGGGTGAGAGAGGATTATTTATAATGTGAGTAAGGAATATATATATATATATATATATATATATATATATATATATATATATATATGAAATTTATTTTAGGATATTAAATCAACATCCTGCTAAAAATCGCTACACTATTGAGATCGTGTTTCAACGCATATGAATGCGTCTCCTCACGCGATTTTAATTTCCTGGCGAGTGAACGATTAATTTACCTCCTCTTTTGACGAGACAATAAAAGTAGACTTGAAGGCTTTACCTTAATCACACAATCCAATATGACCTAAGTTAAATTCAAACTAAGCGAAACAAAAAATGAAAATGGGTGATAACATGAAGTTGTCTGCAAACAAATTCCAGACATTAGAATAAAGACTGATACAGATGGGTACGTCATTTCGTAAAATGTATACAAGTCAAGCAATCAACTTTCCCAAGGGATATAAGCGGGGGGGGGGGGTGTAGAGATATAATTCAACCTAATGTTAACTAGTTATATACTTTGTGAATTTTCTACATAAATTTTTTGTAGTTGAAAAATAAGAGGCCTCTTTAAGAAATTAGTAAATAATTTGAACGTATTGCATTATTTGGCCAATTAATATGAAATCCTTATATAAAGAGCATCTATTTCAGAAGTTAATATCAATTAGTCAATGAAAGCTGTTAAAAATACTAACTAAATTCTAGTACATTCATATAAGATGTTAATAATACTAACGGGTGTTTAATACAGAACTACATTAAATCTAAATTAATCTTCCAAATAAAAAAAAAGCCATATAATGTGCATCGCAGTTCATCTAAAAATATAAGAAAATACATTATCAAATTCCAAAGTTTAACTAAATTGCAAGTAAAAGATAGACTATGTCTACAATTTACCGTTAATTCAATTTTTTGATAAAATAAGGTGTTTTTTTTTTATTAGAAAAGCTGATTATTTCCAATATTTAATGTAAACACAGAAAACAGGGTTCATGTAAATATCTACATGTTCTAGCTATTTTTAAACATTTCCATTTAACTTTAGGGGATTTATTACCATCTTTTAAACTCAAAAATATCTAGAAAATATTTTATTATTTCTATTGGTAAAGGAAAAGATGTGTTGATACTACCTAATCATAAAAGAATTCTTAGTACTACCAATATAGAAATTTTCAACAGTCGGATTCTCAATTGTGGAACTAGTACTTAGTTAAACAAGAGATTTAGTTGAACATTTCTTTGTAATGGGAATTGGTCAGAATTCCTACAATTACATTGGTCAGTATTATCATTAGTATTTATCTTGGAACGTGAATTATGATATTTTTTTTAAATTGCTTTAAAATGTTGTTATTGTGTAATTTTATAATCTCAAAATTAACGGTACCGCTGTAACTTAGTTTTAATGTGTTTCTGTTATATATTTTACTGAGTGTATTCTCATCTTACTTCTTTGTTGCCATATTTTTCACTATGTTTCAGCCGTTGTACGCTCCAGACACACACACACACACACACACACACACACACACACACATATATATTATTAATATTAATATTATTATTATTATTATTACACTATTTACAATATTCGGACTATTGTCCTTATCATTGTTGCCATATTTTTCACTACGTTTCAGCCGTTGTACGCTCCAGCCTTCTTCAGGTGGTTGGAATGTCGAACTGAATCCTTTATTTCGCTCGCTGGGGTAGACTATTTTATTTCCACGTGCCATGTATAATGGATGTCAGTTATCAGTTATCTCCTGTTAATTCCTCTCTCCAAGTCCTCCACTGACTTAACCGGGTATTGAACTCACACTCTTTGGGTCCCGTTACTGGATCTAACCAAGGCGTTTATCCACTGTGCCATATAGTCCTAACTGACATCCATTAGACATGGCACATTGAACTAGAGCAGTCTACCCTAACGAGCGTAATAAAGGGTTCAGTTCGACATTCCAACCACCTGAAGAAGGCCGGAGCGTACAACGGCCGAAACGTTGTGATAAATATGGCAACAAACATGAGGACTATAGTCCGAATATTGTAAATACAACTCATCGCAGAAATATAGACATATATATCATTACGTTTGCAATAAGTTGTAGATTTCTCTTGACAAAAGATTTACCACGCTCAACTCATAATCTGCAGTAGGTTGAATGTTTGACCAGCGATTAAAAATTGAAAGTTTTTACAACATTTTTTTTTCTTATCTCACTTCTTATTAGTTAATTTTTTTTTTTTTAAATCAAAAACAAATCTAGTCTCGTTGACAAAACTCGCCTGGCCGTGCGTCTCGAAAAGGACCTCCAATCGATTGTGAACTGGGGAACGAATTGGCTGGTCAACTTCAACACTTTTAAGACAAAACTGCTCTCTATTAATCACCACAGAGATCCTTCCCTTCCCTCCATTAGAATGTCAGACGCTCAACTTCTCGAGAGCAACTCTCTGCGGCTTCTCGGTCTCACGTTGACTGCTAACCTGAGATGGAATAAATACATTGAGTCAATTGCCTCGTCCACTGCAAGGAAAGTTGGATCCCTGAGCCGCGCCAGGAAGTTTTTCTCCCCGGAGTCGATCCCCCAGATCTACAAATCAACAATTCGCCCTTGAATGGAGTATTGCTGCCATATATGGTCTGGTGCCCCTTCTCTTTGCCTCGGGGTTCTTGATAGGCTCCAGAGGCGGATATGCAACGTAGTGCCCTGGTGTCTCGTCTACAGTCACTTTCTCACAGACGCGCCGTCGCCTCCCTCTGTCTGTTCTACAAATACTTTCATGGGAATTGCTCCGAGGAACTGCATTCGCTGGTTCCCAGACGTCATGAGTACCAGCGCCTTACGAGGCTGGCATCCCGCTCTCACCCCTTCACTGTCGAAACTCCTAAATGCAGCCGTCTCTTCTACTCTAATAGCTTCATGTCTCGCACCTCTCGCCTGTGGAACTCCCTTCCCTATTCCTGTTTCCCTGTGAGCTATAATCTCCAGCTATTCAAGTGTAATGTCAATCGACATTTCCAGTTGCCTTGATCTATCCACTACCCTCATCCTTCCTTCTATCACTCCTATCTGATCTTGCTCTAAATTTTCTGTAACCCCTTGCGTCCTAGTGGCTTCCGCCTTGCTTGGGGTGAAATGCTTAAAAAAAAAAAATAAGGTTGTGTGTTCTCAACTACATCCGAATTTGAAAGTGAGTTGAAATTTTTTATGCTCACCGTCTATGAGATTTTGGTACCTTGGACAGGAACTCCGTTTTGCACAAAATATTTTCAACAGGCTTTGATACTATTCTTAATTTCTACAAATTCAGTACTAAAATAAGAAGAGCAAAGATAAAGAACCTTATTGTTTCTTGTTCACTGGTTCTGGAACTAATATTTCCTGAGAGGTCTTACAATCTGCTCTCAGATGTTTAAAGTAAATTTCTGACATTTTATAGAATGTTTAGTAAATAGAGGCGCCCCATCGTCGAGTAAAGGTTATAAAGTTCATCTCCCTTTACTGGTTGCAGCTCCATCAACACTGGGTGGCTGGAACTTACGAACTTGTACTTGATAACCACAGCTTACTAAAAACGAAAAGAAAAACTAACTTAAACATAAAAATGAAGATAATGAATAGAGGCGTTAAAGACAAAGAGAGAAATAAGGAATTTAAAATTTAAACTGATTCGCCATATGAAGGAAATAAATGAGGATGAAATATAATTATATAAATATATATATATATATATAAATATATTTAGTTTGTGTCTAGAGATGAAGATTGATTCCCTTTTTTTTCCGCATACGGTTTCTTTTTTTCTTTTTTTTTTTTTGTTATTTTTCAGAAAATAAACTATTTCTGAAAAGCAAGAAAAACAAAACTAAAACAAAACGGAAAATCACTTTATTTTTTTCATTGTCATCACCAGTATGAATCGTTTTCCCGGAACAATATTATTTACTAGAGAAAAGAAGATAATCCAAATTAAATTTATATACTTCAATTAATTTAAGTTTTGAAAATCAGTACATGAATTCGTTTAAAATAAACAAAGAAAAAAAAAAAGAAAAGACAATCATAGAATTTTTTTTTTTTAAGCGTTTCACCCCAAGCAAGGCGAGGAGCCACTAGGACGCAAGGGGTTACAGAAGATTTTGAGCAAGATCAGATAGGAGTGATAGAGGAAAGGATGAGGAGAAGGATAGTGGATAGATCAAGGCAACTGGAGATGTCGATTGACATTTCATTTAAATAGTTCGAGATTATAGCTCTCAGGGAAACTGGAATAGGGAAGGGAGTTCCACAGGATAGAGGTGTGAGACATGAAGCTACTGAAATTAACCTTAACTTCTGCTAGGGAGTGTAAAAATTACCATATTTTAATAAAATTTCAAAGATAAAATAGAAATAAGAAAATTAAGAAAGATTGAAACATTATTACTTATTTAAAAATGGAAATATAGTTTCTTTCACGGAAATAAACAAACACAGTCTTCTGAATAAACACAAGTCACTTCAAAAATGCATAATTATGTAGATTAAAAAAATGATTTTCTTTTTCAAATAATTAAGTCCGATGTATAATAATACAAAAGAACTGATTAATTTTGCACTGACAAACGGACAGTAATCGAGATTTCAATATCGAATGTAATAAAAAGAACATTTGGATATTATCTAAATTCTCAACGTTAGAAGTCTTTCCTCTTTGAAAATAAATGTAAACTTCAAAATCGTTTCATATTAAAGCTCAGTAATGTAAAGTGGAAGAAAGGTAGAAGATATAAATGGTAAAGAGGAAAAAAGAAAAAAAGAAAGAAAGAACATCGAAGAAAAAAAAAAAAAAAGAAATAGAAGAAGAGCAAAAACGAAAACGAGGTAACGTCTGAAATATTTGATATTAGAAATGATAATGATAGAAAATTAAAAATTACTAAAAAATCAAAAGGGAAACGAGGTAAATATGCAATACAGAAAAAGAAAATAACGAAGAAAGAAGAGACAAAAAAGAAAGAAAAGATGTTATAAAAGAAAGAGAAAAACAGAGAGAAGGAAGATAATTATAGATATCTATACAAAACAAAGTAAAGGAGAAAATAAGAATATAGAACAGAAAAAGAAAACAGAATAAACATTTAGTAAATAAAATAGAAAAAATATGTAAATACAGCGTAACCTGGATATAAGAAACCCGGATATAAGAGAGATTTTATCTGGTCCCAAATTAGAACCTGTGTTAATGTAAACAAATCAGACCAAACCCGGATATAAGAGGCTTTTTCTCCGGTCCCGACAACTCTCTTATATCCGGGTTACACTGTAGCTATACTACAAAGACAGGAAAGAAAACCGAGTAAAAAGATGATGAAGAAGAAAAATATTAGAAGATGAAAATTAAAAAAAAAAAATAAAAAACTACAGAAAAAAAAGAATATGAGAGAAATAAAAAATAAAAATAAAATTTAGCTATGAAAAATGGGAAGAGAAAGGAAACATGTATAGCGCAGAAAAAGTCATAAATAAAGACAATGAACGAAAATGACGGGCCTTATTATTTTCCAGAATGTATTTCTTGCCGTCTTCAAGGCCGTTCTTCCAACCCAGCTCTGACTTTTACACCATAACACACGCATCAGCATCAGAGCGGCTTGTTTAAACGGCGTCTGTCGATTCGGCTGTCAAGTATGGCGCCCGACCGGAAGACTTGTCGGCTCAAATGACGTTTCACACCCTTTCAGGACCGAAGGGCCTAATTCAGACATTCAACCCATTCCTTTACCATCACTATCGCGGATATTCCCCCTTCCGCTACGACCCCCAACTCTCCCGGTAGACCCTGAAGGGTTTGCCTGTTGATACTCGCTGTTCGCGCCAGCAGTAACAAGTCAGGCATTCTATTAGTGACCTGTTCGTACACACACTGAATGAGTTCTTGTATCGACCCACTTATTTTAGTTATCGCTACATTTTCTCACCTGGTTATTGAGTTTTAACACAACGGCTAAGCTGTTAAACTCTATTAAATTATAGCTCGGCTGAAACCGTTGTGATATGAAGCTACAAAAAGGTGAAGAACCAAATCAAAACTGATAAAAATGTGTGGAATAATGAAAACACTACATTAAGAATCGCCCAAAACTTAATTATTGCTATAAATCACAGAACACATGGGCATCGTTTAATGTATAAAACAAAAAATAGGATCTAGAAGAAATATTTCAGGGAGAGTATATTGAAATTTCTGAGAGGCAACATGGAAGATTGAGCGCTCAAAGGACATAGTCAAGGCTCGAGGGTCAGAGAAGAAACGGCGAGTGCGTTTGGGTAAATGGATAACAGAACAGTTATAAAGGTTTTTGTTGTCTTTTATTATTACTAGAATATTTTGCAACCTCTAATTATTCGCTGAAAAAAAAAGTATGGCACGATAAAAAAAAAAGGCCCCAAACTTAATAACAGCATTGATTAAAAATTATATAAAAATGAAGGTGACGTCATTTTCTTAAATTATTTAACAGATAAAGTCTCCGAATAACAAAAATCAATCTGTCATCACCTTGGCAAACACATAAACATGGCTACTCTCAGATAAAAACACAGGCTACTGTTTGCATAAAAATTAAATTCTGCCGTATTTTAATCTTAAAGTAAATAATATTTGTTTCAAATCAGATTAATTATACTTTAAATCAGCTAATATTCCTCCAATAAAATTTCAGAAAAGTATATTTTATTTTTGAAAGATATTTTAATAAAGAGAATTAGATTGTGATGAAAGATAACTAGAAAAGGACCCTAATCAGCTATTTTAGCTACCAAACAATCGATTCCAATCAATATAATTTCTATTTGAAATACACAAGAGTATTTCTGGAAATAGGAAATTTAACACATTAGGTTTCAATTAAAGCTAAAATGAAAGCGTCAAGAAAACATTTTCATTTCCATAATTTAAATTTAAAATTTAGATATTGTGACTTAGTAGATACACCTAATTTAGTATTGTTGAATTTATCGCTAGCATTTTACATATCGTTCAATTTTGTAAACCAATCGAGAAAATATGAAGAAAATGATTGGGTAGATCCGGAGCGGCGACGACTACCAGCAGTCAGCAGCGATCACCTGCGATCATTTGCGACCAGCAACGATCACTAGCGACCAACTGACTCCCGCCGACCACGTAATCTGCTAATCTACTCGGCGGTTCAGTTTTCACTCCCTGCTTTCCACCATCTCGAGGATCACTATGGTTTCAAACGACTACCTCCGTAAAATTGCCTGCTAGTACCTGCTCAACACACCGACTGTCTATCGACCTTTGTTGACTTACATTTGACCCTTGCTGACTGACTGACTGACACATTCCAAGCGGTTTCGTCATCATCTTCTTGTTACCACCAACAGTCTATCCTAGGCTAAGGTAGCCAGCTAGTAAGAATCCCAATACACAAGCTGTCTATCAACCTTCGGCACCACCAAAGTTTCTCCGATCATCATCAACTGTCAACGCATCTAAGACCAACAGTTAACTACTAGTGTAACCACCCAGGGTATTTATAACATTTGGATTTTTCGATTGTATTTTTCTGCCAATAATAAATTTTGGTATATTTCATCTAAACTGTTTGTGCTCGTTATATTTGCCTTGGTCTGTGCCACTTTTTCAATTGTAATGTGTGCGGGTTTCGTCTATCACCGACATTCAGAACCCACAACAAGCCTAAAAATCATACTATGAGTTGCGAGTGAAATTGTATAGCCGAAACTGTGCAGACACCGGTAATTATGCCAGAGGGTTTAAGCTTACTGGTCGTATTCAATTACTGATGTCGCGAGATATCGTACTCTGTGCCAAATATTGTTACATTTATGTTTTTATTTATATCAAACATTTTCTTCTTTCTTCGTCAGACTTGTTTTCACATAGTAATATATTAATCTCCATCTATCCCTTTCATGATAAAAGAAACTGTTTTTCTATCAAACAAGAAGAGACCGATAAAGTGTTTCCTCGAACGGATTATCTATAAAACTTCAGAGGTATGGAAATTTAGAGGCGAATTTGTATGGCTGATGTCTCACGGTCGACTAATATCGATTTTGGGAATTGCTGGATAAAGAACATCTTATAGGAAAAGAGTTTCATGCACAGTGTGAAGCGGCATATCCTGCAGAAAATAGAGACAAAAAATGGTGCAAAAAGATAGATAAAAGAAATAAAACAGATAAAAAAACTACTAGAAAAACAGGTAAGACAAGAAGTGAGGCAATGAAAAAATGGAAGGAATATAAGGTGAAGGAAAATGAAAAAAAAAAAGAAAAAGAAAAACTGAATGAATAAAAGAAAGTAGCAGAAAGTACGATAACGAATGAAAAAGTTTCAATAAAAAGAAATAAAGAAAACAAAATGAAGAAAGGAAAGACGAAAACGTATGCCAAAAAGAAAATGGCTCGAATGAAAATTTCGAAGAAGAATACAGTAAATAAACTGAGAAAAAGAAAATTGATAAGGTAAACAAAATCCAAGAAAGACAAATGCATAATGAATCATGTTCTAGACAACAGTAAATCAAAGAAAGAATACAAAAGTAAGAATAAAGGTGGAAATAGAGCGACTAGAAACAAAGAACTATCATAATATAAATGCCGTAAAATTCGGCATTAATTTTAAAGTTTAAAATAAATATCAGTTATTAATTGTGTTTATCTAAGGAATGCCCAGTATTATTTAAAAGCTTATAAAATATCCAGTATTCATTGTAGGCTTATAACATTCGGTCATGTTTATAGGTTTCTAAAGAAATCAAATATTAATTATAATCAGATAAAAACCTGGTATTATCTATTCTATACGTATAATCATTTAATGTACACAGATGGTGAGCATTAGTTCGGTAAAGGCAGAGGCAAGCAAGATTTTAAAATATTGAAGAAAGATTAAAAACAAGGAAAATGTAAATTCTGATGTTGAAAGAAAACCACAAGTAAAATCTCAGCCGAGTAAAGAAGTGGGGGGTAATATGAAAGAAAGAAAGAAAGAAAGAAAGAAAAAGAAAAAAGAAAGAAAAAGTAAAAGAAAGAAAGAAAGAAAGAAAGAAAAAGAAAAAAGAAAGAAAAACCTAGAAAGAAGGAAAACAGAAAGAAGTAGCCAAAGAAAAAAGGAAAAGAAAGGAATAATAAAAGCAAAGTAAGAAAGAAAGTATTAATTAACGGATGAAGTGAAAGAGAAAAAAAATGAATAAAAGCAGTTGAATGAAGAAAAAGAAATAAAGAAAGAAAGAAAGAAAGAAATAATTCAAAGATAGAAATATTAAGAAAAAGAAGAAAGAAAGAATGAACTAGGGATATTGCCAAATTGAATTCAATGTTCAAATAGTGGTAAATATCCGTGTAAAAGTGACTTTTCCTACGGGGCATACATGTGCTGTTTCCTGTCCGTAAGATGGTTCCTGTCTGTGAGGCAGTTTGGAACTATGCCACAATGGCCGAAGGGACTAAGGAAAACACTTCACGCCTTTCTTCTTCCACTCTGAGAACCCAATACCTTGCATTTCCCGTCACGTTACTTAAGATTGCTGAAAGAGCCGGTAAAAATCAGATACGACAGTAGTCACCATCAGCCATCTTGGATACACTGATTCATTTTGAATTGTCCCTACCTAAACATTTCTATCATCATTTAAACCAAAAGCAACACTGAGAAAATATGATAACATTATGGTAGAACTGATATTTATTAGATGTCTAACAAGGATAATAAACCGGTAAGGGATTGGACTGAAAAGACTACTACTACTATTACTACTACTACTACTACTACTACTACTACTGCTATGATAAACCTCCCCACATACACAAAAACACTTTACAAAACCTCTTCGTATAAAATACACATTTTATTGTAAACTAAAAATTTACAATGATGGATCATATGCAATACAGGTGAACAAGCCAACTAGAACAAATGAAGATAAACACAATGTATCTAAATATAAATTAGAGACACATCTATCAATCAGGCTTGGGCCACCTCCGATCGAGTGCTTCAAGGGTAGTGCGGGCCAGCACTATGTACTTGGTATG
Organism: Acanthosepion lycidas; assembly: GCA_963932145.1. Taxonomy (NCBI): domain Eukaryota; kingdom Metazoa; phylum Mollusca; class Cephalopoda; order Sepiida; family Sepiidae; genus Acanthosepion; species Acanthosepion lycidas. The sequence continues at coordinate 13,650,638 of OZ010582.1, read as the reverse complement.
ATAATATTCCATGGAAAAACTCAAATGGAATTGGTTGATCGACAGATGTCCCTAAATTAACAAGTGCCAGAGAATTAGTAGAAAATAAATGTATTCTACACACACACACAGACACACACATATATATATATATATATATATATATATATATATATATATATATATATATATAGTAAAGGTAACAAAACTGTTGGTATAAAATCCAAGTGGATCCTAGAAATATAAAATATTAAAACTGATCCACAAAAAGAGCTCATGTATTTATTATTACAGAACAAATAATTAATTCACAATAAAATTCAAAATCATCTCATATGGGGAATTTCTCTAGATGAAATTATCGGTCGTCTGTCTTATCAAACCCGATATGGACTGAGTTCGTATCAGAAATAGAAATTTAACTGTAAACACACACACACACGCACACACACACACACACACGCACACACACACACACACACATATATATATATATATATATATATATATATATATATATATATATATATATATATATATATATATATATATATATATACGACCTCTGATCAAAAAATATCAGGACTGGTGTTATAAAAAGAAAACTAGAACACATATCAATTCAGCTTTTAATCTCCTTCGAAGTATTCCTCTTCTGAATCCATACACTTTATGCAACCTCAATTCCACTGACGGAATCATTCCTGGAAGTCCTTTTTGGGGATAATGAGCAACTGCCTCATTACATTAT
>OZ010582.1:13639908-13644908 GCA_963932145.1 Acanthosepion lycidas | reverse complement strand
TCTAAACAAATTTTTAAGACAATCCCGTTTGTTCTCTTTTGTGAAAAATTAAAAATACTCTGTGAATAACAGGAAGTCAAATCATTGCATTTTGTTAGTCGGGATGTTTTTTTCATGTTTTGTGTTGGAATCTTTGTAAACCTTTTCCTTTTTTCTTTTTTTTTTCAGCGGAGATGCGTCGACGATTAATATTTATGGAAATGTAAAGATTTGCGACTTAAAGACTTTTTCGAGTAAAATGAAAGTCATGAAAATATTGGTGGTTATTACAAAAAGAATAAAATTTTCTCAGATGTGTTTTAAAAACCTAAAAGAAAACTAGTCATTATAAGAATACATAATTATTGAATATGTACTGAAATTTTCATTTAAATTGGATAATTCCTTGAATTTTGCTAATTTTTAAAAAACGTTGCCCTTCCCCATAATTTTCTCTCGACGGTTTTTGGCCATTAGGTTGGGAAAATTTGAAATCGGCATGTAGTAGAGAGGGGGACTCGTATCAAAGTTTCGGGGATGGGGAGACCGTGGTGTAAGATAATATACACAAACCTGTCTAACTGAGCATATGCGTACATCAATTATAATACGTTAACAAAAGAACCGAAAAAGAAATTATATTAGCCATATTGGCCCCTGTCCTTTTATAAGAACATATGTGTATGAGTGCGTGCGTGTGTGTGTTTGTACAAATTACGACCAAAAAAAAAAAAACCCAAACAAACAAAAATAACGATAAGTACACACAAAATATAACGGTAAAAGTCGTGTTTCAAAGAGCAAACTTTTCCGAATAAAATCGTTGTTCTTATCAACATTCTCTTTCCTAAGGAAATATAATTATGTTGTCACTTGTAATCCTGTGATGTCGAGTAAGAACTGCTCGATGAAACACTTTGATCTCGTGTCAGGGTCACGTGATCAATGTGGATTGAGTGACAGCAGAAGCCCGAATCGAGGTCAAAACGTGGTGGGCCTTGCCTTCACATTTAACCGCCCACAGACTTTGTGTGTTTGAGTGGTAAGAGGCATGTGTCATCGAAACACTAATCATAGGATTGTTCGGGTAATACCAGTTCACCTTGATCCTTAAGTAACTGTAATTATCTTGGCCACAAAATTCAAGCTCGGATCTTCGGAAAGTCGACAAAATCAGCCTTATTTTTAGCTTTGGGGAAATATTACTTTGTTCACAATGAAATGCTGCATATTTTCAGTGGAAATAAAGCGATCTTTAAATGGAGAATGCAAGTAAAATTGTCACGCCTTATTAATGAATTACAATGTTTTCATAGTAAGGCCAATAAGTAAACATATTTAGCGTTACCATAACAATGGGATATCGCATTAATGATGAGAAACAGATACGAGGATCCCACATACACGCACGCACGCACGCGCACACATAAACACGCATAGCATGTAATAGCATTCATTTTCGTATTTTATTCTTTGGGATTGTTCACCGATCATTGGGTTGTTGCGGGCCAAAATATCCCAGCAACTATGTAAATCCCCCCACCCCCACACACAAGCACACACACACAAACACAAACTCCTGTACTCACGCATAATATATATATATATATATATATATATATATATATATATATATATATGAAGATATGTTTTATGCTATATTTATGGGATAATGTGTTCAATATGAGAGATTGTGTCTTATGATTGCGTCTAGCATGAAACAGTCTGTCACCTCTGAAAGATGACTTTAATTTTCACTTATATATATATATATATATATATATATATATATATATATATATATATATATATATATATATATATATTAAAAAGAGAAAGGACAATTAGTTATATAATCCGGTGTTCTTATTGATATTTTTATTTTTACAAAACAGTGCTTAATGTAAATTTACAGAGCATAAAATATTACAAATTATCTGATTTAATCCATATTTTTAAATCAGTTAATTTATATTATATATATATATATATGTGCGTGTGCTTGTGTGTGCATAATTTTTTATATAATATCATTTGTCAGAGTACAATATGTATAAAGACAAGAGAAAAACTTATCTTAGGCAAAGCTTTTCATCATCTGAGGAAGCTTATCAAGGCAAATCGAAGGATTTTATTTTTTAACAAGTATTTTATTTTTTTAATTAAAATGTTACTTTTCAATGTTTTAAATTTAAGAAATGCTCATGAATATTCATCAGGTTAGCTGAAATGACGAGATAAGCTATGGAAAAGGGAAAGATATTCTTGATTTTTAACATGCAAATTAATATGTAAATTACTGAAGTAAACTTAAATAATTTATATATTAATTTGCATAAAAAATAATATTCAATAATATTGATAATAATAATGATGAAAATACAGCACTTAAAGAAAAGCACTATTTAAGAAAAAGAAAAGACACAATGTTTAACAATGTTTGTGAATACTGCTGCAAACCATTTGAAGAGTTACGTCAATCATTTTATTTGTTAATAATAATAATAATAATAATAATAATAATAATAGTAGTAGTAGTAGTAGTAGTAGTAGTAGTAGTAGTAGGGTAGCATGATAGAGTGGGACAATATATCCGCTGGGAAATATGCATCTTTTCCTGGAAGCAAATTTCAAGAAACTGGTATGAACATCAGCCAGACTCGGATATAGTTAGGGCCTGTAACAATTTTATGGGACTTTATAATACAGGCAGAACAATCAAAGCTAATCATCCAGACATCGTAATGAAAGACCACAAAAACAGAATGTATCTTCTTATTAACGTGTCAGTCTCTTCAGATTGTAATGCATATTTGAATATCTTCAAATAATTATCATAATACAAGGACCTTGAAGCGGAAATCACGAAAATGTGGCACATGAGTACATCAATACTTCTATTTGTAGTTGGAGCCCTCGGATTGATTTGAAAAGGTTCCTATAGATTTATTGAATGAATTCCTATTAGTCCATGTCCTAAAAAATCACAAAAAAATGTACTCACAATTACAACTAACGAAAGGAGTTTTATCTATGTAAATTATGTATGATCTTAGATTTTCATTTTTTTTTTTTCTTTTTTGTTTTTTTACGGATATGACCAGTGGGAAATGTTATGGTGCCATTTCTGAGCTTAGGTCTCTGGGTGAGATCAGGAAGGAAATGTGGATACAACAGAATTCGAAAGAAATATTACTACTACTACTACTACTACTACTACTACTACTACTATTATTATTATTAATAATAATAATAATAATAATGATAATAAAAATAATAATAATAATAATAATTAGTTACATCTATAAATTCTCTAAAAGTTAAAAATAGGTTTTAATTTAAATACAATAGCGTAAAATTAATCCACAAGTAAGTAAAATATTAAAAACTAACTCAATTTAACCCAGTTTGATTACCTTATTTGATGTATACCTAAAAAAAAAAAAAAAGAGAAAGTAAAACAATTTAACAATCTCTTAAAATTCCAATATCTGTCTCAAACATTTTTTCCAAGAAAAAATAGTTTTGAAAAAAATATTACATACTTATTTCTTAGGCTAAATCAAAAATACATTTAGCCCCTGCAAGGTATGTCGTCACTTTTCAATCTGTTTAAAGTTCAATTAAATAGTTTCATATAAACCAGAATGTTTTTGTTTTTTTTTACATCGCACAATAAATCAACTGAAACCGGAAAAAAACAAAACTGCCATAATCGAGAAACTTTAATTCTTTGAAAAGAAAAAAAAAACTACGGATATTGAAACTGTTATGCAATTTAAAATAAATGATTTTTAATTTCTTGTACTATAAAAAGGAACAGAATAATTGTCAAAATAGGCAAAAATGATTAAAAAGTCTTTATTGACGCATTTACTAATTTTTTTAACAATTTTATTAACTATTGATGTTAACTTATTTAGTTGAACTAACGATGCATTTTAATTTTTTTCACACGAAAAGAACTTACACGAACCGTATGATACCTCTATCTACCTTCTTGTGGCAAAGTACTAGATCCTCTAATCAACTCTAAATTGGTTAGGCATCTCACCTCACAGAGTGTTCTTTCAGATAACCAATATGATTTTCGCTTCTCTAGGTCATTTTAATGATTATTACTGAAAGAGTGTATCAAACTTTAGATAAGTATAATGAATCTATAGCTGTTTAAATATGTCGAAAGCATTTGTCAGGGTCTATGACATTTTGTTCTTCAGAGATTATGGTAGTTATTAACGGATTTTTAAACTGATTTAATCTTTCTTATCAAATCGTGAAATAAATGTTATCATTAACGGCCATTCTTCTTGATCATTTTACATAAATGAAGGGGTCCCACATGGTTCTTTCCTTGGAGTTAAGATATTTCTAATTTATATCAATATGATATCTATGCTGGAATCACAACTATTTACTCCTGTCTTAATTGCAATTTAGATCAGTTATATATGGTCATATTGGCAGATAATATCAAAAATGACCTTCAACCTGTTGTTAATTAGAGCAAGGAATGGGTTGTTAATTTTAACGCCTATAGAATGCCTTATTGTTTTAAACGAACATAAGGACGATAGCTCCAGCCAAGATTAATGTTATTATGTCAATTCAAGTAAATATCCCCCTGTTCTTAAGTTACAGTCTTCGAAAAGGATATTTTCGACTTGGTGAAGGCGAAAACGTTCCGGTAAATAAATAATCACTTTCAGGACATATTGTCAGAAGACCCCCAAGGAAATCAAAACATCTCGCAAAGTTCTTGTAAAGGGAGATAAATTACTTAAATTGTATAAAAGAAAATATAAAAAACGTTATGTACGATGAAATTATTAAATTTTATAAGAAGCCTCCACCGACAGTCTTAATGCTAAAAGACCAGCGATATCACCATTGTTTTAAAAATTAATGTCAGATTAGAAAAATATAGGAAATCAGATGCGTTCCGTACAATTAAATATCATAATGAAAACTTCAAAAATAGGCGTGAGTATAGGCTATTAAACAGATCGAAAACCGAATTG
>OZ010582.1:13614908-13634908 GCA_963932145.1 Acanthosepion lycidas | reverse complement strand
AAGCCGAAAGCTTAGATTGTATTAAAAAAATATGGATCACTACTGTGAATTTCTTTCTTCTTTCAACGATAATGTTATTAAACTTATCAGAAGTTACGAAAAAAATTTACATAAAATAAATAGACAACACATGACTATATTATTTAATGAAACGTGTATGAATATATATATATATATATATATATATATATATATATATATATATATATATATATAAGTATAGGATTGATGCTTACGGAATAAATTACAATAACCAACAATTACTATTCTTAAAAAGAGTGCTCAATACACAGAAGAGCAAATATAATTATTTATCCGAAAATTATAACATATGTTATTGAATTTATAACATATTTATGTTATAATTTTCGAATAAATAATTATATATATATATATATATATATATATATATATGTGTGTGTGTGTGTGTGTGTATACATGTATGTATATTTCAATTTGACCGAAATTCATAAAAGTACATCCGATTATCTTTCTTTTAAGCATCGTGAGAAATTTTCTGCACCCTAATTATTTACTTCTCTATCTTACTTTCTTGTCCACCTCCCTCATTCCGTCTATCTTCTTCCCTCTCTCTCCGCCTCACTCTCTCTCCCTTGTTCTTAACCTCTCATGTGTGTGGGTTTATTGTGTGTGTTATTTGTGTCTGTGCGTGTGTTTGTGTATGTTTGTTAATTATGTGTGTGTTGTGTTTGTATTTGCTGAGTTTCTGTGTGTGTTGCGCTTGTCCTTGCGTGTGTGTGGGCGCACGACCGTACGTTAAAGCGGTCTGTAAGAAGAACTAAAATGTCGTATAGTATAAGCATCTTAATAAGTCGGACTTCATGAATGTAGGTTTAGCTCGTTAAACATCACTATATATCAAATCCCTGAGGCGTTCATGTGAGTGATAGTTTGGGTATGTCTTTTATCACCCGAAATTGATTGCTTATCAGAAAACACACACAGACACAATCACCCAAAATTACATTTCCAGACACACTTCAATTTTTATGGTTCATAAAGAGACATAATATTCTTATCTTATGCTATTGCGCGTCAGGAAATATGTGTTTTATTTTATGACATTTTTAATCTAAAGTAATTTTTCATTTGAAAATGAAAATAAATGAATAGGCCTTTTGAATATTGTATTCGATATAATGTGCCACGTATTTTTTTCCCCATGTCAATCCGTATACAATGACATACAAATGTGTTAGATATAGGTTTTTGAAAAAGATATGGCTACCCACATAAACACTGAGCTGTTTATATTAACCCATTACCTGCCATGAGTCCCATTTGGGGATATGTTAAAATTAAACTCACTACAATGTTATTCCTTGTATTTACATTGAATTGCTTACATACAATGCATTTGCAGAGGTATATTTTACAACATTTAGCCTTTAAACTTGAAAGTTTTTATTATTAGCCGTAAGAAAACACTTTCTGTCGTAATTTTACATTTCACGAGTAGAAAAATAATGACTATATATATAATTAAACATATATATATATATATATATATATATATATATATATATATATATATATATATATTGACCACTGATATTATATATATATATATATATATATATATATATATATATATATATATATATATATATATATATATATACTCACCTGGCTTATGTCAGAGGGTAAGTCTCGTCTCGGGAAACTGACTCCATTTTACGTGGTCCATAGGGAATTTTTGCCCGAGCCTACGGGTTAGGAAACCCCACTTTAAACTCGGCCTTGTGCCATATATATATATATATATATATATATATATATATATATATATATATATATATATATATGTATATATATATATATCCCTAAAAATAGTTTTATTGACATAAAAGAGGATAACTGTACATTGTGTGGTGGAGTACGTGCCTATTATTTCACAGAATTGTTCGGTGCTTCATTTCAACATTCTCTGTATGCGTATTTTTACGAATTAAGACGTCCGCATATATATCGGCTTGAGTATTCCCTTGAGTAAGCGCCTATTTACAGGTGATAAAATAGCAATTGACAATCATGTCATTCACCGAGCGTAACCGTAACGGATTCTGGTTGATATGTTGGCTACCAACGGAGGATGTCCGTCCGTCAAGAACCGGCAAATATAAGAGAACGGCATTATTGTCAGAACAAGTATAATGCTAATGGCAAAAAGCGAACACCTTCGGCACAGACCCCAAACCCAACGAATGCCAGCAAAATAATAAATGCCAACGATCATTATTAGTAATTTCCCACATGAACTCTCTATATTTCTTAGACGTTCAACGAATATTCTCTTGAACAGAAAACTGAAATTTGCAGATAGAGCAGTGGAATAATGACCGAGAGACATCGTCATCCATTTATTTTCAAATATCAATCGGAAAAACGAAATTAATTAATCATATTATACATATTTTTGCGAAAGCAACATAGATATTGTAAACTATAATTTAAACGTATAGAATCTGTATTTTACTGTACTGTATAAATTATTGGTTTGGCTTGGTTTGGTTTGTTGTGTTTTACGGCATATCAACCTCATTCGGTTATTTAATGCTGACAACTTTTTTTTTCCTCGTAATATTTTGTTTTGTCAAAAATCTATTTCTGGTAATATTATTTTTCAAAAATGTATTACTGGTAATATTTATTTTCTTCAAGAATTTATTTCTGGTAATAGTTTTTTCTTAACAAAATTATTTCTGGTAATTATATATTTACAAAGTATTTCTGGTATTAAAACCTATTTTATTATAATGCTTTTTAGCTCAGTTTCGGATATAACTATTTGCCCATAGCTGGGACACTAACAACTTCTACCACACCAAGTCAGGGTGTAACACCAGCAATTAAGAGGTGGTTCCGCACTCCTCAAAACCTCCTGACCGGATGCCTTGCTGTTGTACGTAGTTTATTGTCTTACCCTGGGCGCAGATGTAGTTTATCGTCATACCCAGGACGTGTAAATTATTGAATCTAATGATTAAGTGTATATTACTAATAATATTTATTCGTAGTTTGATATGCTGAGATGTCTAGATTATCATTTGTATACAAGTATTTTCTAAGACCATTGGTTAAAATAGCACGCAACAGATTAATGCTATAAGTAACATGCTTCTCCAGACATATTAGATTAGCGTTAAAAAATCTCAAAAACTTTATCAATTAAGAATGCTCAATCCTTTATCATCAGCAACAACAAAAATGGAGGACGTATGTGATGTAATGAATATGTATACACCTTGGTTCCCCCTCACAATAATATGCTTGGCTGGTGTCAGCCATAAATACAGACTTATGTGGAGATACAGGGACTACGACTATTGTCTACGCATATTGCCTACCTCTTACAGGGACATATCAGTATGTAACTAGAAAAAATAATAGTTATATAATGCATTTATTGACATTACCAAAACGTCAACATTTGGTAGGAGCCTCCTATCAATAATAGGACAAGTGATTAACAGTTACTTCAGCAGCCTAATCAGAAAAAACATTTTGCCTTCAAGTAATTCATAATTTTCAACCTACACTAAATCTTGGTTCAATGAATTTCAAATACTTTCCTGAATGGAAACGTTTCATTTTACGATTTACATTTTCATAAATTAGACAATTCACTACTTAGATTTTGAAACATCAATGTTGCTGCTGTCACGTTCACCAATGTTAAACCAAAGTTTAACGTATTTTGTCCTTCTTGAATAAATGTGAATTTTTAGGTGACCAATATATTTTGGAATACATCACTCGTATTTCTTTCTCTAAAAGCAATCTGTTCTTTTTCTTTTTGAGGTAGACTGGATTGGGCATGGATAGTAAAAACAAAAGTGCGAATAAAATATTAAGAAGAAAGAAAATCTCTCCAATTTATGGTCTTTTGAAAACAATTTATTTATACAAGGCAAGAAGGGTATTCAGAACTATTCTCAAACAACAGAGAATAAACAATCATCACGAGGAACCGTTAACTGTCGTAAACAGTTTTTTTTTTTAGTAAATAAGGGAGGTAATCCCACAATTGCAATGATCAATATTCTTCATGGGATCTGGATTTTAAAATGCATTTTCGTATTTCATTGCATTTATTACACTTTTTCTTCTTCTTCTTCTTCTTCTTCTTCTTCTTCTTCTTCTTCTTCTTCTTCTTCTTCTTCTTATTGCAGTGCCTTTCGTCATGATAGACGTCATCAAAGTATACGTTACTGACCTATAATATTTTTGGATCATCTGTTTTCTCCGTTTTTGATAGATGTATAATACCTTCAGTGATCCATTCTGGAATTTAATTGGGCTTATTAACTAGCATTGATAATGATTGTTTTATGGATTGTTTTATGGATAGATAAAAGGTGAGACAAAAATTGGGAACTTTGTTATTTCCTGAGGATTTCAGTTTTGGACATTTTGTTAAATCTTACCTAATATCATTTTGGGTTATATTATCCCATTCTTGTACAGGTTTAACCTTCATTCTTTCGTGTTCTCGTGTAATCCATTGTGCATTGGGATTTTATTTCTTTGTGCTGCTCCAAATAATCTCCCAAAATATTTGCCCTTTTTCAATAAATGGTCTTTTTGATATCGATAACTGCTTTTCCAAATTTTCTGTAAATCTTCTTGAGGCATGTTTGGAATATCATATTTTGTCGATAGAACCTACAATTCTTTCCATATCGTCTTGTCTCTGTCCTTTTTAATTGCAGTTTCTGTTTAAGTATTTGTTTTTGGGGGATATTTCATTTAGTAATTTAATTTTATATTTCTACTTGATCTTCCTGCTTTTCCATGTAGGAACATAACAAGTTCTTGAAATTTCATATATAATCGATAATTCACTTCTGAATTCCTCAGTTTCTCGCTTTAATATTGCCTTCCAAGCGGGCTCCATTTTTGTTCTTTGATTTATTCTTTGTCCTAGCATTAAATTTCGCAGTAGCGGCTAAAGCTGTTGCATTCCAGACACTATTTACTTCTGTGATATTTCACATTGGTCAATCTGTTGTATTCAATAGAGTGTATTTATTGGATTTTGTTATGTGAATTTTTGGGAGTCAGTCCATTTCTGAAATTTGTGTACGAGTTACTTCACTGAGTATTTGAGTGATTTCAACTCTGTTGTTTACAAAATATTATTTCGTAATGTCGTCTGATACATCTTCATCAGTGACAGGATCTGTATCAGTGTAATTGTTTATGCTACATCTAGATTCTCCGTTTTATTTTCTGAGAGATTATTTCGTATCTCATTTATTTTAGTTTATATCTCATCCTCAGTCGTATTATCTATTTCCACTCTTGCCTCATTTTCGTTTTGATTTTTGTCTTATATTTATTTTTATCTAATATATTTTTTGTATTTGAGAGTCTTTTATTTCGTCTGATATGACTGGGGACATTGGCAAGCATGTTTGAGTTGAGATAGGATTTTATTTTTGTTTCTATCATATCCCTCCATATTTGTTATCATCTGCCCCGTGATGTTCTTTTATGGATTTTCGAATGCAGTGTTAAAATATATCATTACTTCGCGATTCTATTTCGTCCGCTTTCTTTTTATTAATTGATTTGGCATTAAGTCGCCAGGTCCAATGGTTGAAGTTAATCACGTTTTGTTAACTAGGTGCCTCATTTTTGTTGGATGTCTTTGTTCCAGTGGCAGATTGTTGACCCGGGTGATGAGCGATCTGGTAGGAGTATTTGTTTGTAAATATTGATATTTGTTAGAGTTGTTTTTGTGTTGTTGTTTTTTTCATTGACGGAGAAGTGGTACTTTTAATCGTATATATAATGTACAGTGTACGTGTCTGTGTTTGTGTGTATGTGTCTCCAAACAACTCCTCCACTCCCACTCGTCCGATTTCAATAATTTATAGCGCATTCAAAAAAGGTAGACGCAGGTAACGATTTTCGTTGAGCCCAGATTCAGGGTAGCAAGATTAAGCGAGTTTAAAAATATATATTATATTAGCGATTATCTTTGCTTTTATGGTTCAAGGGTGGGTAACTCATATTTCCCTTTCGTATTCAAAATTGCATGTAGCTTAAAATTTTAAGCTAGCTACAATTTTATGCTAGATTAGAAGCCACCCTATTGGGCAGCATTTAAGCTAACTCCCCTGGAGGATTCTTGATTTGTCCATCGTCGCAATAGCTAGGAAGGAGTAGATGCGATAGACATCAATAAACTACAGAAAAACAGAATTAATCGCTGCATTTAAGTATTGAATTAATGTTTAAGCTTATCTTTTAAAAGTTCAACGATAATTCTTCTGCTGCCGTTTAATTTAAAGACGATCTGATGTACGTAGATCTTTATTTTCCGTACAAACAATTATTTTTATTTCATGAGTGACAGGACAGGGGAAATTTTATAAGGTAAAATTAATATAGTATAAAGATGGGAAAATAGAAATAGTTATACATTCAACACTTGAATATTTAGAGAAACATAATAGCTAGCTAAGTAAACCCTGTATTACGGAATTTAGGTGAATAAATGCAAAATTGGAGCTAAATTCTCCAGGAATTCTGAGATTAAATTGCCTGAGCTTATAGTAATTTACACGGAGTTTACTCATTCCCCCACGAGAATGAAATGTGACACAAGGTCGGATTAATGTGGGGACCCGAGCGCGTACACTCGGGCAGGGAGAAAAATTCCCCTCAGCCCCCGCAACCGTCGGTTGCGCTGACCTCAATGCGAGCACCGATCCCTCCCACTTGTGCAGTGGGAGGGCACGACCTCGGGCAGCTGTTCCCCAGGGCTGGGCACCTCTTCAGTATAATTTTCCTCAGTTTCCCCTCTGTCCTTTGACAGAGAAGCCCCTGAGCGCATTCTGTCCAAGGACAGAGATGCAACTGAGAGATGAAAGTAATGTGCATAAATTACTTATAGTAATTTACACGGTATTTACTTGAACCCCAGCAGGTCAGGTTATGACACAAGGTCGGTTTAATGTGAGGAGCCCGAGCGCGTGCACCCGGGCAAGGAACAAAAATTTCCCAAGACCTCGCAACCGTCGGTTGTGCTGGCCTCGGTGTGTGCACTAATTATTCTCTTTAGTGCAATGAGAAGAGGCGGCCTCGGACAACTGTTCCCTAAGGCCAGGTACCTCTCAGTATAATTTTCCTCAGTTGTGACTCTGTCCTTTGACGGAGTGGCCCCTGAGCGCACTCTGTCCAAGGGCAGAGATGCAACCGAGAGATGATAAGTAATGTGCATAAATTACTTATAGTAATTTACACATAGATGCTCAATATCTGTATTATATATTATCTACTTCTAGGTAATATCACCCTTCATGTTTAACTAATTTGCATATTGATTTTTAAAAAAAATGTTTATTTCATTATTTAACTATCCTTCATTACTGTTCTTTTATTCAATGATTGTTTTGATTAGGAATATCGTCTAATATAGTGCAGAAAAGTTTTTGAAATTTGCATTTTACTTGGTCTCTAACAAGTTGGCGTCTATTTGTAAAACTTTCCTTAACTATAACAAGCCATTTTATGAATGAAATATTCATCTGAAATTTTTATTTCAAAGATTTGAATTAGTGAATATATCTTACTTTGCGAAGCGATAGCGACAGACAAAGCCTGCTAGTAAATTATAACAACAACAAAATTGTAATATGAGCTCTGGTAAAAATTGTTGCTGAGACATTAGGTTTATGAGTCCCCAAAATCCATACACTAATGATTTTAAGAACACATGACCCAGTTGATAAAAGCGTTCGTTGGATCCAGTGACTTCACCCCAAAACTTGTGATTTCAAATGTTGGTGAACAAAAACTTGGAGAGTTGAGTTAAAGGGAGATAACTGAAACATCCGGAGCATAGAACTAGAACAATCTATTCCTCTGGAAGAAATAAAGGGTTCAGTTCCAAATTTCAATCAACTGAAGAAGGCCAAAGCGTAAATCGGCCGTAACGTTGTGAATATGACAATAAAGATGTGGAAAACAATCAGAAAAATGTAAAATGAAAGAGCTCGTCCTGCTCATGAACCACAAGATATCCATTAACAGATGAGGGTACCTCGGGGTGGTGTAATATTTAGCAAACTTGTCTCGCTAAATCAATTAAAACTGAAAAGTGAGTTCGATCCTCACTGGGTACACCATACATTTGGCCTTGTGCCACATCTAAGCTATGGTTAGAAAATCACTATCCATTACCAGTTGAAAGGTGAGAGAGGAATTAAGATTAGAATTATCGCATTCAAAAGAATCAAATATAATGAAGTAAAAATTTTTTAAAAATCAAATTATTAATCAATTTATAAACGTAATTCTAAATTAAATGTATAAAAGTTCAGAGGGCTTACTTATGAGACGGACGAATTTACAGAGACTTCTCTGACTAACATTTGAAGATTTTTTTGTTTCGTTGACGCCAATTCGAGTGATAATAATCAAAATTTATAGTTTACCCCCCCCCATTACAGCGTAGCGTTCAGGGATTCATTAAAAAGAAAAAATATACTTTACATTTGTTTCTTTTTTTTATAATGTAGGCTCCTTAAAATGTAGACTTTTCACTCAAAAAATGCACAGAAATGAACGTGACCAAATTGGCATGTCATAACATGCAGCTGCTTTTGAACGAAAGACTTACTGTAAAATAACTCATCAAATAATCAACTAATACGATCCCTTATGCATGAGAATATATGTATATACACGCACACGCACACGCACACTAAAGAACTAAAGACAGCCTGTTTCATGCTAGACGCAATCGTCAGGCCACGATTGCGTCTAGCATGAAACAGATTGTCGCCTCTAAGTGTTGACTTCCATGTTCACTTTAATATTTACACCCGCTCTATCTCTGATATTGAGACCTTTATCCCATAATTATAGCACAACTTAAGACTATATATATATATATATATATATATATATATATATATATATATATATATATATATATTATAATAAAAGTAAAGGACAGTAAAATATATAATCTAGTGTTCTTATTTGTAATTTTAAAAACAATGCTCAATGTAAAGTTACAGGGCATATATATATATATATATATATATATATATATATATATATATATATATATATACATGCATCTTTATACGTGTGCGTGTATATATATATATATATATATGTATGCAACTTCATACGTGTGCGTGTATATATATATATATATATATGTGTGTGTGTGTGTGTGTATGTGTGTGTTTGTGATTGCTTGCAATCATGTATATCGTGTATAATTCATTGTGTATTAATCTACATAACCATAGAGTTAGTTTTTGTAAAGAAGTTTTTGTCATATTACATCCTCCCTCTGTCTCACTCACATCCATACTTCTCTCGGAAACACTTTTAGAGTTTTTTAGAGAAAATATACATTTATACATACATATATATATATATATATATATATATATATATATAGTGTGTGTGTGTGTCTGTGTGTTTGCGTGATTCGTTTTTTTTTTTTTTTTTTTTTTGGTGACGCCTGTATTCTGATCGGTCATCTCACTGCAGTTTCTGTCACAGGCCTCAAATTAATAATTACTGTAATCATTTTGCCGAACTATAGCCGCACTTATAACTTCAAATTCTCGCAAAACTTTCTCATCGATTTTTGGTCGTCATAAAATAAGTGGAAGACACACGGTTGCTTTTTTCCCCCTTCATTTTTACAATTTCCACTCCTGCTAACACAACAGCTATTACCATCGCCATTATCGTCAACAATGTTATTTAAACCATCAGTTTATTGTTATTTTACTTTTAATAATATATTCTCGTTTTATTATAAAATGTTCTTCTACACAATTTTCTTATTCTTCTTGAAGGCTCTTTTATTAGAATTTTCTAAATTTTTTGTCCTTTAGTTTTTTCTTGAATTCCTGCAGTCGACTTTGCTGACTCTACCTGAGAAATTATTAATCATTCTATCTTTCTCATCTTGAAAGCCATAAAATGCTATCTTATTAAAAGACAATAAAAGTATGTTTCAGCATTTTATTCCCTCACACTATTATTTACCTGTTTATAAATATATGTAATAATCTTTATTTATTGTATTTTATTATGATCAGGTAACCAATCTGTGATTAATTTAATAATTTCCAAATACGGAGCAACCTCGGTTCTCGAACGTCTCATATGTCGAACAAATCGGGTTTTGAACAGAATATTCGAGATGAAAATGGCTCGGTTATCAAACCAAATTTCGGTTCTTGAACAACATTGCCGAACCGAGACGAATCAAGTTAACCCGAACGGGATCATTTCTGACTCGACTGCCGTGTTTTATACATTAGTGTGTTGTGTTGTGTTTTTCTTTTCCAATCTTATTTTACTGTGCCTTTTTTCCTCTTCATTAGTCCTCAGTCATGGCTCAAAAAAAAGCTAACAGTAATACTGGTAAAGGAAAGGGAAAAGTTAAAAGAAAAAAACATTTCATCTGGCAAAACCAACGATCTATTCTATTCTTATTAATAAAGAGAGGATCATGTATTTCCTTCCCCTTTTCAAACATTAACATCTCTTTCCTTGCCTTTCCACTTACGCCATCAACTCTCCTACATACAGGTACGGTAAAATTAAAATTTTCGTCTATATTTTATCTGTTTAATATTGTTTTGTTTTTTTCTTAGATTTAATGATTTAATGGTTTTCATTAATTCTATGTATAAACTTATGCACAAAGTACTGCTGTTAATGTTTAAACGAGTGATCATCTTGGCACCAGGAACGCATTAATCCATTTTACATTGATTTCTATTGGAAGAATGGTTTTGGTTTACGAACATTACGGGTTACGAAAGGGTTTCAGGAACGAATAAATTTTGTGAACCGAGGTTCTACAGTAATTTTTTTCGCAAATATTAAAAGTAAAGTCTAATCCAAAAACGGCCACCTTTTTATAGCACCAATGTCTAACACATAATCAACGGTTAAAAAAAACTATCGTTTTTCTTTACTTTTTATTTTCGTGGGGTATCAGTGAAAGTAGCCCGTCAGAGCAGTTGCCATGACAATATTTGTAGAAAAGACAGAGGGAAGCCACATCATGTCTGTGAGAAAGTGACTGTAGACGAGATGTCAGGACTTATCACATTGCATAACTGTCTTTGGATTTTGTTGAGATCCTCGAGATAATCAGTGCGGGCACCAGAATATATATACATTAAACATTATCTTTCGTCGATAAACATGTTTTGAATTGACGCTCATTTTATTTGGAACTGTGTGCATGTTAAATGTCTCTCAACATGGGCACTCAAGGTAACTTAATAAAGAAAATGTGCTCTCCAATTGAAAAAGCTGACAGACGTAATGCGTTAATGTTTATTTGTTTATAAAAAACGACAGAATTCTTCTTAAAGATCCTTTAAATGTTGACATTGGGCAAAAAAAGTTAAACGAAAACAGACCAGTTTAATCCATATTTCTGAAATTAAGATGGAATTAATATATATTTTTAAGCGTTTCACTCCAAGCAAGGCGGGTAGCCATTAGCACGCAAAGGGTTACAGAGATTTGGAGCGAGAGCAAAGAGGACTGATAGAGGAAAGGATGAAGAGAAGGTGAGGAGATAGATCAGGGGATCTGGAGACGTCGATTGACATTACATTTGAATAGTTGGAGATTATAGCTATCAGGGAAATAGAAAAATGGGGAGGGAGTTCCACAGGCGAGAAGAGCGAGGCATGAAGCTCTTGGAGTAGAATTGTGACACCCACCGGTGGTCGCGGTTGCAGCGCCAATATGTGACGCTAATATGTGACACGGCGCTGTCGGCCCGTGGTCAACTCACAATTGCGGCACGAAGCTGTAAAATTTCCACCAGCGTTTTGGGGTTAACTCTTTGTCGCTGCCACCAGCCTGTGTCCCGGTTGATCAGGTCGTTCCCGGTTCGATACCAGCTTTGTCGTTCCCAGCTAAGTTCCAACGTCTGGTTACCGAAGTAACTACTTTGATCTCAAGTCTAACCTACCCACGTTGTGACTTTGATCTTAGGTAGACGAAATCAATCAATATGCAAGCTGAATCCGGGGTAAAGACGATATTGCACAAGCGTAAGTAAGAAAAACAATAAAACAAAATTCAAGAGGTTCAAATATGTTGAGAAATAACAAATTATCTTTATCCGTCTGTTGAATACAGGAGTGTGTTTCTCTCCCAGCCCGCATCTATGGATTCGTCACACTTGCGTTTCTTAAGCGAGTTTTGGTATCTTAAGTCGTTCGTCAATATAACTTGCTTTTAGTAGGATGACTAAGACGGAAGGACGTGGAATTTCTCGCTCAGCTTCTGCCAGGCCACGGCCTGACTGCAACTGCGAATCAACTGCTGGAACTCTTGGAACCAACTAACTCAAAACTGATCACCTGCCTCGAGACGTTCGTTTATATGGATACCAACCAAAACCCGGTGTGCGGGCCTGACGTGGCTTGGCTTCCCGATAATTCTCGATTCTCAGCAAGAATTCTCTTTTTTCCTAGGCAAGGAAAATTAATTACTTCCCATTTTTGGAAGATTAATCACTTTCCATTTCGGGGGTTTCTACCTCGTCCGTGAGGGAAGGTCGGAGGAGTGTTATCCTACTAGACTCTCCCTCTCTCACATTGGTATATCATAGCAATCCCCTCAGTGGGTGTTAACAACTTCCCCGTCTTTCTCATACATTCACCTCCGTCTATGACCCATGCTACCACTTGACCAATGATCTCTCGGCAGTGTGGGTGTGAATAGACTGGCCCTCTTGAAATTATTATCCAGAATGTTGTTTACAAATCCTTTTTTTTTTCCTTCGGCCAAAACATTTACAAATCGCAGATTGCAAAATAATTCTTATCATATCTTTCTTTCGGGGAAACCTAAAATTCACTTAGTCGGGTCTCTCTACTGACACATCAATCACTGTCAAAGCCCGGGACCTGGTTTCTTCTGCTAAGTCAACTTTCAGCTGGGAGGTTCGTATTCCACCTGAGAATCAAATTCTCTATTTTGTTTCATGTCTTAAGATCCTCTTATCACCAAATGCCCATTTTCGACGACGCTGTGTCTGCCGTCAACAGTTTGAATAAGCAATACTAATACGATTTTCTTCCTCATGCCAGAAATCTAACACACGCCAGATGTCTCCATTCGTTGGAATCAGGAATTAAAATTAAATGATATCTCTGAAAGATAACTAATATCTTTTCTCCGGGGTGGTCTCAAGCCGAAAAGAATTCTGTTTCCCTTGGTGCGTCACTCCCTTAAGATGACATTAATCAGTTTTGACAGAATCTCATATCTCGCTTTTTCTTACGGATTTTCTGTCTAGTCCGAAAAGTATCCTTCTTCGTAAATAAAATAAAATCTTTTTTTTTTAACGTCAATCAGTCTATCTTTCGATATAGCTCTTTCTCGCCTTAAGTCTTTCCTGCTTTTAATTTCTATGGTTAATTAGTTAGCCAATTACCATAGCTAAATAGTGTCACAGAAGAGACGGCTACATTTCACAGTTCCGACGGTGAAAGTGTGTGAGCGAGATGCCAGCCTAGTTGAACGCTTAAATTCATGAAGTCTGGGAACCAGCGAAAGCTGCTCATCTGGGCAGATACCGTGAAATTATTTGTAAAAACGACAGAGGGAGGCAACGGCAGGTGTGTGAGATGAGATGCCAGATTAGGGCCAATTACATTGCATATCCGTCTCTGGAATTTATTAAGAACCTTGAGACAAACAGGAGCTTCAGATCATATATGGCAGCAATACTCCATGCAAGGGCGAATACGTTTTACTCTGACAAAGTCTTCAGAATATATATATATATATATATATATATATATATATATATATATATATATATATATATGTATGCATGTATGTGTGTGTGTGTGTGAGTGTGTATTAAGATACACAGTATCTACTCTTTAAAAAATGACCAGCAAGCACGTCCCCATAATCCAATTCGCAATTGAAAGCTTTTCGATTTTACTGACACTTTTAATGTTGCCTTGTGCCAATCCACACTCAACTAAACATATATATATTTTTATCCAACACTAACAGTCTTGAAAACGATACAGTTCCACGTAGGTATTCACATTCATTAAAACAAATAGGACTTATAACGTTATTATTTATGTATGTTCTTTCCTAAGTTAGACCAAATCCATCTGACATGATGTAAATAAAAAATAAAATGGAATATAAAGGTTAATATCCTTTTTACCCTCTTCCTTCTAATCTTTTTACAAATATATTCGCAATATCTATAGATAAACTTGCAAGGGCTTCCGCTGTTCGCTTTAGTCCTTCCAATAGACTCGGGAACACTTAATGACGGACTGAATGATCAATCATGGCAGCCAGAGAATCTCCGAAATCTCTCTCATTCACGATATAGAAATGTTTCGCCCATGATATTACACGTCCAAATATGATAATCTAATCTGTGTTTTCTAGATTATGCGTTTGGTCGGATTATCGGTTTTGTTGTTTGGCTTCTCGAAGACAACTTTAAGCCCGAAGCTCTATTTCGAATCTGCACGATCGCTAATGACTGATGAGGTTAATAATATGCAAATATCTCATGCCTAATGGATGGAGTGAAAGATTTAAGAAATATACTGCTTGACGACATTTAGCTTAAACTCGGGGTTTAGTTCTTTATTTTTCCCAAAAAAATAATTCTGCATATTTTCGAAATAAAAAAGACAACACGGAAAGGAAAAAAATGTATCGCAGATATTATTTATTTGTGAGTATCTGATCATATCCATTGGAAAATGGTGTAGACAAGAGAAAATTCTATGAGTCCCACTTGCGCTGAAGACAGCGAGATTTAATTGCAGAAGCAGTATATAAGGTAAGAACAGCGAAATCTCATTTCTTTTTCTTACAGGACGTCTTTTAGATAAGATGTGTATCAATTCAATTTTGGGTGACCTTTTCGTCTCTAGCGAAACTCATATCGCTGTATTAAAATGTGGAATATTTGACTACACCGGGAAATATATATATATATATATATATATATATATATATATATATATATATATATATATATATATATATATAGGCCAATTGTTACTCCCTCTCCTTTTATTCTTTCCTTTTCCTTTTGACTTCATTCCTTCCTTTGATTTTCAAGTTTCCTGTGAAGAAACGTGAGATTTTATTCATTTTAATGAATTTATTTGCATTGATAAGTTCAGGGAAAAGCTACTTTCCTGTGGATGAGATGATCATCTGCATGAGGTAAATTGCTTAGATCTCATTAATTGTAATTCAGTTATATGCTCTATAATAAAATTTATGTTGAACGCTCGTTTGTGGATCGGTTTTAATCTTTTATATTAATAGGATCTACTTGAATTAATTACCCATGCCATTTTTTTATTTTTTATTGTTCAATATATATATATATATATATATATATATATATATATATATATATATATATTTGAACAATAAAAAATATTAAAAAATTAAAATCTTCAGGCACACTGGGTTGTAGATTAATATTCTTTCGTTTTTTATTATCATTTCATTTAGATTCCTCGAGTAATTTCGGCCAAAATGGACATCATCAAGAGAAAAAATATTTCTGCTTGTTGGTATATATATATATATATATATATATATATATATATATATATATATATATATATATATAGTTGAACCTAGAGAGCCAGACAAGACAGAGCGAGTATAGTTTCTTATAATTATAAGATCGCTATTAATAATTTAAATATAGCCAACGTCATTATATATAACTTGAAAGATTCCTAATCAATTAACACTTTTTCAAAATGTAGTTGTTAGCGTAATTAAATAAAACTACAGATACAATTACAAAAATAGCGAATGAGGAGAGGAAATTGGAATACGATTAAAAGACATTTAATTGTAAATAATAAACAATTAAAAAACAGATATTAAATGTTTCAAAAGAGTATAAAATAGAAATACATTTACTCATAACCCTCCAAACAAACACAATGATCGTTTTGTTTATATAAGTTGGGTTTATATAATTTGATATATACAGGTTCGTGAGCTCTAAGGCAGTGTGCAGAGAGAGCTGTATATAAAACAGGAAAATGTGCCATCATATTCAACGACAGTCTGGGTTGTCCAATATGTTTTCCAATGAACAACTCCCCCTGCTGGATCGTAATATATATATATATATATTTATATAATATATATTTATAATATTAGTGATAAATATACACATACATATGCAAAATATATAAATATATATATACATACATACATACACACACACACACACATATATATATATATATTTGTGTAAAAAATAATTCCAAGAGGATAGAATCCAGGTAGAACTCAATGTCCAGGACAGAGTAAGGATATAAGAAAAAAGGCTTAAACAATAAATTATGACCATGGAAAATTAGTGTTTAAGCCTTTACATATATATATATATATATATATATATATATATATATATATATATATATATATATCGAGATAGAGAGAGAGAGAAATGCAAATATCTGTATGGATATAGGCACGTGCGTATATGCATATTTATATGTGTATACAGAAAATGTGTATATATGTAGGTATATGGATTTGTGTACGTTCTCTGGTTTTCCTTTCATTTCTCCTCTTCCCATCTTTTTCATTTTCTTTGTTCCATTCTCGAAAAATCACCTCCACTCGCTTCTCTTGCACGGTGAATAAGAGGTCATCACTAGTACTATCGCACCTCTTAATGACATATACCTCTCTCATTTCCTTTTTACTTTTTGGAACTATCTTAAGTCACAACTTCCATTAATTTTCTTTTTCGTTTTTCGTTTGATTCCTGAAAGAATTTTTGAATCCTTTTATTGTTTTGAAACCGAGAGGTCTGAAGAAGCAAAATGGAATTCACGATTTTTTGAAATAAAACATTACCATGACATTCTGAAGTCTCCAAATTGTGAATTATCACTTGCTCTGTTATTACATTGAAGTCCCTCTCACTCTTTCTCTCTCTCTCTCTCTCTCTCTCTCTCTATATATATATATATATATATATATATATATATATATATATACAGGCAACTACACTGGTCTCGGAAAACATTCGGTTTCTTGAATTGCTAATGGTCAGATCAATTCGAAGGAAAAAAATGTTTTAAAAAAAGAAAGAGCTAGGAAAATGAATGTCTGCCGAAAATAATCCTACAGCATGCACGTCCAAAGCCCAAAGAAAAAACCCCGATACGAGTAATCAACTAACTAAAAAAGTGGTCAATACAAAAGTAGAGCAGACGTAGAGAGCCAGACAAACCTACCAAGGTTTCACCTAAGCGGATCATCAGGTAAAGCTGGCCTTGATTGATATATATATATATATATATATATATATATATATATATATATATATATATATATATATATCAAATGACCATTGAAGCCAACACTCAGAGCGACAGGCTGTTTCATGCTGGACGCAATCGATTGCGTACAGCAAGATCCAGCCTGTCGCCTTCAATATTTACTTTTATATTTATATTTGCATACGCTTTATCTCTGATATTGAGCATTTCATCCCATAAATATAGCACACCTTAAAAATATATTTCTTTATATATATATATATATATATATATATATATATATATATATATATATAATTTAAGGATATTATAACGAAAAAATGCCAAAATCGCTCTACAATTGCTGTCGTGTTTCGATGCATATCAAATGAATCTCATCATTAAATACCCATCAAAGGTATTACGAAGCATTTTATTTTCTGCACTACCTCGACCCATTAGTTGCAAAATGTTAAATATGTATTTTCAAAGCATGATTTTATTACCCTGACGAACGCGAAATCCTCCGAATCTGAAACCATTTTGTGGCATTTGGTGTTTGATTATGTTGGTATTTATCTTGGTGTTTATTTCTCTCTTCGCCCCACAAATACACTCCTCAGATTGAGATTTGAGAGAGACGTTGAGATATTAATGACATTGTGTGTATTAATGGCGTAATTGTGAGCGCTTTTGATTTCTAGCGGAAAATTTCAGTCGAAGTTTCCAAAAGGATTCAAAGAATAAGCTTTCTGTATAACACAACAACGTGCGCGTAATGTAGCGTCTAAGTGACTGAAATTTGTATTTTCCTGCCGAATTCAAATTCTGTCCGATTTTTTTTTTTTTTTTTTTTGCGTTCACATTAGCAAAAATAACCTTGGGAAAAATCTGAATCCATCTATTCTTAAATAGCAATGTAGACTGGCTTCCTAGATTTTGTTGGTTACTAGTTTAGGAGAGGGACAACACTGAATTAAACATCATTTAGACAAGGAACTGGTAACTCTAACCGGTAAAAACCAAGTTACTATAGAAAACACAATAGTAACACCTATCATGACTAGTTTAGCGGCATATCTACTTCTCATAGGTCATTTAATTTGTAATTGTGAGCATTAGTAATTTCTTTTACAAAAAATGATTTACTGATATTTTTTTTGAAAAATGTATTCTGGTAATATTTTTTTTTTTTTTCAAAATATATTGCTGGTAATTTTTTACTTTGAAAACATATTGCTGGCATTTTATTATAAAAATGTATATTTATATTTTTATATTGCATCCCCCCACCCCCGCAGTTTGAGGATTAATTATTTACACATAGTTGGGACGCTAACTGGAACTACAACCCTTGGTCAGGGTGAAACTCGGAACAACAGCAATTTAGAGGTGGTTCCACGTTCCTCAAACCCTCCAAACCAGAGACCTTTCATCGGCATACCCAGAACGGTATCCTGACTAGGCCATGGTCTTAAACTTCACAGTGTGGCAGTAAGAAGGAGAAAGCCCAAGTATTAAACGTTGCGAAAATACACTAGAAGACCTATTATGATGAGACGAACTTTTAAAGATAAGAAGTGGGGAAAATGTTGAAATAGTTCATCATGCAATCAAGATTGATTGTCGGATATGTAACGATAAGGGAAGCGAATGGATGGAATAATCTGGAAATTAAATTTATATCCACAAAATACCTTCTTTAACACAGGAATGACTAAAACAAAAAAATCGTTTTAATGTGTGCCGCAACTTTAAGAAATACGCCAGATATGACCCACAGATTCTTTCTGTAGGTAAGTCAGATAATTTTGTTTATGTTAGCGTCACCTAACGTTCAATTATATAGATCTGCTTGAACAATAAATATAACAAAAAAAAAGAACATTGAATATGCAGTCTAAAATACGTGATATACCTACATATAATTTAATAAATCGTCAAGAGAAAACATTTCCTTTCCTTAGTACTGATCAGAAAAGATGCTGAGAATCAAAATTGATTCCAAATTAGTAGACGAGCCAGTTTAGCGTCATTAGAGTTCTATAATCGAATGGCGATGTATCCTTAGGGAGAGTTCCAACTTAAATTGTTAATGACAAAACCAAGCCTCAGGCTTCTAATATGCATATACAATTAATCTATAATTCATGCGCAACTACATTTATGCAAATACCTAATCAATGTAAGCGTATGTCTGAGCCAGAATTTATAAACTTGCAAAGGTACGTCAGTAGGATAAGACAAATATATGTGTAAGACATAACGTATATATCAACGTGTGGGGGATATACGCTTTTGTTTATCTTGATCAGAAGACTTCCTCAACTTCAATCTGTATCGATCAATCTCAGATTATATATGAACTGCTATCAGTCTAACCACATGTTTATCTAAAGCTGTTCATTGCTCCTTCATCTATCTATCTATCTATCTATCTATCTATCTATCTCGGTCTGTTCATTATCTATTTCATGTTTTTCTTATCTCTCTACCTATCTGTTTTACTTTCGTATCTATCTATCTATCTATCTATCGATCAATCGATCTCAGTTTGTTTATCTATCTATCTATCTATCTATCTATCTATCTATCTCTACTCATATCTATCTATCTATCTATCTATCTATCTATCTATCTATGCTCATATCTATC
>OZ010582.1:13574908-13609908 GCA_963932145.1 Acanthosepion lycidas | reverse complement strand
AGCCGCAATCCATTACTCTACTGTGTCCTAAATCAGAAACAAAGAAATATACCAAATAATAAATATCTGTTTATATATCTGAGATGAGGTATTATGATTACTAGCATTATTTACATTATTCGGACTGTTATCCTCATCTTTATTGACATATTCACAACGTTTCGGCCGTTGTACGCTCCGGCCTTCTTCAGGTGATTGGCAGATCTCTGAGATGAGGTATTATGATTACTAGCATTATTTACATTATTATGACTATTATCCTCATATTCATTGCCATATTCACAACGTTTCGACCTTTGTACGCTCCGACATTCTTCATTTGATTGGTATATCTCTGAGATAAGGTATTATGATTACTTGCATTATTTACATTATTATGACTATTATCCTCATATTCATTTCCGTAATCACAACGTTTCGACCGTTGTACGCTCCGACATTCTTCATTTGATTGGTATATCTCTGATATGAGGTATTATGATTACTTGCATTATTTACATTATTATGACTATTATCCTCATATTCATTGCCATATTCACAACGTTTCGACCTTTGTACGCTGCGGCCTTCTTCATTTGATTGGTATATCTCTGAGATGAGGTATTATGATCACTTGCATTATTTACATTATTTGGACTGATAACCTCATCTTCATTACCATATCCACAAGATTTCGGCAGTTGTGTGCTCCGGCCTTCTTCAGGTGATTGTATCTCTGATATTAGGTATTATGATTACTTGCATTATTTACATTATTATGACTATTATCCTCATATTCATTGCTATATTCACAACATTTCTTCAAGGACACATACCCTAGTGGATAAAGACGTTGGTTATATCTAGTGACTAGACCCAAAGAGTTGTGAGTTCAGTATCTGACCACAGTAGTGATAAACCAAAACTTGAAGCGTTTAGGGAAATAGCTGAGACATCCGGAAGAGGCAAGGCACATGGAACTAGAACAATCTACCCGAAATAAAAGGTTCCGTTCGAAATTCCAATCACCTGAAGAAGGCCGGAGCGTACAATACAACGGCCGAAATATTGTGAATATGGCAATGAAGATTAGGATAGTGTTCCGAATTATGTAAAAAAATGCATGCAAATAATAAAAGTCACATCACTTTTTGACTTTCAACAGCAGTACTAATTAAAATAAGTAGCATATGGATAGCATTAACTAAGATAATGACCTAACAGGTTGGGATATCACAACACTTCAAACAGAAGTTTGGGAATAAAGCTAACAACATTACTAGAAAGAGTGAGAGCATTATTTGGAATTGAGAAAACTTATTCTCCGGAAATATTTTTTTTTTAAATAGAACGATTTTATAAACAGAAGGAACTACTGGCTGCTTGGTCAATAAATTCCAAAGATTTCTTTACAAGGACACGGTTACCATTAACATTATCATTCATGAATTTGGCTGACATTTGCCAGCATAACGAAAATTAAACGATGTACGCGATATAGCTTCCGAATTACATTTAAAGGAGAGTGTCTGTATTATTAAAGGATGCCTGAGGCCTCCCCAACGGAAAAGTGCCGGCGGTACGGGCACCGGCTGCATGTATGCGTGTGGAGTTCTACGTAAATTCTGACCTTGCATCGTTGTTGTTTAGGTAACAACCATTATATTATTTCAGATGCATACACTGGTTAACATCAGAGTGTTGTCACGCATCGGTTTTTAAGAAAAGCTATAATCATGGCAGCATTAGCACTGCTTAATGCAAGGATTGAACAGAAAAATGTATGAAATAAACTTAGTAGATATTATCATTATATATATATATATATATATATATATATATATATATATATATATATATATATATATATATGTAAATTGGAAAGTGAACAATGATGTCAACATTCAGAGGCGACAGGCTGTTTCATGTTAGACGCAATTGGCAGACGATTGCATCTATCATGAAACATTCTGACGCCTATGAATGTTGAATTCAATGTTCAATTTTATATTTACATACGCTCTATCCCTGATATTGGGCACTGTATCCCATAAATATAGCATACTTTAAAACTATATATATATATATATATATATATATATATATATATATATATATATATATATATATTTCGTGCGATGGATAAATTACAGTCTAAATTACACTGATATTTCGTTTTAACAGATATATATAAGAAAAAATACACAAACATGTCTTGAATTTCTAAGGATTAAATGTAATCAATAAAATCGCCATTGTCTTCAACCCCGGGCTCCAGATGACTTCGAAATATCCTGCTCCTCTTATAGACGGTGTACTTGTTTAAGCTGGTAAATGCTGCCATAATCCTTGCTTCCAGTTTATCTTTGTTGTTACAACGGGTTTTCTTTCACTAGTGATCACTTCAAACATCATGATGTTGACTGGATACATCATCCAACTCTTTACGAATTCACTGCATTGTCCTCAGATTTATAACCAAACACTCTGAAATGTTTGTATTGGAGCTCTGGCCTGAATACAATGCAGTATAGCATGCCGCTTCCAAATTTCTGGCGGAATGAAATGCATCATGGGACTCTTTTACTTAATGCCTGTGCAATCGACAAAACAACGCACCATGCATATATATATATATATATATATATATATATATATATATATATATATATATATATATATATATTATACTGAATCATTCAAACAAAAAGTAGATTAGTAAGGTTAATGATATAAAAGGACAAAATTCTTTCGCAAACGAAATTTTAAAGGTGCACTAACCAACAAATCACTCGATGAATGTTATGATCCTTGTTTTAAAAATAATTATAAAATTGTGTATTTGGCCAGTAAACGCTATTTTTATACAAGTTTTGTTGAAAAAAATAACACCAAAAAGGTACTGCGGTCAAGCATATGTTTTTATTTTTCTGATGTTTTTTTTTTCTTTCCGAAACACAGATTTGTAGAATTTTTTCCAAATAATCTGTATGTCCGAACTCTTTCGGCTCTTCCTTGAGCTATTTTTAAGGATGTAATTTGAATTTTTCAGCATTATACATACATACATACCTATATATATATATATATATATATATATATATATATATATATATATATATATGTGTGTGTGTGTGTGTGTGTATGTATATATATATATATATATATATATATATATATATATATATATATATATATATAGATAGATAGATAGATAGATAGATAGATACTTAAAATACTAAAGAACTTTGGATTATTTACCTAACCAGTTATTTCCTATTTTCTATATATTTTCACACATATATATACATATATATATATATATATATATATATATATATATATATATATATATATATATATATATATATATATATATATATATATATGCATGTATGTATATATGTATGTATGTATCTCCACGTAAAAACACCATAGTATAATGAAAAAAGGCCACAAATACAATAAAAACAATGTTTTGTCATTAAAATGTTTGTTATTATTATGACGAAAGACCAATTATTTTTCTTAATTATTTTTTGAAATCTTTTAATCGTTTCTAGCACGTTGGAAATTTTGGTTAAAAATCTTGTTTACATCTGCGGCCGAAACAAAGACATAGGTTATTTTTTACATTTTTCCTGTGAAACGCACATTAAATTGGAAATTATTAATCTTGCAAAAATCAAACAATTGTAGGTTTTTAATGAAATTTTCAGGACAATATTTTTTAATGTTTTCTTAGAAAATCTTTGTAACAGATTTTTGTTTTAAATAAGTTAACATCAACTTACTTAATTTCATGAAATTTCGAGAAATTACATTTTTAGAGAGAGTTTATTTTTGTTAAAAGCAGGACTCCTTGAAGAAAGTAAATCGTCAATTTCTTTTGTAAAACCGTTGACTCTTTCATTGAAAATCTTCACTTAATTGTAAAATAAAAAAGCAATAAAACTATGGCATTTGTTTAATTGGAAAATCTTTTAATTGCTTTGAAAAAAATAGATTTGTTAAGGACACTATTGTCTTAAAAAGAACATTTCGATGATTTATTAATTTTTACAAGAATTGTTTTGATTTTTTAAAAATTTTAATTAAACAATTTATAATATAAAAAATGTTTAAAATTCTTCATTGCACTCAAGGTAGCGGTTTGGTGATATTGTTAAGTGAAAACTCATTTTACTAATGAAAAATTGAAAAGATCATAACAATCGTTTGAGCCAATATATTTTTAAAAGAATTAAAAAAAATAAATTTAGTGGATAGAGCCTTTCCAATTTCTACCTATGGGAAGAGCTATGCACAACATAATCCTTGAAAAGGTCACGTGATTTAAGTGTCGTCTGACGCACTGCAATTTATATTAAATTTTCTTTATTCAGTTCTGTTTCATCATTAAAGTCTTTATAAATCATCCGTTCAAAATTTCAAAGTAAGTTTTTAATTTAAAGTACTTTAAAGATTTAATAATAAAATAACCATCATGATAATAATTAATAATAAATAAAATACCGTAACATTTCATAAATTATTTATTTTTACTTTATTTATACGTTTTATTTTATTTATTTATTTTATTTTATTTCATGTTATTTTGTGTCGGTTATTAAATTTTAAATTTAATCTAAGAGTTTTTTTTTATTATTTTAAATTTTATTATGAAAATGAAATCTTCAAGAATGCTATTTCATTTTAAAAAGTTAGTTTTATGCATTAGTTATCGGAAATTCAGTGGAGGTCCACACACACCTATATAAATATACATATACATATATATACATATATATATATATATATATATATATATATATATATATATACATATATATATATATATATATATATATATATATATATATGTATGTATGTATGTATATATGTATATATATATGGCCTGAAGAATGTGTTTTTATGAATGAAACACACTCTGTTTCGTGTTGCCCACAGAGACTACTTTTATATTTACAGACGTTGTATTTCTGTTAATGAACAAGTTTACAAATATAGCATAGCTTAAATCTATATTTTTATCACATGCACAAGCACACATATGTATATACACACACACACACATATATATATATATATATATATATATATATATATATATATATACACACACAGATACCAGTGCTTGACGTGCGGAAAGCGAACGTTATAACCACTCACCCACGAGCCTCTTTTTCTTTCTCTCCTTCCTAGGGCAGTGGAGAACTTTCAGAGGGAAAATTAGCAGGAGATAACTGATAACTGACATCCATCGAACATGGCACGTGGAACTAGAAGAGTCTACCCCAGTGATCGAAATAAATGGTTCAGTTCGAAATTCCAACCACCTGAAGAAGGCCGGAGCGTACAACAGCCGAAACGTTGTGACAAATATGGCGACAAAGATGAGGACAATAGTCCAACTAATGTCAATACTGTACATAATACCTCATCTCAGAAATATAGACAGACTCTAAAGGTTCGGTACGAACCCGATATACCAAAAATATGGGGACAAATTGAGAAATCCTACCAGAAACTTATACGAATATCGGACCATCTGACATTCCTACACCAATGCAGAGACCTACAACTCATCCCTTCAGGGTTGGCACCAAGACTTCCCATCAATTCAAGGAGAGCTCGTCGGGTCGCAGAGAAAGCGGGAAACGCCCTTGTCCGAGAGAGAATCCAGTACAATCGTTGGATAAAACATCGACTACAAGCTCATATCTCCCAGACGCTCGAGGATTTCTTCAACAGAATTACTAA
The DNA here is from genome assembly GCA_963932145.1 of Acanthosepion lycidas. Lineage (NCBI taxonomy): Eukaryota > Metazoa > Mollusca > Cephalopoda > Sepiida > Sepiidae > Acanthosepion > Acanthosepion lycidas. Next base: position 13,604,166 of record OZ010582.1, on the reverse strand, counting down.
TGAAGAAGACCAGAGAAGGATCCAAAGTGACTTGGATAAATCCTTCAGACATGAATTTGATGTAGTCAAGGCTCGCCATGTGCAAAAATTAAATAGATTGAAAGATCAGAAGGTGACGCACAAGGTCCATCACCCACAAGTGAAAGCAGTAGTCAACATCAGCCAATATCAGCTGAGTGCCTCTGAGGAGTCAGTATTGAATAAGGGTCTCAACTTCGCCACAACCATCAGGCGGGTGCCATACTTGGACATCATTGCCAGAGTCGAGGAGGTGGCCTTGAATATCCCTCAGGCTCAGGCGGATGAACTGAGATGGAAAGTGAGGCAGACCTTGGAGAGAGCCAAGCTGCTCAGGTCTAACATAACAAAACTGGAGAGACTGGCGATTGGATCCATACAGAGGAACGAAAATATCATCATACTCCCTGCTGACAAAGGTAATGTGACTGTAGTGATGGACAAATCAGAGTATACAAGAAAACTGGAAGACGTCATTAGCAATGGTAGCTACAGCAAAGTGAAAAAGGATCCTACTATGAAAACGGAACGCAAACGGTCACAGATCCTAATCAAGAACAAGGATCACTTCGCACCCAAAATGTATAGGCAGTTATCGCAGCGTTACACCAAGCTACCTCACATATACGGTCTCCCTAAGATTCACAAAGACGGTATTCCGCTCAGGCCGATTGTTAGTTGCCAAGGCTCTGTGTGCCACCCTCTAAGTCGCTTCCTTGTAGATATAATTGACCCATTGATCGGAAAGTCTCCTTCATATGTCCGAAACTCTGTCCACTTCGTGGAAATAATCAAAGATGCTCCCATCCTATCCAAACAGATTGTGAGCTTGAACGTAGTGAGTTTGTTCACCAAGGTATCCACGGAGGAGGCACTCTCAGTAGTCAGAGACAGATTGACCTCTGACTCTTTCCTAGAAAAACGGACCAGTATTCAAATAGATAATCTGATGGATATGTTGACTATCTGTACACAAACAACACACTTCGATCTAGGATCACACATATATCGACAGGATGAGGGCTTAGCAATGGGCTCGCCATTATCACCAGCAATGGTGAATATATGCATGGAATACTTTGAAGAAATGGCATTAGAATCTATATCTCTAAAGCCAACTATATGGTTAAGGTACGTAGATGACACCTTCATACTCTGGCCACACCGGGAAGATGTCCAGGTTCTACTGGACCATGTGAACTCAATAAGACCTTCGATACAGTTCACAATGGAGAAAGAGAGTAAGAACACACTCCCATTCCTGGATGTACTAATAACTCGAACAGAGCATGGGTTCAAGACATCCGTATACCGTAAACCGACATTCACCGGACAGTACCTCAATTTCAACTCCCACCATCCATACAGCGTAAAGAAAGGGATCTTCCGTTGCTTACAACACCGAGCAAAAGTCATAAGTGGCGTCCCAGAGACGTTAGATAAGGAATTGGTCACTATAAGTAGTATCCTACAACGTAACAACTACCATGGGTACATGGCAGCAGCCCCCAAAAACTGGGATAGGCGGGTACAAGAGGAGGAGAAGGACAACAACACTCAGAAAACAGTCTGCCTGCCTTATATGAAGGGGTTATCAGAGAAAATACAAAGGATCTGCGGTCCATATAACATCCTATATGACAACCTTCAAAAGCGTGACAACACTTCGCAGATATCTCTCTCGAGTGAGACCCCCCCATAGAGGAGAACATGACTAAAGACTGTGTGTACGCTATCCCGTGCAGCTGCGGAAAGGAATATAAAGGAGAGACAGGCCGCCCCCTCAAGGTAAGGCTTCAAGAACACCAGAAAGTTGTAACACGAGGGGAAGTAGAAAAATCAGGCGTGGCTGACCACATATGGAGAGAGAAGTGAGATCACCGTCACCTGTGGGATCAGGTTGAGATCATAGATAGGGAACACCATTGGAAAATTCGTAAACTTAAGGAATCAGCACATATGCTAGGGCACAAAAATCTCCTGAACCGACCAAGCATAGAAATAAATACAATATGGGAACCAGTAATACGGAGTGCCAGAGAAAAGCAATGATAACAAAGTTGCAATATGAGCTCTGGTAAAAACATGTAATGATAACAGCAAAATTGCAATATGAACACTGGTAAAAAATTGTTGCTGAAAACATTAGGTTTATAATACCCAGAAATTCATACCCAGAAGTCCTCAATGACACAGTGGATAAAGGCGTTGTTTAGATCCACTGACAGACCCAAAGAGTGTGAGTTCAATACCAGGTTAAGAAGAAGGCCGGAGCGTACAACGGCCGAAACGTTGTGACAAAGATGAGGACAATAGTCAGAGTAATGTAAATAATATATAGGTGGCCTGACGATTGCATATAGTATGAAACAGAGTGTCACCTTTAAGTGTTGACATATATATATATATATATATATATATATATATATATATAAATAATGATTTTGTTCTTTAGGTAGATCAAAGATTCGATCAGAAAGCCAAAGAATAAATAAATGTTCGCTATTGACATATCTGGATGATGCGATGTTTCTGCAAGAAAACAAAAAGAATATACCTCAATACACTCACGCAATTATGATATTTACAGAATATGATAATTTTAGTTATTTCAATCTTTATCGCATTGATGGGAACCGTGACATTGGTTTTGTAAATTTTGGAACAGCTTTAAATTAGGTGAATATTTGAACCCATATAAACGATAGGTTGATTGAAAAGAGCTAGATTACAGAGAAATGCTCTGAAGTCGGTAACATTTTATAATAAATTTGCATATACGATATCATTTCAGAAAGAGTTGAACCATTTAGTATTAAAGATAAAATGTACTATCTACATCAATAGCTTGTTGGTTTACTTCAAACTCGTCCCATTGGTAACTTACGTATTTATTTTAGCGTTCCTTACATTATTCAGACCAGCATGAAATGTCTTCATAATCTAATATCTTAATATTGCACCGTATATGTAATTTCCTGCTATTTTATTTTGGGATTTAGCCAGAAATCTCTCAGAGCCAAATTTAGACTACTGTGGGTGTTGTTGTACCAGTGTTATGTGATATTTTGATAAAAAAAAAAATTCTTTGATCTACTCACCGGGTATTGTAAAGACAAATTATATATTACGCAAACTTATATGACAGAGTTTTTTTCGTTGAATGAATAAAACTACAGGAGGTTTTCTGTTTATGCAGACAATATAATTTTCCTATTTTGATATTTTTTTATTTTTTTTCTGCTAAAAAAGTGAAAATGTTCTTCGACGTATGGCTGATATCTTGAGATATCTTGCATTGCAATATTTACAACAATTTCTTTTCTCATCATGGTATAAGGTTTCTTTTCACTCATACAAATTAATTAGCCACATATTGCTTGTATCTAAACAATGAATAGTTTGTCATATTTCTTTTTTTTCTTTATAAATGAAAGGCCGAGGTTAAGCGGCTATTCCCACTCTGTCTTGCATAGACGGAATGTGCTTTTCTGATCATGAGGGATAGTCGAAATTATCTAAGAAGTAATAATATTAATGTTATCCATCTCAAAATTAATTCTCAATGTTTTTTCTTTCAAAATAACAAGAAAATCAATTCCTTGTATAAATAACAGTAAAAAAACACAAAAAAGATTACAGACGTGACTTTTAAATATGACTGTCTGTTTTAATAAAGAAAAATACAGGAAGATGTCTGAATGAATTAATTCAAGGACAAAAATCTGAAGACGGAAACATCCGTTTCCATTTACTAATGATGGACTGAGTCACGCAAAAATGAGGAAATGTTTTTTGTAATCTTTGCGATTCTTACTTCCGCTTTTATTTTTGTCTTTATTGCAGATGATATTTAACATAGTGAAGATATACGCCATATTTGTCCTCGTTCGGAAAGTCGAAATGTGGATTATTTTTTTCAGTGTGCTATTCCAGTTTGCTTAGTGTTTTATTGCTCTGATTATGGCGGTTGACGTTACAAACATGTTGCTCCATTTTATTTGTTTTACAAGAAGGATGCCAAAGTAGAGAGAGGAAAAAATTTTAAAAAAATGATTATACAAATTTAAGCAAGCTGAGTACCGAGAAGAATGAGTAAATATAATTCCAAAATTGCTGAAAGACAGGTGTCTAATTTTCCAATGTCTGAGTCAAATGGTTTGAATTGTATTAGGTGAATATGTTGGTTGGAGGAATCCAGTGTAAATACAAAGAAAGAAAGAAAGAAAGAAAGAAAGAAAGAAAGAAAGAAATGCCATAATACAAAAAAAATGGACAAAAGAAAGGGCAAAATAAAAAAAATATAAAGAAAGAAAGAAAGAAAGAAAAACGAAAGAAATGCCAAGATACAAAAAAAATGGACAAAAGAAAGAAAGAGCAAAATAAAAAATATATAAAGAAAGAAAGAAAGAAAGAAAGAAAGAAATGCCAAGATACAAAAGAAAATGGACAAAAGAAAGAAAGGGAAAAATAAAAATATAGAAAGAAAGAAACAAATGCCAAGATACAAAAAAATGGACAAAAGAAAGGGCAAAATAAAAAATATATAAAGAAAGAAAGAAAGAAAGAAAGAAAGAAAGAAAGAAATGCCAAGATACAAAAAAATGGACAAAAGAAAGAAAGGGCAAAATAAAAATATAGAAAGAAAGAAAGAAAGAAAGTTCGTGACGAAAGTTAGGACATAAAAAGAAACAAACAAATATCTGAAAGAAAGAAAGATATAAAGAAAGAAAGAGAGAAAGAAAGAGAGAAAGAAAGAAAGAAAGTGTCAAAGCACAACGAAGAGAAAAGAAAGAAAGACTGAAAGAAAAATTAAAAAAAAAGAATATAGGTAATGAAAGAAACAATTCCAAATACGTGAAAATTGAATACAAGCAAAATAGAGAAAAAGGAAATAGAAAATGACGAAAATAAATAACAAATGACAGAATTTTGGAAAAACTACCGTAAAAGTACAAAAAAAACAAAAAACAAAAAAACAAAAATACAAAACAAAAATAAACAAAAACAAAAAACAGAATTAATCAATGCAGCTGGAACTGAAAGACAAAAACAATCAAATTGCAACTTATCTTTATAAAGAAAAACAGCAATAACACTTAAGTTATTTCCGAAATGAGATATTGTAATTATTTACACTATTTACATTTTTCGGAATGTTGAAGCAGGCCGGTGCGTACCAACGGCCGACATGACAATAAAGATGAGGACAACAATCCGATCAATGTAAATAGTATAAATAACATTTAAGTTAATAAAATGAACGAATAATGAATCCATCCAAAAGACAAAATTAGTTCAATTTTAAAATAAGATAACCTAAAATTTATCAGCAAAATTAGCAACCCAAGATTCGAAATACGAATTGGAGACATCAAAATCAAGCAAATACCACAATTTAAATATCTAGGAAGTATCTGAAGAGAGGGCGGAAAATTATACATTGATATCCAAAGACGCAGTTGAATAGTGGAAGGTGCCTTCTTAAAACTAATCAAAATAATAAGAAACAAGAAACAAAGTAAAGAAAACGAAACTGCTACGTAATATCCTTCCTCGTCTAATAATGTGAATGCTGGAAAATCTCCTTACTGATGAAGAAGAGACTTGAGGCAAAAAAAAACATTTGGCTCGACAGAACGATGATCATTCATTCACTGAACGTGTGAGTAAATGCGAAGATTTAGTGTAAAGGGAAACAACATGTTCGCTTATACTTACAATAAGTAAGAGCTAATTGAAATCTCTAGGATATATAATGAGGAAAGAGGGTTTGGTGAATTTGACACTCATAGGACATACCGAAAGAATGAGGAACATAGAAAACCAGCGAATAAAGTAACTAACGGGATTGTGAAAATGCTTAGCAGAACAGGAATTAGGGAAGATTGCAAAAAGTCGAGCTACAAAGGAGGAAAAATTGTGGAGTGTCAGGCTCACCTACACGCCGAAGGAACACGGCACAAAGAAGAAGAAGAAGAAGAAGAAGAAGAAGAAGAAGAAGAAGAAGAAGAAGAAGAGCCATTCGATAAATGAACAAAATACGAAACAAGAATAATCTGATAAAATAAATAAAAGCGAAATTGAATCACCAGCGTAAATTGCAATTACACTTTTCGACGCCATTTTGAATATTTGTTTTCATATATTAAAGCTTCTTTAAATAATTTTCTGTGATTTCATCGAACATTCGTTGTCGCTTTCGTAATGACAACGAATATTCGTTGTTACTTTCGTAATGCTCGTTGTAGTAGTGACTTTATAGCCGTATATACATCTATAGTAACGCCGTTGAAACAATACTGGTATCAGACACCTTCAAATAACACACGCACTATTAATACTTGCTCGATAATACTCGCTCGACAAGTAACTTGTATAATGATCTGAATATAGAAATAGTATAATGAATAGAGTCGAGAATAGTGACCCGAATAGTGACCCGAATAGTAATAGAGGATAGACTAGTAATAACGATCATTTAGACACAAAACTAATTTCTACTTACGCATTTCCTCTATGGTCACGTGGTCTACTGAATTAAGTAATGGGATCGCCTGTGTTTGCTCACTGTCGATCTATGTTCAAACTCAAGTGTCGGCTGCGTCACTTTATTCCTATTTATATCTATGATTCTCAAAATCTGTTTGTATGTGTGTGTATGTGATCAGATGTTCTTTATGCGTTTCGACAGTTCTCATCCGATTTCGATGATTTTTTGTTGACAATTTTTCAGTGCCAGTTTTGAGTTCAAATTGTTGGCGACAATAGTTCTCCATTACTTCCTTTCCTTTATAACTCCAGCAACGTTTTATCATTTGCTATCTGTTCTTGGATAAATATCTTTCATAAAAACTTTAATAAAATAAATAGTTAAAATTATTACAATAATATTATCTATATCTATAATTCTGAAAATATGTGTATATGTTTGTGTGTGTGTGTGTGTGTGTGTGTGTGTGTTTCACACATAAAATTCCAATCATAGCTCATGCTGTGTGGGTGTGATTCACACCTCCATGCGTTGCCCATCGGTTTCTCCTGACCTTGATAATTAGCACGCGCAGTAACGCGTGTACGTGTGGTACAGCGACATGCGCTTTATCACGCGATGTCTCACGCGCTGATGCCCGCGCATAACCATGACCTGCGGAACGCGATTCCTGTTTGAGTTGCCCATCGGCCGCACGAAGCTTCTTTACACGTCCAATCAAATGTCGCCGTGTCATACTCATTGTCTACGCAGTCCTAAGTTCATTATTACCGCTTAATTCCGCAATTCTCCTTCTACTTCTGTACGTCCAACCCTGCTTACACATTCCCCTTCACTTAGCAAAGCGTCAATCTCTCTCAGGAGAACTTACCTTTTCTGTTGCATAAAGCCTAATATTACATTTTTAAAGCGTTGCTTTCCTTGTCGTTTATAGCCGTTCCCAATTTTTTATTTATTGTCCTGCCAGTTTTTGCATTCTATTCACCGTAGTAATAAGTATGCTTACTTTTTTATTACTTAACATTTATTTATCCAACCTTTCCTAAAGTTATTCGAACTTAGTAGTCTTTGTAGCTTTACAGCCTTTTCTTCAGCTGTTTGTCCACGCATTCCATTTGACATTTCATACTTGCCTAAGACATACCACCAAATAAAAGAACTTATCTACGGCGCGAAACCGCTGCAGATAACGAATCGTCTTTAGAACGTTCAGTTCGCTTGTCTCAAAATGCCTCTCGGAATGCTTCAAACCGAGGCACTGAGTCCGAAGATCAACGTAGCCATCGGCTTTTCAAAAAAGCATATATGAAGCAAAGCTGAAAATGATGATCAACGGACACAACGGCTGAGGAGAAACGCCTCTTCAACTGCTGCTGCACGTGAGGCAAAAACAGCTGATCAAAGGCGTCAACGGCTGAGGCGAAAAGCCTCTTCAGCTGCTGCTACGCGTGAGGCTGAAACAAGATAGACAATGCAAAAAACGTCCCTTTTCAGAGCCACCCGCTCGTCAAATTGTTAATCCCCACTCATCTGGGGATGTGCCTCAGTTGCACCTAATTATTGTTACTAATATTGATTTTCGGGTGGGCTGACTTTAAACTTAAACCGGTCCAATTAAACGGCAAAAATTCCCAGTAATGAAAGACCTGGTCAAAGACGGGTTATATTGCTAGTATAACACAAATCTAATATATTTTAAACATTTTGGACCCATTAGGAAGATGATCCCATATGTCATATACATTTAATAAACGTTCTCTGAATGTTTGTATGATCAAGTCTCCAGCATAGCAGATATTACTATTAAGGACGGACTGAGAGTATAATACGTCAGCAAAGTGACACTTAATATACGAAACTCAATGTACCTATTGTGGATCCCCGGATTATATTGGTAAACCGGACATCAGCATTGCTGCCAAATGTATTTGATACGCTGAACGATTTTGGTAAAATACCGCATAACTTTGCAGATGGTGCAGTTAGAAGTACTTTCATGTTGCGTAACCCATTACGCTCACATGGCTCTGAGTTAGTCTGCTGCCAAATATCTAGATATAACACCCAAGCTGCCTGGGCAGTCGCATCCTGAAAAAAAATTCTCTCTTGAAACATGATGACGATGGTACCCCAATAATACCTGATTAACGCAGATGCATTATATATCGCTCCGTCAGATTGTTAAGCGCGGGCCAATGAAAAGCAAATCTTGAGGATATTTACAGTTACCCATCTTAATTCACCATGAAAACAAAGTTATATCTTAAAACAACCACTGAATAAAAATCAGAAGGCATTTATGATCTGCCATCAGGACATCATCATCATCATCATCATCATCATCATCATCATCATCATATTATTATTATTATTATTATTATTATTATTATTATTATTATTATTATTATTATTATTTCTGTATCTGATATCTCGTCTTCAGTCTTTTTTCCACCGCTCTAAAATGGCTTCTTTGTGCCGTTCTATAAATACTTTCATGGTAATTCTTCTGATGAACGTTCCTCTCTGGTACCTTGACTTTATGAATTTAAGCGCAGTACTAGATTAGCGGCAAGTTATCATCATTTTACAGTTGAAACGGCTAGATGTAACCGTAAGATCTATGCTAACAATTTATTCTATCGTACTTATTGGCTTCTTGAACCCCAGTCAAAACTGATCTTCAAAAATTTAAATGCAATATCAATCGTTATCATCTGTCTTCTTAATTTCCCCCCCTTTATTGTTCTCTCCTCTTAGTAATGTTTCCTTTCTCTCTCATTTTATAACACTCAGTAACCCCTTGACAATTTGTGGCTTTATCGTAGGCTGAAGCTATAATCCATTGGCATGTGTTTACTCTAGACCTAGATTAAGACACGATTGTAAGACATAGTTTGCATAACTTTTAATTAATATGTATATTAAACATACGTTCTTACATATTTTCTTTAGATTGATAATATAGATCCTTTTTAGAGACTATGAGATCTACATAGTGCAAATATTTCGATTTATTGTAAACAGACGTCACCTGGGATCTTGTTAATGTATTTTTCTCGACCTTACTTAATGGCCCATAGGACCCCAATTATGATAAGAGTAGTTATGACATTTTCAAATTCAATATCTTTATATTTACTTATTTTGTTATGTTCTATAACGGACATATTTTTTTTTTATTTGATGACAACGGCTTATCAACGATGAGACAAATTACTGAAGCGAATTTTTATATATATATATATACGTCGTTCAGTGTTCCGATTTTATTATTAATTTTCTTGATTTGCTGTTTGATGCTCTATGCTTATCGAGTCTTATTTTAAATGTAAATTAAATAATTTCTTAGAAAGATATTGTGTATATTATTACACTAAGAGATATTTCTGAGTATGTGGACAGTCCCCATGTGTATAATGTGTTATTCTATAATCAGGGAGGCGTTTTTTTAAAATCATTACGTCCTCCTATATTTATCGGATTAGTGGTTGTTTTAAATCAAACATTTTATATATCTCATATTTTGAATGTTTATCAGATTCTTTTGATGAGCTTCTTTTTTTTTATTATCATATTCAGTTATCATGCCCATGGGAAAGAAGTAATACTTCTTGAAGTCCTTTATTATTATAAAGCGTCTATCTTTTTTTTTTATTGAGTTGTCGGTTTCTCTCATGAAGGCTCAGATGATTTTAACATTTTCACCCGCAAGCACCGGTGGGGGGGGGGGCGTGTTCAAATCATTTTTTCTGCATGGGAACATTTATAATATTGCCGTATCTTGCAATATTAGATAAGGATTCTCATGACGGAATTTTCGCTCGGTCATCCTTCGCGAAGATTTTAATCAACATGTTGATGTTCCTCAGTTCTTCAAATAAAAGGTTACGGAGTAAACCCTAAGCAAAACTGGAAAGAGCGATAACATTACTGAACTTGAAAACATTTTTTCATATAATAATTGCTATAAGATAAATTTCAACTGAAAGCTGTATTGGCTGCTCTGACAATGAATACCATATATTGCCTTATAGGGAAACGGTTAATTTTACAATTACGATTTCTGTTAAGTACAGTCTCTCATTGGGTCATCACACAATATCTGGCTTATGTTATTATGGTAGATATATAATTCTTTTGCACAAATCCAGATGTTATTAAGTACTTTATTATGTACTGTGTTACGATGGCATAATGGATAGCGGTTCGGAATGAGCTTGAGGAAGCGGAGAGCCAAGTTCGAATTCCAGTCAAATCCATTGCAATCACATGTCATAATAATCTTGGGAAATGTATTAATTCTCTTTTTCTCCTCCTCAAGCTATGGGTAAATAGAACAACAAACCCGGTCCTATAGCCTTGGATGGCAACTGGTCTACCTCAGAAAAAAATGGCAACCTACTGCGGGGAAAAAATATGCCTCATCAGTCATGTATCGAAATATATATGATCATAAAAACGTGAATCCGGCATAACACTTAACTGAATTAGATGAGCTGGTCTCAGAAATTGAACAGCTATTGTACAGTAAACAGTGACTGCCAGAATTCTTGCATGCTTTTGTTTTTATCTTATTAATGACTATATCTGATTTATTATTATTATTATTATTAGTAGTAGTAGTAGTAATAATAATAGTAGTAGTAGTAGTAGTAGTGGTATTTTATAATGGATGGTGTGACTGTGTATAATGTCTATGGACTGCATTGCTTTTATTAGTATTTATAATTATTATTGCTTTTCCATATATCTTTTTACCTATTAAGCCTTCAGCTTACACGTTTCCTCTACATCTTTGTACTTCGTTTTTAATCTACTCTCTTTCTTTTAATTTCTTTCCCTCTCTCAAGACCTTATTTATTTTGTTTCTATTTGTTTGTTGCACCACGCCCAATTCGAACTCTTTGATCATAAACAAGGCTTGATTAGCCTTGTCATTTGTGAAAACTCTACAGAAGCCTCCAAGCGGCCACACCATAAAATTATCCTATTCTATCTGTAGCATCCTTGTCGCTGACTATTATTTTCAAAAGAACGATGGAACTTTCTAATCTATCATTTCGACTGCAAGTCCGCCTTTGCACCGAGATAGCAGCAACCTGTTTCGGAATGTAGTGTAATTCTTTTCTCTATTATTATTATTATTATTATTATTATTATTATTATTATTATTATTATTATTATTATTATTCGTTAGTCTTTTTATTTTTATTTCTAGTTATGCTGTTTTCTCTGTCTTCCTGTCTGTATTCTTGCATTGTGGAACCACCGTACTTAGCACTAGGTGTCATCAGAAAAGGTTACTCGGTGAAGATGTGGTGAGAACAAAGGTAATTCTGTCACTTCTATTGGATTGCATTAGATTTATCAACGCATCAAACACAAAGAAGAAATACTTCCATACGGACAATGATACATTTCACACATAGTAAGGAAACGTGTAAAAATGAAAGAAACAAATGTTCGAGATTCGTTTTGGTGAAAATTGGTTTCGTAAATTCGCGTATTTTAGAGACGTTCGGTTCGATCAAATAATGATTTCGCGAATTTAAATTCCAAATTTGCAAATAATATGTACCCCAAATCTAATTCAAGAAAATAATATAAAAACAGATAAAATTACAGAAATTATAAATAAAATTACAAATATGGGAGTAAAATAAAATGAAAAACTAAAAATGAATCTTTTAAGAAATATCTGTTTGCTACCCGACACGTTTTGAGCCATTTTACAATATATATATATATATATATATATGTATGTATATATTGGACATTGAAGAGAATACCAAGAGGCGACAGTCTGTTTCATGTTAAATGCAGTCGTCAGGCAACGCCTTTAGACTGTCGCCTCTGGATGTTGACATTAAAGTACTCTTTTATATTTATATGAGATTTATCCTTGATATTTATGGCTCTAACCAAAAAATATAGCATAAATTATATATATATATATATATATATGTGTGTGTGTGTGTGTGTGTATACAGTCATATATATATATATATATATATATATATATATATATATATATATATATATATATATATGTATATCTGTATGTATATGGTGTATTTAGAAAACAAGAATTATTTCAGGAACGAAAATACTAAAAACATTAGAATGTAATCAGGAAAAAATTAAAATGAACTTCTGTAAGCTTACCTATAATGTGAAGTGTATATATATATATATATATATATATATATATATATATATATATATATATATACATACATACATACATACATACATAAAACATTGAATGAAGAAAATATCTTTCTTTCAGACTAAGATGGAAACTTAAATATATTATGTTGTTTTCATGATTTACTCATATTTTTTAAGTGGACAAGTCTACAACATTGTCGACTTCAAGTGTGTTCTGAACACTGTATTCAAAGTGTTTATATGGCAGCACACACACACACACACACACATATATATATATATATATATATATATATATATATATATATATATATGTATATATATATATATATATATATATATATATATATATATATATAATGCCATCTGTGTATTATTAATCTACCTATTTAGAGTGACCTAATCGATATATATATATATATATATATATATATATATATATATATATATATATATATATATATATAGTGCTGTTCGATAAAAGTGACTCGCCTGATTTTTTTAACTAAATGTTCTCTTCTCCGATGAAACGAAAGTTGAGCTAAATTCAAAGGATAAGCGATCTAAAATCCGAAGAAGCTTTGAAAGCTCTTTGAATTTAGCATTAAGTACTGTCAAGCATCCATTCAGTATAATGTTCTGGGGATCCTTTTCTTTTCATGGAACTGGTTTTTTAAAACCTATTGAAAGACCCTCAGGTGCGAGCAGTACAAGAGAATTTTACAGTCTTGTCTGCTCCCTTCTGCTGAAAGGGTTCAAATCGGCCCTGCCAAGCTCATTTTTATGCAGGATAATGCTCCCTGTCACAAATCAATATTGATGAAGGAAAACTTTGATGAGAAGGAGGTGAGTGTTATGACATGGCCGCCCCAATCGCCCATTATTAAATACAGGCTCTCGAGAAAGCAGTTGACCAGCATGCTCCATAAATTTTCTATAAATAGAAGAATCCGGCCTTCTTCTTCAGGTGGCTGGAATGTCGAACTGAACCACCTGAAGAAGAACGCCGGAGCGTACAACGTCCAAAACGTTGTGATAAATATGGCAACAAAAATGAACACGATAGTCCGAACAATGTAAATACTGTGCATAATAATTCATTTCTGAAATATAGACAGCTATTTCTTTATTTCTCTTCATCATATTACATAGAGAATATCCTATTTATTAACTATATGTAACTTAATCAATTGTTCCAGTAGTTACCGGAGTACTAGGAATGATTAAGAAACATAATGATGCACACATCAATTAGACTTCATAATCTGAAAAGAAAGATGTTGTTAATGAGTACTGTCCGCATAAATTTATTCAATAACTGTTAGGTTGGTGCAAAAATAATGACGTATTAATGTCGTTTTTTGATGTTAACAAATACGTCAAAAAACGACATTATTACGTCATTATTTTTGCACCAACCTAATACTTTTACATATCGTTCAAGGTGATTGTATGAAATCGTAAAACAAATTTGTTATCTCACGAGGTCCTCTTTGCGACTACTCGGTCTCACATTGACTGCTGACCTGGGATGGAACAAATATATTGAATCAATAGCTTCATCCACCTGAAGGAAACTTGGCTCCCTGTGCTACCCCAGGACATTTTTCTCGCCGGAGTCGATCCTTCAAATCTACAAAGCAACCATTCGCCCTTGCATGGACTATTGCTGCCATATATGGTCTGGTGCCCCTTATGTTTGTCTCAAGGTTCTTGATAAGATCCAGAAATGTAATTAGCCCTGATCTGGCATCTCGACTGCAGTCGCTCGCTCACAGACGTGCAGTCGCCTCCCTCTGTCTTTTGTTACAAATAATTTCAGAGTAACTTCTCCAATGAGCTGCTTTCGCTGATTCCCAGGCTTCATGAATTTAAGCGTTCTACTAGGCTGGCATCTCCCTCACACCCTTTCACTGACGAAACTGTGAAATGTAGCCGTCTCTTCTACTTCAAGAGCTTCATGTGTCGCACCTCCCGCCTGTGGAACTCCCTCCCCTTTTCCTGTTTCCCTGATAGCTCTAATCTCCAACTATTCAAATGCAATGTCAATCGACGTCTCCGGATGCCTTGATCTATCCCCTATCCTTCTCTTCATCCCTTTCTCTATCACTCATATTTGGTCGCACTTCAATTCTCTGTAACCCCTTGCGTGCTAGTGGCTTCCCGCCTTGCTTGGGGTGAAAAATCTTTAGTAATAATAATACTAATAATAGGAAAAGAGTGTTCAGTGTTGAATCGTTTATAGCATGCATAGGGGACCTTTGTCGAGCAGTTGACGACATTATCTGTTCCTCATCACAAGGCAGGGAGCACGACTAAAATATATACTTTCTTAGTCGTACCTCATTCATTCTTTAGAGGAAAAATACTTATGAACATTTCCTGATTCAAAAGCAAAAGATGTTTACGCGTATTATCTTCTCTTAGGTTTAAATTGCTGACATATTTACTTTCCTTAAGAGTCAAGACAATTCCAGAAACATTGTACGTAAATTGTTTACTGGTGTGGTTATGTATGAGAGAGTGCGTGATTGAACAAGTGAGGAAGAAACAAAATAAAATTTGAAGAAAAGTTATTTTCCTTATGAAATAAAGCGTGCCTTTCAAAAAGACCAAACGGGCCGCATGCGACTTCGAGTCCGCGGTCTCGCCATGACTTGTTTATAAGCACAGACAGTGTGTACATAGGAATCAACACTGTATGGTGATTCTCAGATTCACGTCTCAATGATATTTATCTCAATGGGCACTATATATAGATCACAAAGGTTTTAAGGTATTTTGATTGGAACTAAGGCTTTCTGCTGCTTATGTCCATGAAGTCTGGATTGCATTTGCAGAAATTTATGTTTGTTTTTTGTTTTTTTTTATAGAATTTATTTGTGTATTGTTTATGGAATATTCGCCTTTCGTCTAATTTTCGTTGTTTGTAAAACCACGTTTATTAAATTTAGATTAAAGAATTTTTATCTATTTATTTTAATATAAGTAACCATATCTATATATTTTAGTTCTCCTTGACCTGAAGGTCTCATACAGATGTGAAACTGACAGTTTATATCTTGCAGTGCTTCTACCTATGTTCACTTTATTTTTCTCCTTCTCTCTCTCTCTCTCACTCTCTCTTTCTATCTATCTATCTATCTGTATGTATGTATGTATGTATGTATGTATGTATATATATATATATATATATATATATATATATATATATATATATGTGTGTGTGTGTGTGTGTGTGCATGTAAGTAATTTTTACAAAATTGTATATTTTTTCGACGATTAAATTGCGCCCTGTTTTAAATTAATTTTTTGAATGTTGTAATTTTATTCTTCATGCTTTTACATTTGAATATATATATATATATATATATATATATATATATATATATATATATATATATATATATATATATATATATCGGTGGGGCTGTATACTTGTCCTATAAAATGAAAAGACTGAGATAAACTGGGACATTGATATCCAGCCCTTCTCATTCATTTAAAAGATCCGTATGTGATAGCGATAAACAAGTTAGAAAGGAGCTGCTCTCTGGTAGATATTTTTCAGCTAGCTGTTCAAAAGGTTAAGTTGGAGGAATGGGGAAAATTGGAAACATCCCAGGCCCTCAGACAGGAAATAAGGAAATTGTGCACAGTAATGACTGTGGTCGTGCCCATAATAGGTGGTGCACTTGGATCCGTGCCAAATCGAATCGAGATTAGAGGAATTGCGCTTGGCAATATCAAGTCGCTGCTGGGCGCTGCGAGGACACTGCTAAATTATTTGAGCATAAAACTTGCTGTCACCCACTCCCTAGAAATAAAAAAAAACACCTCTCCTGCGAACACCCTAATTTATGAATTAATAATAATAATAATAATAATAGTAATAATAATAATAATAATAAATGGAGATCGAAAACTACAAGGATTTGTATGAAATTTGGATTGTTTGGTTATTTTTGTGTTTTTTATATATTTTGTACAAAATTGTTCGAAAATATTGCTCCTCATGATACAAGTTTTACTAGTTAACCCATAGCTGGAAAGAGAAGAAGTGGATGCACACCTTTCCCAAGGGTAATTTTGTAAGTGAATATAACGAATCCAACTGGAATTAGAACTCGGCTCTCCGATTAACAATTACGAGCCATAAACCATTACACCACACACACAGCCAAGCGCACAACAACTGATATCTACAAACAGTGACCCATTTAGGTACTGACCAGCCTCGACGATCATTAACTTCTCTGATCGTAAGAGAAATGGTGTTTCATCTTGAAATGTTGGGAATGAATTTGCTTTTTACGGCTGATTAAGCCTTGGTAGGAAATTGAACACAATATATATTTGGGATTGAAAAAATAATTGATTGTTTTGTAAGAGAATATTGAATTAAATTTTTTTAATGAGAATAGCAATAATATCTCTAGAGACACGATCTACTATTTAACCCATAGCTGATAGGAGGAGATAAGGTCCCATACTTTTTCCAAAATGTATTTGCATGAGTGTGAAAATAGCGAACTCGAATCAAAGACTTCTCATTCCGGGTCGCTATCCTTTTCATGACCAGCAAATCCCGGGAAGATGTTTAGGAAAGACGAGCAAAGAAATATTATTTGAAATCTTTTGTCTGGTACATTAGCACAAGTGAACAATGGCGAAATGGAGATGTGTGAAAAACATGCAAAATTATATCTCCTCTTGTATTGTGATTTAGAAATAAACCTATTAAAAAAAAATACATGAATCATAAAGCAATATTAATTCGAAAATTATTTGATTCAGCTTGTCAATGAAAAGGGCAAATTATCCAGCGTATTTACTTAACTGAAGATAGAGACTATTTACATTATTCGGACTATTGCCCTCATCCTTGTTGCCATGTTTATCACAACCTTTCGGCCGTTGTACGCTCCGGCCTTCTTCAGATGTTTGGAATGTCGCAATGAACCCTTTATTTCGCTCACTGGGGTAGACTGTTCTATTTCCACGTGCCATGTCTAATGGATGTCAGTTATCAGTTATCACCTGTTAATTCCCCTCTCCAAGTTCTCCACTGCCTTAACCGGGTATTGAACTCACTCTCTTTGGGCCTTTATCCACTGTGCCTTGAGGACATCTACGTATGAATTTCTGGGTATTATAAACCTTGTCTTCAGTTCGACATTCCAATCACCTGAAGAAGATCGGAGCGTACAACGGCTGAAACGTTGTGATAAATATGGCAACAAAAATGAGGACAATAGTCTGAATAATGTAAATAGTGTACATAATGCTTCATCTCAGAAATATAGGCAGAAACTGAAGATAGGTTGCCGAAAAATAAATGTCTTACCATTATACGCTGTACTGAAGCAATTCATCATAATGAACAGCAATAAAACAAGACAATAATAATAATAATAATAATAATTAATACTCTGCCAGTACCAAACAAGCTGGTGTAGACAAACCCCTTAACTAGCAGTGGCTATGTAGTGAAGGGTTAAAAGTTAGAACCGCAGGTTTTATCCTTTCTGCACATGGCCAATGTTTACTGACTAGAAATTACCAAGTACACATTCTGAAAAATTTTGTTAACCCGAAATACAGATTCTATGATAAATACCCTGAATGAATTGACCAACTTTTATCAAGTCGGGTGCTACTGGCACCCACTGAATATAAAACTCTCCATGATATAATGGGCAAATATCTGCACTGGAAATCTGGAACATCCACGGAAATGAAATTGCAAGAAATTTGTATGAACATCACCCAGACCCGGTTACAGAAATCACACCACCCAGAGCCGGTTACAGAAATCACACCACCCAGACCCGGTTACAGAGATAACATCACCCAGCCGGTTATGGGGGTAGGACCTGTAACAATTTTATGATACTTTACCATACACACAGAGAGAACAAACTCTGTCAGCTGGGGCTGTAGAATACGCCGACTGCACCTCTGCAGAAGGGTTAGACCCCGCTTCCAATGGGGCGTCCTGGGTATAACGATAAACTACATTCGCGTCCTGATAAGACGATAAACTACGTCCAGCAGCAAGGCCTCTGATCACGAGGCTTTGAGGAGTGTGGAACCACCTCTTAATTGTTGATGATACCAGGTCCACTCTGACACGAGGTCGTAGCACCTGTTAGGGACCCAGCTATGGGCAAATAGTTAACACCGAAACTAAGACTACATGCACGTCCTGGATATGACGATAAACTACATCCGCGTCCAGTGTAAGACGATAAACTGTTAGGGTCCCCGCTATGGGCAAATAGTTAACCCAGAAAATGAGGTAAAAGGCATTATAAAAGTGTAACAATAGGTTTTAATACCAGAAATACTTTGTAAAAAATTACTACCAGAAATAAATTTTTGAAGAAAAAATATTACCAGCAATATGTTTTTGAAAATAAACTATTACCAGCAATAGGTTTTGGAAAAAAATATTACCAACTATAAGTTTTTGAAAAAATAATATTACCAGCCATGCGTTTTTGAAAAAATATTATCAGCTATACATTTTTGAGGAAAAATATTAACAGAAATAGATTTTTGACAAAACAAAAATATTACCAGAAGAAAACAAAAGTTGTCGGCATTAAATGCCCCATTGAGTTTGATATGCCGTAAAACAAATCAAAACAAAAAGAGAAAACAATCAAAGCTAATTGATCAAGCATCATGATTAGAGACCGCAAATAGAAAATGTGCCTTCTTATTGATATGGCAGTCCCTGCAGACTGCAATGTATGTTTGAAGATCTTCAAAAACCTATCAAAATACAATGGCCTTGAAATCGAAATCTCAAAACTGTGACACATGAGTACATTGACAATTTCTATTTGAAGCCCTTGGATTGACTGGAAATTATTCCCATAGACTCATTGAAGGAATCCCCGGTAATCCATGCTTTAAAGAAATATGAAAAAATGTTCTCCCGAGTTCAGCCCACACCTTACGAAGTGTTTTATCTATGTACATATGTGATTTTCTTTTTCAAAATTGCCCAGTGGAAATTTCTGACCTTAGATCTCTTCTCGGACACCGGAAAGAAATAAGTATTCACCAGAATCCAAAGGAAATAGAATAATACTACTAATAAAAGGATTCCGCAATAATCTAAAATCTTTCGCTGATGACATGAATTATGGATTACGGATTAGATAAATGTGCAACAGTAACATTCAAGAAAGGAGGAATTACAGAAACACGCTCAATATATCTCGACTGTGTCACAATATACGGCCCCCTATAAAGAAATACACCTTATTTAATGTCGTCTGCTTCTCTTTTTCTTTTTTCTTTTTGACGCCTTTAACATTAACATTAGACAGGTCACAGTGCAAAGAAGATTGCAATTTCTGGAGATTGTTTTCATAAAAGAGAAGCAACCAACATTGAATAAGTTGTCTTTCTCCACTGGGGACCGTATATTGAAACGTGTTTTAAGAAAACTAAAACAAAAACGTAAAAATAAATATGGAAAAAAAGGAAAAAAAAAAAATGTTAGTAGGTTATGTCTATTTTTGCTTTGTTTTGATATTTAGTTTGTTTTCATGATCATTCATCTGATTTGTATATATATATATATATATATATATATATATATATATATATATATATATATATATTGTAAATAATATCTATCATCTCATTGGGATGTTTTTTGTTTTTTTTGGTTTTTTTTTAACTCTCCAACCGGAGAGGATGTGGTATTATGGTGTATGGAGGATTGATTGACGACGGTTGAGTTTTTATGGTGAATGAGGAAATTGTAACGAGTGAATGGGTCGTGAATCCGATTAGCTAAGGTACAAGACAGATAGTGAAGACCAGTCTCAACCCATTCCTCTTTTTCGGCCTTGTGCCATAATTGTATTAATTTACAATAAATCTCAACAAAAACGTAAAAATTTCAATTTTGATCGTTTATCTGACGTCACCTTGGTTTAGCTGAAATTAATTTCATCAAAGAACGGAGGAATAAAAAACCGGTTGTGTAACTACACGTCGAAAAATCCTTGAAAACGAATCAAGCATCATTCGCAAGTACTTGGGAAAAAAATTAATATAAAATTAAAGTTAATATTAATTTTGGCAAATTTACCGATAAAACAAAGCAACTTATTCGGGAATTTGAAACATTTAATAAAAAATTGATAGATAGAATTTGATTATCATGGTCTTATTATTTAACAAGACATATTTGCTTATACATGTCAAAAAATGTAGTGAATTTAAAGCACATAATTTGATGATTCTTATTTGCAGCAATTCTATACAACTATTTTTACACAAACGATAAGTGGAAAACTTCGTCAGCCATGTTATTCTGATATCTGTTTAAAGTATTCTCTTCCGAGAAATTTTATAATTCTTACTTTTATTTATGGTGTTTTTCTCTCTTTACTACGCTTTTAGTTGTTGTACGTGATAAAAATTTCCAGCTTCCCTCAGGACTTGCTTCTGGCACGCATCAAGCATCCGGGATTAAACTTCATCCTTACCTCTATTTGTGAAATGGGGATTTGCAGCCTGAGGGTGGGACGAGTTGTTTATTTACCTTTTTAGTCAATCTGATCTATTCCTCTACCTTATGTTAGGATAGGACACATTGTTGTTCCTACGTATATTAATGGGACAAGGATGACTATTTTCTTATACCCGCGAAAGTTTTTACACAGGCGTCAGAATAATTGAAATTCTATCCTTGAAGCTATAAGGAAAGTATTGCTGCAGGTTTGGAGTCCAGCCACCAGGATTCTTACATTTCAAAATATTAGGTTGATGCAAAAATAATTTCGTTTTCTCACATAGTAACATATGTTAGAAAACGAAATTATTTTTGCACCAACCTAATAGTTAAGTTCCTCTAGACAGGAGGACGGCATCACATCTCGTACCTATAATACAAGACCAAGGAAGATTGGATTGAACAGAGATTACACTTTGATACACTTGTAACGTTTTTCAAACTACGGAGGTAGAATCTGCCATAGTTTCGATTTTATATATGGGGCTCATGCGCGTAAATATGAACAAAGTTAAAATTCTCCCTGTCTAGCTGGCCATCAGTTAAATAGCGAAGGTGTTGTATATTTGGCTAAATTTTCTTCATTGCATTCCCGTCAACTGTCAGAAAGCAGAAACAGAGCAAAGAGCAATATATACTAAACATTCATCCTTTAATTACTCACCTCTCCACAGTGGTGGGATGTATCACATGGTTGTGATAAATATTGGTTGCCTATATGGAACTATATGGGTCAAGGTTAAATCTTTTTCCAGTCCCTGCAAACAAACCATCTTTCGTGCAATGAGGAATGTGCTGATGTAAGGATGAAATCCCTGGGGCCAGGTGTCCCTTAAAGCCTTTCCGTGAACTAACCGAAGACAAAAACACGCTAAAAGCTGGGAAGAACAGATACTATACACTGCTCCTAGTCCGAAGACTGAAAACAGTCTTTTCTTTTCTACACGTAAAAAATCGGAATGGGGGGGGGCAGTGACAACATGCAAAATATCACTAAAATGATCATTGCCTGTTTCACACAAAAAAAAGAAAAAAGGTCAGAGTTCATGAAACATGGAGAAGTAAGACGAGCAAACGATTGTTAAGTGGGAAATGTAAAAGGTCAGAATGGTAAGAGGAAAATACTAATCAGAAAAGCAGATCAATGATAATGGAATTGCAGACTAATAGAACTCGATGAATTTAAACTCAACGATAATCGATGACCCCCACGAGCAAAATCAATCACGCAATATTGTGTAATAACATAAAATAGACACGCATACATTTGCTGAAACCTATTAATCAGGTCAGAAAAGAGCAATTGCAGAATTCTATTCCAAAAGGCATGACACCACTTCCATCTTTTCTGCCTTTGCCTGATCGTGACCAAATATCTGGAAATCACCATGGGTAAATAATTAACTATAGTCTTCAGCGAATGGTGGGTGAATGAGGCGAGCTTGGTTCGTTTCAACGGGGCTAGTCTTGATTTTCTTTTCTAGTTCAACCTACGTCAAATCGGAGTGGTTTCATACGGAGCCCTCCCCTTGGTTAGGTTAGACAATCTTCTGTGTACCTTGTTAATGTCAGTAAGAGTTGTTCCTTGCTTGCTCCCGGCTGCCTCTTTGGTTATGATTCAAGTTGAGATTCCCACCCTCCCCAGTTTGTTTCGGCCCCTTTTTATCTCGACAGGATCAGCTTTTTATTTCCCATGTCCGTATATTTTTCTCTTTTCCCACTCCCTTAGCGAGAGAGCCTCTTGATTTTGTCCAATGTGCAGAATACAGCGGCCTCTCATTTTTGAGGGTTGGACAGGCTCTACTAACATCAGTTGTTTCGTTTGCTTTGTGTTAATATTTTACTTTGTTATTGGGTTCATCTCCCTCCCCTCTCATTTTTATTCATCCATAAATTTTTAAGTACATATATGTAATCATTATATTTTTATGGGATGGGGCGCGTTTTGTAGGACCCCCTTGAGACAATGCGGTACTATGGTGTATGGAGGATTTATTGGTGATGGACGAGTTTTTATGGTGAATGGGCAAATTGTAATGAGTGAATGGGTCGTGAATCCCATTAGCTAGGTATAAGATAGTTAGTGACGACCAGCCTTTACTCTTCCACTTTTTTGGCCTTGTGCCGTAATTGTGTATCAAAAACAAAATAAATAACAATAATTAACAATAGAATGTCTTTAACAATCTATAAGTTCGGCTTAGAACCCACTGAATTGGATAGATGAAATTGCACACCCGAAGGGTTTGCTCACCCAGTGCCTGAAACTAATACGATTGGTTGTTGTAGATTTTTTTCGTAAATATTGTTCTGTATATACACTCCCAAGTTCATTCAACTTAGCAAACATTTTCACATGTTTTTCTTTTATCCCACACAAAATAAATTATATATATAAATTTTATGATTCTTCAATGAGATACTGTTTTAGGGAAAGTGTATTTGGCTGAAAGTAATTAAGCGTCGCTCGTCTAGTATTTTGTTCAATTCAATGTTTTAATCACTGTCTTCATTTGAACTTGAATTTGAGAGATGCTTTCTCTTAGAATCTCGGCAGAAAAAAATGTGAGTAAAATGAAGAGAAAACGAAACTCATATCGATCCTCAATAGGTGGTCCATACTTTCGGCCACATATGCCACATGACTTGTGCCACTTCTAAGCTACGCTTAGAAAATAACCATAATTATATCAAGTTCTTTCGATAATAGCCAGATAGGCATGACTACAGGGTGTGATGGATAAATTGTCGTCAAAATTACGCAAAAGTGAAAATAAAACTGAATTTCATTTTAACAGATATATTTACCAAAATTACACAAAAATATCTTGGAATAATAAAGATTAAATTCATTCAGTAAAACCGCCATTGACTTCAATCACGACCTCCAGACGATTTCGGAATCTCCTGCATCTCTTGTGGACAGTCTCCTTGTTTAAGTTGGTGAATGCTGCCATAGACATTGCCTTCAGTTCATCTTTGCTGTTACAAGGAGTTTTGTTGATCTCTCACACATAATAGTCAAGAGGGTTGCTGTCTAGAGAGTTAGGTGGCCAGATGTATGGAGTAATGTGGTTGCAGAAATTGCTTGAAAACTATAACTGGATTCTCCTGCTTGTGTGGCATGTCGCAGAGTCCCGTTGCCATAAAAAGTGTCTTCCAGTAGCCACCCGCTTGACCTAGGACAGTACTACCTTCTCAAGCAGGCCTCCGTGTAGAGTCTAAGGCCTTCATCAACAAATTCAGGAGTTCTTTTCTTATCAGAACGATCAAAATGATTTTCCCAAGCTCCAGTACCTTCGTAATCACCATTAGACTAATTCAGCTCTTTTTAAATCTTCTGCACTGTCCTCAGTTTGACACCCATATCCTCTTAAATATTCGTATTTGAGCTCCCGTTGCGAATGACAAACATTACACTATGCCGTTTACAAATTTCTGGTGGAGTAATTTGCGTCAGGGTGTTCTTCTTTCTCACAGACGATGTCCAGTTAACCCTATATTACTGTGCCACCAACAACAAAATAATTACAAAAAATAAAAATAAAAATAAGGCGCATGCGCAAAATTAAAAATATAAGATAGTGTGAATTTACTCACCCCACCATGTGTAATTTATGATTTTCCAAGTGTGGCTTAGATGTGGCACAAAGCTGAAAGTATTGGCACCCATGAGGATCAAACTCACTACTCAGTCGTGATTGTTCTAGCGAGACAAGCTTGCTAACCATTACACCTCCTCGGGGTGCCCCGCGCCCTGTGTAATAATAACGAGTAAAATAAACATGGCAGCAAAAAGTGTAATTGGGAAAACTTGTTTAGTGTGTAATGTTAATATTTGGATAAAAGCAGATGATCATAATTTGATGAATATAATATGTTTAATTAATTAACGTGTCTATATTACGTACTTTGCCTTTATTCGACCCCGTGAAACTAACCTGATAAATTGAGGCTATTGTCTCTTTATCTGTCCAAACTACACTGGTGAATGTGTTAAAAAAACATAGATATTATTGAGACAGTGAAACGCAATATTCGGTAATAGTAGTCTCCGAGATGTGCTTGTTATTATTGGGTTGGTGCGTCAGGCGTTTTTGTAGGTGAGTTATTTGTTAATAAAAATTACTGCTCTCTTTACTTTTTTCAATAAAAATATTATTTTATTTTCAGGTAATGAAAATGCGTGTCGATAATCAAACGGAATAATCCTTTTAAAATGTTATTGTCGAATTGGTGTTTCATTTTTCATAATAAATATTGTTTAAAAAACGCCTGATAATTATGCACCAGCCCAATACTTAATTATGCACCAGCCCAATACTTAACCACAATCAGGAGACACTCCAGTATGTTTTGTTTTATCCCAACTTCCTCATTTCCTGCTTATTAATAATTTTCCTCTTTCCCTTTATTATATGCTTCTTCCTTATTTCATGTTCCCAAACTTTTTAATTAAATTCTCCTTCTCTCTACCGTTTTGTTATAGTCGTTTTTTTATTCGTTGTCCTTGAAAATAATTGTAAAACCGTTTTTGAAGTCGTGATATCCTTTTCTTTATTCGCACATTTTCCTTTGAATCTTCAAGATGTTTCATTTTATAAATTTAACGCGTCTGATTTCTTTTTTTTCTTTTTTTTCTCGTACTATTAATTCGATTTCTCATTTTATTTTTTACAGTGATATAAATAGCAGCACTTCTTATATTATTCGATTTCCTGTTTATTTATTTTTTTTTTTGTTCATTTTTTTTTGGTCTTTTTTTTTTGGTCATTTTTTTTTTTTTTTTTTTTTTTTTGCTTCCGACATCTTTTTTTTTCATTCTCAATGAGAAATCATATGAAATATCTAAAAGCTTCTAAGGCAGTAGCAAAATCGAAAATATTTTTTTTTTAAAAATATAAGAAAAAGTCATACAATTCTTTCAGAATTATTTGCATAATTGAACATTTTGTTGATGGTCTACCTCAGGGTTCAACACCAGAAATTGCATTTTGTTTTTCGCAAACGATTTACATTTAAGTAAAATTATACGCGTCGTCGTTAATGACTAGTTACGAACATGAGATTTTCTCAAACATACATCTTCTCGTACATTCCTGAACGATGATATTTACAGTTGTGATTATCGTGGTATTTCAAGATATATGGAGCCGAGTTAATGAATTTTCAGAGTTTTGCTTTTAACGTTGTTTATATCATTGAAAATCGGTCGTCTGCTAGCATTACGCCTTCATTCAATTTGCCACTGGCATGTCGTTGCTTCACTATAATTTTTCTATAAATAGGTTCATGGCAATTGTTCTAATGAACTTTCCTCAAAATTTAGCATTTCATTTTTGAGATGAGTAATTGCCATTAATATTGAGCTTCCCCACCGCATGAATTGTAACCTAATACAAGATGGACAGATTTATTTTAAGTCCAGTGACAATGGAGACTTCTCGGGTTATTGGCCCTCGTTCGATGGCGTTCCTTCGGAGGGTTGGCGGGATTGCGTCTCGATTAAGGTCCGAGCCTCACGAAACAGTTTGGCTCTTGCAGTGTGTGATACTGGCGATGGTGCGAAGTAATGCTTTCTCCGTCATTGCGGCTGGCAGAGGATAGCAAAAAAAAATTGTTTTTGTTTAGAGATTGACAATTTTTCATTACGTTATCGCTGAAATAGCTAGAAATTAGTCATATTATAATTGTTTCTTTTCTCCCCGCCTACACACACTTCTCGATTCTGAAAACCCCTTCCAGTTTCTTGCTTTCTTGTCAGCGACGATTTTCAAAAGTTAAAATTCGACATTAATCACCATATTCTGTCTTGCTAATCCTGTTTTTTTTTTCTCATAATATTGTTCTTTTTATCTCAGTCCTCATTCAATTACTTGCATCATATCGGCATTATCCCAGTGCTTGAGAGAAATGAATAAAAAATAAGTTTAATTTATTCAGACACAACGACATATTATTAGGGAATAGGATTGAACTGCGAACATCTTTCCTTCAAGTGAAATCAGACAGTTAGGAAAATAAACACACAAAAACCTGACATTTAACAAAGAACGACACCCGAAAAAATAGTTTCGTATAGGCACTGCGTCTATTGCAGCGGTAGTTGATATCTTCTTCAATTTCATCATTCTTCTGGCGGGTTTTAAATTCGGCGTTTTACTTCGCAGACCTCATGCTGTCTCTAGTCCAAAGAGTCCAGTATATCCTGCTCTTTTTAAACAGTTTCCTATGTGCAATATGTCTATTACAACCGTAGTATCGGTAATTGTGCATATCTAGAGCAAGTTATCTTCACGAATTCCCTCATTCTTCTGGCTGGTTTTAAATTCGGCGTTTTATTTCGCATACCTCATGCTCTATCTAGTTTAAAATGTCTCTTTAACCCATAGCAGGAAGTACATGAATGCTAACCTTTTTCCAGAGTATAAGTGTAAGCTGTTATGTAACATCAATCCTATTTTATGGTAAGGAGTGATGGGAAAGATGAGTCTTGATACAACAGGTGTGATTCCACAAAAGGATGCTGAGAGTACTGTGAGCTAAACATGTGTACGACGAGGGCATTTGGTGAATTTTGATACTCACATGACATAGGTAAAAAAAAGCAGAAGCTAGAATCAAGTAGCCTATTTAACGAGGTTGTGTATATGGATAATATAACATTGACTGGAGCTATATTATGTGGACATATATTGATTCGCGTTATAAATTTTAGGAAGATGAGGAGAGCCATAATTATGAAGGAACGAGGCACATAAATGAATTAGTGACCATATCTGATAAAGCAAAACTCTTCTATGAAATGAGTCCTCTCGGTCAGAGGCGTGTTTATTCAAAGAATAAATACGCAAAACTTCGACATCCTCTCTGAGCGTTGATAGATCAGGGGTAAAATCTCCGAATGATTAGTAGTGCCAAAATGAAGGAAATATATTCAAGTATGATTTGAAACTGGTGTGAGAGTCCCACTTACGGCGCCGGTAATCGTTACACTATACGCATATCTTTGTATTTCTTTTTGCTTAAAAAGCGATCATTGTGCAAAATTGTCATGTGCAACAATCTGAGATAGGAAAAAAACTATGAGAAGCTGCGAGAAATTTTCTGAAAGTCACGTATTTCCAAATGCTGAGGAATTCTTAGAAGTGTTCGAAGTTTATTCACATTTTTTATTGTATGGACAATCAATCAAACAAGTATATCGTTTACATACATTAGGGAAACTTCGAAAGCAACAGAAAATGAATTTCACATACATTTACGGAAACAAATATCAATCAACATTTACATGTTTTTTATTTATTTATTTATTTATTCTTATTCGTTTTGTAGAAGATATTCTCTTTCGGTGAAAAAAGGGCTCCAATACAAAAACTGAAAATGAAAAAAAAAAACGTAATTGCTTACAAGTTAGCTCTCAACATCGGAATCTTAACTTTTAAAAGCATCTCTCTTATTTTCTGTTATTCTTTCGTTTCAATAAAATAACTGTCAATGAAATAGTAATTTATTTCAAAAACCATCAAAAGGGGTGATTAAACCCAGGAAACATCTCAATAGAAAGTAATCTTTTATTTTCGCTAATTTTCACCAAATACAAGGCACATGTGTAACTGAATGCGGTGTGTGATATTAACGGAAAATTAGGAAATGGGAATTGAATATGATGAGGATAGGGAGGATAGATAATGATAGCTCGTCGACTTGAAAAGGTTGTAATATAATGTTGGGAGAATGGTCAAAGTGGGAGTCTGTTCCATTGAGATCGGTTCTCCGACAAAACATTATGTGCTTGTTGACATCTAAAAAAGAAAACATTAAGATTACTAATTATGGGAACTTGAGCATAATGTTCTTCAAATATCCACTGATTAATTAATTACTATGAATTACACTACCTGTTCTTTTTTTTTCTGTATGTGCAAAGACTTATCAAAGACGGTGGGCCCCCGCAACCTATTAGCGTACTAGAAGCAATGGCGTGTCTAATGCAAAACAACCTGATGAAATCTATCATCCTAAAAAAATCTG
>OZ010582.1:13549908-13569908 GCA_963932145.1 Acanthosepion lycidas | reverse complement strand
TAATGTTTCTGTTAAATGCCATGTCCTGTCAAAACTTGCGCGATCATGGGTCTCCAGAGCTTCTTTTGCTTGTAACTCGAAATAATGTCTGTCCCTTTAATATACTTCACTCTCCCTGTTATATTATACATTGACAAAAGCTAGCTAGATAGATAGATAGATATGAACAGACTGAGATAGATAGATAGATAGATAGATAGATAGATAGATAGATAGATAGATAGATATGAATAGACTGCGACAAATAGATATGAACAGACTGAGATAGCTAGCTAGTCAGCTAGATAGATAGAGATATGAACGGACTGAGGCAGATAGATAGATAGATAGATAGATAGATAGATATGAACAGACTTATATAAACAGAAATGAACAGACTGAGATAAATACATATGAACATAGATAGATAGATAGATAGATAGATAGATAGATAGATAGATAGATAGATAGATACTTGATGTGGGCCAAAAGTCGGCACCACGGAAGGAAAACACGGAACACGGATTAGAGGTAAGAAAGATATATTAAACAGAAAGGTTACAAAGGTAATGTAAGCGGAGCTTACTATGTGCAAGTGTCCAATATTGGTAGTCGTACGCGGCTGATACTACGGTATTAGAATACTTTATTTCTCTCTCTTTCCTCCTCTTCTCCTAGAGTGTTATATCGCATACTTTATATAGTCCTGGAAGAGTCCATGTTGTAGGTATGTTACGGTCTTCAAACACCCCACTTCCAAGAGTTTTCTTTTATTTTCTTTTTGAAAAGGAGAAATAAAAACATAAAACTGTTAATACTTTTTTCTCTTGGGATTTACGTCGAGCGGTTGAGTAACGTTCCGTTTCCTTCCTGAGCGTCGCACTTCAGGAGAGACTTGGGGCGTGTCCAGATCGAAGTGATCGAAAATTACGTCTATCGGCTCTTCACAGATATTTTCTAGTGATTCCTCCGATTCCTTCAAACGGCATTTTATGAGCTGGTTCCAATGGCGTTTGTGAGTGTTTTTCGGTCCTTGGACAATATAGACCAGTTTGCCAATACTTTGTTTTATGGTGTCTACTTCGCAGAATGTCATGTAGTTTTTGTAAGCCTTGAAAAAGACTTTATCGCCATGATTGGAATATTTCTTATGAGGCAATACGGTTTTTTGAACTTTGCTTGCCGTGGAATAAGTTTGTCGAAATTTTCCTTGCGAACATTGTTTCTGCAGGCGAGTTCCCATAGGCGTGTTCGGATTAGGGGTTATCCGATACACTTGCAGAAACTGTTGCAATGCTCTATCTGTCGGTGTGCCTAGTGCCTTTTTTAAAGCCCTTTTTAGAGTGTCCACGAACCTTTCGGCCTGGCCATTCGACCTAGGATGGTACTGAGACGTTGTAATGTGGTCCACCTGATATGAATTGTAGAAGTCTCTAAATTCACCTGATGTGTATTGAGTGCCATTATCTGTAACTACACAATCTACTACGCCAATACGCACGAATAGCTCGTGTAGAAATCCGATCGTGCAGTTTGTGGTTGGTCTTTTGCATTGTAGGACCTCAGGCCATTTTGAGTGGCTATCCACAACAATGAGGTAGTACATGTTGTCTATAGGCCCTGCAAAATCGACATGAATTCTTTGCCATGGAGGGTCTGTGTTTGGCCATGGTTTGAACGTCGTGGTTGTAGCTTATGCTGCAAGCGCGCATCCTTTGCATGATTCTATCATGTCTGCTATGCCCTTGTCCATGTTTGGCCAATAAACATGGCACCGCATGAGGCTTTTCGTACGGTTCTTCCCCGGATGTCCCATGTGAAAATCCCTGAGGATTTTTCTTTGTAGGCTGTTTGGAATCACTACGCGGTCATTGTATAGTAGGACATCATCGCAGAGGGAGAAAACTTCAGGCACATTGGGGTCTTTGTTGCGAATTTTGCTTTTCATGGATTGAATGAATTCATCCTCTCGAGACTCCCTTTTTATGTCGGCCAAAGTAACTGGGAGCTCTCTTATGGTATTCGCGATCATGTTTTTTATTTCACAATTTGTCCTTAGAGTAGCAATGATGGAGTCTTCAAAGACTTCTGTATTATTTTTGGAATGAGTCGCGATAAACTGCCTGCATGGCAAATATTTTTGGATGTTAGGAACTCTATCTTGAAATTGTAGTTTAAGAGAATCGTTCCGCAACGAAGTAGTCTATTTGCAGTATAGACTGGCAGACCTTTTTTAGATCCAAAATTTGTAATTAGAGGTTTAGGATCCGTCTGTAGTATGAAGCGTCTACCATGTAGATATCTGTGAAATATTATCCCTGGAGCCTCTTTCTCTATTTGGGAATATTGTTTCTCAGCTAGAAGTAGAGATCTTGATGCGTGAGCCACAGCTTTTCGTGAACCATCTTGCAGTTTATGTAGAATGCAAGCACCGATGCCGTACGAGCTTGCATCACTTGCGACTATGATGTCGAGACTAGGGTCGTAATGGGTGAGGGAGAGGTCCGAAGTAAGAGTTTTCTTGATCTTCTCGAATGCGTCTTGGCATACCGGGGCCCATGACCTTTTCGAGATTTACCATATTGGACGTTGTACTTTGTATCTTGCGACAAAATGTACAGATTGGGCAATCCCAAAAATTGAATTTTTCTATCCAATCTGTTCCAAATAAGTTATCTGAAGTTTTCAATACGTAGGCTTTGAGCTTTTTGGTAACTCCATTTAGTGTTACTGTAAGTATTACCTCACCTAAAATGTTAATCTTTTCGCCAGTTACGGATTTTGCTGTTTTATCCGTTATTAATAAGGTCGGCGTGTTTAATTTTCGCCATGTACGCCAGTTAATGTTTGAAAGATCGGAACCCGAGTCAAGCTGGAATTTAATGGAATTATTGAAAATATCCACAGTTACATATTTCCTTAAATTCCTATCGACAATATCGTCAGATTGAGCTTGCCTAATTTTATTTTGGGGTTTTCTCGTTCAGTTGGCGTACCTGCACCGAGTTAAAGTATGCCCACTTTTATTGCAATTTTTGCAATATTTTTAGTTCTTAACTGGACATAATTTCATCCAATACCATTTATCACAATGGTAACATGGTCCAGGCGGTTTCTTTAACCTATTTATGTTTTGGTTACTGCAGAATTTAGGACATGAGATTTGCCTTTTGTCTTTTTGAGGGGAATAGGAGGTAGACTTGCTTCTGATTTTATTAATCTGAGCCACATCTGATTCCTCGATAGTGTTTGAGTCACACTTTACAGATATTACTCTTTGAAAGTCCTCTGCCAGTTTTTGGAGAGTCAATCCTTCTTCGTTCTCAAGCTTGGTCAGTAACCGTCGTCTGACTTCGGCGTCTTCTGCTGATACTAGATCTTGTGCGAAAATTAAGCACTTGAAATCATCGGCAGTCAGTTCGGCTAGTTTAAAATCATTACAGAGCTTGTTTACCGATGCTGCAAACGTTAGAAAATCTTGCTGATTGTCTTTGACTGTGTTCAGGCATTTCCAACGTTTGTGGAACAAGGTTGTGTTAGGCCACAATAGTTCCGATAGGAGCTTAATAGTCTCTGAAAAATCCAAGTCAGTGGTTTTCTTGGGTAGTATGAAGTCTACGAACCTACTATGTTCTGTAGTTCCCAGTCTTCTCAATAGTAGACGTACCTTTTTTTACTGGGCCATTGTTCACAGTCTACGGTGAAAATATCTTCGTAGCGCCTGTAAAAAGCCTCGAACGTTTTGTTGTACTCTGGAACGTATTCAAATGTTTCCATTGAATTGTAGATTGTATTCTGGGAGAATATTGTATCTTTTTCAGAGTTTGAGCCTTTTAATGCATTTACGAGTAATTCTTTAAGTTGTTTCTGTTGTAGTTCAGCATTCTGAAGCGTAATTTGCTGGAATTCCATTTGTTGTTTATGTAATTCCAGAAATAGTTGTTTTTGTCTTTCTTCTGATTTTTGTTGCTGATCCAAATGTACTTTTAGCATTTGGACGATTACTTTTTGAAAATCATCCATATTTAGACAAACAAAAATGACAGCGATTTTTTTGTTGCTTTGAAACCCGTGTACCAAACAAAAAAAATATGGACAGACAATTAGTTAAACTAAACTAATTATGTGTTTCGCTTTTTTCAGATTCCATGGTTCCGTTAATTTTAACGTAATTGTATAAATTCTCACCACACTTATTATGTATTTTTTTTATAGAGGTACAAAAAAGAGAAAAGTCGCCTCAGTGAATTTGAGGGAAGAATAATTTTATGCACGAGATTCAACTCAGTTACATAAAAAAAAATTTAGATAGTTTTTTTCGAAAACTTGAGTCGTAAGTAGTACTTCGGCTCTTGTGTTGTCAGTTTGTTTTATGAACAAACTGTTTTTTCTGTGTGTGGGTGTGTAAGAAATCGTTCTCGTAATATTATTTGGACAGACTTTAATATTCCGTAGATGTCGAATCGCTAGTTCGTCACTGTTGTTTGGTATCGGAACATTTTTTTTAATATGTAGACGCTGGGTGTTGCGTTTAAATCGCTAATGTAGTAATACCAACTTAATTTCTCGTTCAACACTGATGTGGGAACGCGTGGAGTTTCTGTGTATTTTTCGAGTACTCTGTCGCTAGTGATATGGTGAGAACGAAATTCTCGAATCTTTCTGTCGCCACTGATGTGGGGCTGGCAAGGTATTGAGTTTTTCGACGTGAATGCGTTTCTAGAATTCTTCGTCGCCACTGATGCGGGCCCAAAGTCGGGACCACGGAAGGAAAACACGGATTAGAGGTAAGAAAGATAGTGTAAGTGTAAGCGGAGCTTACTATGTGCTAGTGTCCAATATTGGTAGTCGTACGCGGCTGATACTACGGTATTAGAATACTCTCTCTCTCTCTCTCTCTCTCTCTCTTTTCTCCTCTTCTCCTAGAGTGTTATATCGCATAGTCCTGGAAGAGTCCATGTTGTAGGTATGTTACGGTCTCACAACAATACTTATATGAGTGTAGTGTATGAATGTTCGGATTGGGTAATGGATAGCGGCTCGCAATGAAAAAGGGAGTTCGAATTCTAATCGTATTCATTACACTCACTTCTGTCCAAATACACTTGGGGAAGGTATGAATCCATTTGTTTGTCTCTGCTTAACTCTGGATTAAAGTAGGGTAGTTTGATCTTTTTAGCAACCTGTGTTTTGGGGAAGAACACTTCAGGTTTCAAAACCCGACAAGAGAATTTTTGACACAACATTTAGTACCTTTTTTTAAATAATATATGCTCCGGTTTTGTGTAATCTGTTCTTCGCATCATGAAGGACTCGCAACTCAGTTGTTGGATTGCTAATGTTATTCTTATCTAGCGTCCTCATCTAGTATCACATTTCAGTTGCACCAACTCTATTCTTTATCTGTGATGACATTGTCTAGCATTCACTACCATATCGATATTAAATTACATTTCAATACTCTTTTCGTTGTTACTGACGAAATTTTTCTGTTTTTTAATACTTTGCTTATCTTCTGTTAAGCAACATTCGCTATTTCAAGGTGCCTTCGGATTTTGGAACCGCATTTTTCTTCCTTTATTAAAATACTTCTTTGATATTTAAGTTTTTGTAATGTTGTTGATTTTCAAATTTCAATATGTAACTCCCATGTAGGTCTGTTCCTTTTGCTGACTACCATATATTTTGTCTTCTTACAATTGACGTTGTTCTCGCTTTCCTTAACTACATTCTGTGGGAAATATTGTAGTTTCCTAAGTCTGGTACCAACAACAAAACATCTGCCTATCTAATGTTGATAAAAGGGTTGTGAGTGCCTGTAATGAATCGTGTTAGGACTTGTAAATCCCTTAGCATTGCTTCATTTGGTGAGAAGACACATCCTTGCCTTAAGCCTCTTTTTATTTTCGGGTATTTACTGAATATATTTTTATGCAGCCGGTTTGTTTCCGGTATAAGATCTGTGTTATGCTAATACCCTGCTCAAATAAATCAAGCTTACCTAGTAGTTCAAATAGTTCTTTGTGCACTTTATCGAACGCTTAATCTACAAAACATAGGTATACATTATTTTGCATTTTTTCTTTCTGATATCATTCTGAGCATAAATATCGTATTCCTTTTTCCAGTGACTTTACATTGCACTGGTCTTTTCCTATTTCTTGTCTAATTCTGCGGCACAAATTTTGTGGCTAATTAAGCTGGTTGATTAATGAAGTTGGCATTCATTACATCCTGCTTTCTTAAACAGTCCTATGAAAATATATCTATTTACGACCTACGATATATCGCTACTGTCGTATATTTAATGTTTGCAACATTTTCAATTTCGAAATCATCTAAAGCTGCCAGCATCCCATTTTACAATTTCCAATTCTAATTTAAGTAATGTCCTATATTCTGTTCCATACTTCAGCATTGTTTGCTGTCCCCTTTTCATCATGCCGATGATTTCATCTATCATCCACTCCTTTTTGTCAGTCGAGTTTTCATTGAGATGATCTCGTTTGCTGACATATTCGAATTTACATTCTCCATTCTGAGGAATTTATTGATTTTGTATCTAATCCGACATAATGGCTTATTACATTAAAAGTGATATTTTCCTGCTTGAGGAAACGTCCTGTTTTAAATCCTATGAATTACGCCTTCAGGCCTGTGAACACGAAATTCTTAATAAAGAATATGGCGGACGATAGTTCGCACGCTGCTCTAGGTCAGATATTCTTTATTACTTATTTCAGTTACACCGGCCACTGAATATTATTTTTTTTTTTTAGAAAAAGGGTGGCGGGGCGTCTAATCAAACAGTTGTATTCACTAGAATATGATATTCAAAGCTAGTAGAAATAACCTCGGTTTAAAAATAAAATTCATTAATTCCTTAGAAATTACAGAATTGTAATGAAAAGAAAATTGTTCCTTTTTCGGTGATTGAAAATTTCTAAGGAACTAGACAATATAAGCAATCCTTCATTAATATGTATACTAGATTATTTTTAAATATACATATACAATCTTTTACTAACTTATTGATGGAAGTGAATCGTCGAAGATATAAAAAGAGCCAGATTAAACAGGGCTTGTGCAATTTCCACTTGCAATTTATCGGCTTCCTTTCATAGGAAGGGCAATAAGAACTGATCTTGATTAGTTTCGTGAACTGCTTTTAATCTGAAAGGTAGCCAGCCAATTGTATTTTTCAGATTGGTTTATATCTTGGACTTAGTAAATGATTTTGATGCCGGTAAATCTGAGGAAAGACAAGGAAACAGAGGGAGACTAATTTCCACATAATCCAAATATTACAATAATTATCTGAGATAAATGAATAGGGATAATTTTGCACCAATTCACATTTTATACACTATAGTGAAAGAAAATTTACAGGAATAGTTAAACTAAAATTACTTGTTAGCCACGATACAGAATAATATGAAACAAAATTCAGAAAGAAAGGAATGATGCCGTCATCTTAAGACTCAACTATTTTTCCGTAAATATCATAGAAAATGACTTTATACAGAAATAGACTCGACTAAATAAAACCATAATATCATAAGATATATATATATATATATATATATATATATATATATATATATATATATATATGTATATGTGTGTGTGTGTGGTGGGGGTGCGTGCATGTGTGTGTGTGTGTATATTGAAGTTGACATCAAGAGGTGACAGCCTGTTTCATGCTACACTCAATAGTTCATTTATATTTACCAACGCTATGTCCCTGGCATCCATATGATATTTTATAAGATAACTTTTGGCATCATAATATGTCGTTAAGTGTCTAGAGAATTTTGTTTTATTTTATTTTATTTATTTATCCTAAAGGTCGCATCGCACTGAACTACAATTTGTTTTTTGACGACTTCATAAAGGTTTTTTCTATCTTATGATTGGGTTAAGATTTTAAACATTTTATTAGACTATGAAATTATTTTTTTTAATGCTAATCATTTAATGCTAAGATTTGTTGATGTCGGTAAAAAAACTGTTTACTCATGTATATGGTTTAATAAATTTTCATTATTTACAAACTTAATTCGTCAAAATACAAATTGTAGTTCAGTGCGACGCGTTTATGTACGAAACAGCCCTTTAGAAAAAAAAATAAAAAAAATATATGAATAAATAAAATAAAATAAAACAAAATTTTCTTGACACTTAACGACATATTATGGTGCAAAAAGCTATCTTTTGCTGTGACTGAACAGACGATGTGCGTACATGAATGACATCATTCGCTTTGAAATAAATATCCCGAAGCTACCTCGGCTTGACCTCTTTCCGAAGGTAACTGATATCTTAGGCCCCTTATGAAAATGGTCGCCCGACCGTTTCCATATTAATTAATCTTGCAAATGAACATGCTTATAAAGATGCGGAAATTTCAAGATTGGTTATTTCTAAATTTTCGCTTGAAGATGAAACAAGGCTTGATATTTTAATCTAATTTAATTTTAATAATTATATTGAGGTTTTCGCCTCTCGTTTTTTAAACATGTGAACTCTTATGTAGCAAAGGAATCATACTTTAAAAAAAATAATATTAATATATATATATATATATATATATATATATATATATATATATATATATATGCGTTTCGTCATCTGATGCAATTTATTTATATTAATTTATTATTTCTATTAAGTATACCTTTTGCCTTTATTCATATTCTCATTTTACAGATATATTTAAACTATATCTGAAATTTTACAAAGGGATTGTGATCTGAAGGCGTTGATGGACATGAAATCACAGTGGAGGCACCAGCTTACAAATCAATTCCTATACAAATCGTGGATTGTATCAGTAACATTGCCCTACCAAGAGAAACCCTTGTTTGTAGAAGACTGATGCTACGAAGTTTGTTCTTTAATTCAAATGATGTTGAATTAGGTTTTAAGAGACAATGTACAATATACATAGCAGATAGATCCCACTCCTTCCATCAGCGCTTTGACATACAATTACATATATTCCACTTCACATGTTTATTGACAGTGCATCTTCTTACACTTTTATTTCAAAAGATATCGAGACACATGTCAGTAGACATGTTAACACAAAAGTAATAACTATTAAACAACGTTACATATTACCATTTATAAAAGATGATCCCGATAAAAGCTTTCCACTTTTGAAGATGTACTAACCTGCACGTTTCGTTATAACAATCTGGTCTTTATCAGAGACATATACCGTATTTTCCGGCTTACAAGATAATTTTTTTTATATAAAATACCATGGAAAGGACGTATGCTTATTCCAAGACAAATGTAAGGTAACGCTCAGGCACAAGTCAGCTTTTGGTTTGACTGACAGGGACGTGGATTTGTAAGTTGAGTCATTAACTATAATGTTAGCTATCTATCTAATTCAGCCTTATATGTGATGTAACTTCATTATGTAACTGACTACAAACCTTCCTGGTGCCGAGCCACAAGCTTAAACATTCTCTGTTTGTTAGCAGCGGCGGGAGCCTTTCTACTCTTGAGTAGTATGGCATTGCCATACAAACAAAATCGAATGAGTGATTAATGCAAATTATGCATGGCGCCAGTGAGGGACGCATGGTGAATGTGTTGTTGTATGAGAATGAATTTTTTTAAAGAAATTTCTTTCCAATATTAGTGTGCGTCTTCCAAGCAGCCGCGTCTTGTAAGCCGGGTAATACAGTATATCTTTCTGTCTGCGTTAGTCTAATTAAATTATTCATCACTAACTTACTCACATTTTGATACCAGCAGAAGTTATGAGAATGTAGCTGTTATTTTTGCCAGATAAATACTTAGATTTGTTTTGTCAGAGTTAAGACCTCATCACTGTTTTTATAACTTCTTATACAAAAAAAAGTGTGTTCTTTTCGATGTACTATTTTGATTACTATCATCTTTCAGCAACAGATTTTGCCTGCACATTCTGTTGATACAAAAATAATCAAGCTATCGAAAAGCTCTGTTTTATTTAATGTTAGTCTTAAATTGATATATATATATATATATATATATATATATATATATATATATATATATATATATATATATATATCGGATAATAGAAAGCTAAAAGACCGAGAGAAATGGTAATATCTTCAACAGTAAATATCAAATATATCTTAATCAAACTGATCTTATACCTTATAGTAACAGACATCTTGACAAAAATATTTTACACAATGGGTTTAGGTAATCAATTAATCCAGTCATAATTAGCCTGTAGCTTCTTGCAGCTAATCAGGCCTTTAATTACCTTTCTAAATAAAGTCAAAACTAATTGGCGATGATCCCTTTTTTTTAAATTCATTAAAAAAATCCGTTTTCAATCGAAGTGATTGCCTCAGTCTTCATGGCAAGGATTTAAAAATAATATACATTGATTTCCCCCAGAAGAGTAATTAGTTTATACTATTATGATACGAATAGAAATCGTTAATTTTAATTAGACTATCAAGATCTTACTTAAGATTTCTTAACATGATAAGGAAAATGCTTCCATACCCTAAAAGGAAAGGTTCAGCTGGGAAACGAAAGTATGTTCCATTTGACAAATTCAGTGCTTGATAAAAGCCTATTGAATTTAAAGAATTTTATCTGATTGTTAGGCCGGAAGATTTCAAGTGGATTCTATAAAACATGTGAATCCTTTACTCTTGGCTTTTCAGAGAATAGAACGACACTCATTGGAATGCAGTAACACAAAAGCGAAATCAAAAACGTTAAATGTCCTTAGGTAGGGCGTATGATTTTGTTCCTTTTTAATTAGCAGCCAAGTAAACCAGCATCAATATATATAAATATATGTGTAATTTGGAAGCACCATGGGATCGAATTTGTTGCAGGCGTTTGCTGGTCGAGTGTTTAGGTAGGAAAACACGTGTCTCTGGGTATTTATGATCCCACAACAAAAATGGCGGGCTCGGAATGTTAGTTCGGTTTATAAAACGAAAGGAAAACAATAAATATGCAACATTTGTAAATTAATTGAAACAAAACGTATTATTCCGTTATTTTTTTTCGTATTTTTCCAATGAAACATAATCCATTTCACATGTTAGTACTTCGTATGTCCATTCCACGAAGTCGTACCTTGCAGATTGACCACAGATTCTCGATTAGATTTAAATCAGGAGAGTTTCCGGGTCACTCGATAGTTCTTTGATTTGCTTACTAGTAAGACTTGTCAGTGTAATCGTTCAGCGTTAGAATTTTCGTAAGCTTCCTTCGAGTAACATCCATCGCAGCCGTAGGACTGCTAATCGACAGTCGAGACAGTAGTGCCTAGGCGTGGTAAAATCAGATGCAATCACGGGTTACGCGCTATTTTTCAAGGCCCAAAAATTTCATCAAACACCCGAAAACGGATTCACATTACTTCACACTGCAGTAAACGTCATATATATATATATATATATATATATATATATATATATATATATATATATATATATATAAATATGATCGAAATAAAAGTATAAAACTTAATATTATAAAAAACGGGTGAAACAACCGGTTTCCCTCCAGCTCTTTAGGCTTCAACGGGAGATTTAAAATTAAGAAAAATGTACAATATATCTACTTTATATATATATATATATATATATATATATATATATATATATATCGAATGTTTATATATATATATATATATATATATATATATATATATATCGAATGTTTATATATATATATATATATATATATATATATATATATATATATAAGTGGACGTTTAAGTTAACACACTTCGGAGATTGCTTGACGGTTGCGTAAAAGCACATGTCGCCCTGGGTGTTGACGTCAATGCCCACATTTACATATGCGCTCTCTCTGACATAACAATAATGTTTTTATCATATCCATATCTATCTCTATATGACAATATATACGCTCCCGGAAAATTTAATTCCGGTTGAGCTCTCTTGAGAGATATCACGAATTTGTAAACAATGACTACTGCTGCTAATACTGCAAAGCTCTTCTATGAATTTAGCCCTCTCAGTCATTGGCGTGTTCATTCGAAGAATAAGTACGTAAAAATCCGCCTTCCTCTCTGTCAGGCGCTGATAGCTCAGGGGCAAAATCTCCGTCTGATGCCAAGTCAGCCGGGTTTCGATCTTGGCTTTAGGCACTCACGGATGAATTGTGACACAGCGAAACAGTTTTTTGTATGTATGACAATATCCTATATCTATCTACCTGCCACTAGCACGCAAGGAGTTACAGAGGATTTGGAGCGAGAGCAGATAGGAATTATAGAGGAAAGGATGAGGAAAAGGATAGTGGATAGATCAAGGTAACTGGAGATGTCGCCTGACATTACATTTGAATAGTTGGAGATTATAGCTCTCAGGGAAACAGGAATAGGGAAGGGAGTTCCACAGGCTAGATGTGCGAGATATGAAGCTATGAGATATGAAGTAGAAGAGGCGGCTACATTTAACAGTTTCAACTGTGAAATGTTGAGAGCTGGATGCCAGCCTCGGAGGACGCTTGAATTCGAGAAGTCTTGGAACCAGGGAAAGCAGCTCATCGAGCAATTACCATGAAATATTTGTAAAAAAAAGACAGAGAAGGGCAACGGTACATCTGTGAG
This sequence comes from Acanthosepion lycidas, assembly GCA_963932145.1. Taxonomy (NCBI): domain Eukaryota; kingdom Metazoa; phylum Mollusca; class Cephalopoda; order Sepiida; family Sepiidae; genus Acanthosepion; species Acanthosepion lycidas. The sequence continues at coordinate 13,557,313 of OZ010582.1, read as the reverse complement.
AGAGCGACTGCAGACGAGATGCCAGATCAGGGCCAATTACATTGCATATCCGTCTCTGGATCTTATCAACAACACCGAGACAAACAGGAGGGGCTCCAGACTATATACGGCAGCAATACTCCATGCAAGCGCTAATGGTTGATTTGTAGATTTTAAGGATCGATTCCGGGGAGAAATATTTCCTGGTGCGGCACAGGGAGTCAACATTCCTTGCAGTGAAAGAAGCAATTCACTCATTGCATTTGTTCCATCTCAGTTCAGTTGATAATGTGAGACCGAGCAGCCGCAAAGAGGTGCTCTCGGGAATTTGAGCGTCAGACATTCTAATGGGGGATCTTTGTGGTGATTAACAGAGAGCAGTTTTATTTTTGAGGTGTTAAAGTTAACCAGCCAATTTCTGCCCAAGTTCACAACCGATTGGAGGTCCTTTTCGAGACTCACGGCCAGGTTAGTTTTCTCAGCGACACTAGATGTGTTTTTGAGGCAGGAGTAAATTATAGTGTCGTCCGCGTAGGTGCCTACAAGAACTAAACAAAATGAACACAAAACGATCAGCTTTAAAAAATGATTCGTAACTGGAAAAAACCGAATGAAAATAGTATGTTAACAACAAATTCTTTTTCATACCCAACCCAGCTCTGCGGAATCAGAATTAAAAACTAATAATGTACATACGCGAAATTAAAAATATAAAATGTCGACAATTTACTTATCGCACCCTATATATATATATATTAATTGATTCATCGAGTCTAATAGAGACCTCAGGAAGCACTGGACGGCCGTTTCGTCCTATACTTGGGACTCATCAGCAGTGCGCATCCACTACCAAGGGAATCGAAACCCCGACAGTTAGGTTGGCAAGCGAACACTATACCAACTGCTCCGCCGGGACTCTAAGAAGCGCCGCTCATTCCCACATTCCGTGGTGGAACTCAACTGAAATTCTCTCTGACCATAGGACTGAGCCTCCTGGAGCCACGACTACTCTCACCAAGCCGCTCCAACTTAGATATATATATATATATATACACACAAATATATATATATATATATATTTGTGTGTGTGTGTGCGTATTTTGTTGGTCACAGCACAAACTCGCTTCCACGACACTTGACTGTACTTTTGAATGATAATTCTAACATTTTTAGGCATTTAAAACAACATGCCTAGCCGCATACACAATTCCGGAAATTCCTTGTTAAAAATACAACTATACTTAAACATAACAACAGTAAACAAAAACTAGAATTCTTGAAGCTATATACATAAAACTGTTCAAACCTAACCTGAACAAAATAAAGTATGAAAACGCCACAAATATACTTAAATGAGTATAATTGATAACAGAAGCCATTGGTTTATACCAACGGCTTCCCATACTTTACACCTCTCGTTTACACTCTCGCGTGGTCATGTGGGATGCCATGGGCCACGGTGCGATTTTCGCTTCCAGTGGCTTGTATGAATGAGTTTGTCGTTGCTTGGAAATCTTCCATGCAAACAAAACAGAATATCATTGTTGCTATGTCCGTGTATTGTTTAATATACTGTTAGGCTTATCAGACGATATGAAAGGAATTTGCTTAAAATCAATAGACAAAACTTGTCTATATTATTTAATGAAACATGCATTATATATATATATATATATATATATATATATATATATATATATATATATATATATATACTTGGTCAGTTTCGTATTTGAAAACAAAACAAAGCAATGTCTAAAGAAATAATAATTTTTTCGCTGTCAAATTGTTATTTTTAATGGATACCCATATTCGAGTAGACGTTCTGTTTATTCTAAACAGTATTTTATTTCGTCTATCGGCTTGAATGTTTCAGAAATGTGCTGGAGAATGTATTTTTTCTTTAATAAGTTTTCACAAATATTCAGGCCTCTAGACTTAATAACATACTGTATAAAATAAGCGTAACATCTACTCCAATAGGTCTACACACACACACACACACACACACACACACACACACACACGCACACATACATCTAGATAGCTAGCTAGAGAGACAGATAGATATAGGGGGAGAGAACAAAATGATGTTAAGGAGTAAAATAGCAGGAGTCATTATCTTAATCGAATTTTCTAATTTACAATTTTAAAGCAAATATTTTCTTTTTATCTGAATCTATCCAATATTACAGTAAATATCCTTGCTAAGGGACAGGCCATAAACTGATATTTTTTGTGTTATGCCGTGATAACATCAGTCCAAATTTCCAGTCATTGTTTTGAAACTAAACTAGTTAATTTGACATTTTTCCCCGATGAGCCAATACATCAACGTAGTCCTAGGCTTTTAGCGCGTTCGTGTTTTACTGTATATTTTATTTTTATATTTTCGTCTTGTTAACACATTTGACGTGTTTGATGTTTTCGTTAGTTTGCTTTCCAGGGAATTATTTAGGAGCAGTATTTTTTTTTGTTTGGAATCATTTCTGAAGCGGTACTTCAAAGACATTATTTGCCGTTAGTTTAAAGTTTGTCGTTTGCCGCGACATCGTCTCTTGTATCACTCTTCTATTTAAGATTTCTCTTGTTTTCCTTTCTATTATTTCTTTTTTTTTTGCGGCTTTCTGAAGTATTCCCTTTAATAATCCTCAGCTGACCTTTCTTCTCCTCTTGACATCTTTCATTAAAAACAAATCTCCTTCATTTAATTCTTTATTTCTATTCGTCTATCCTTCTCATCTCCTTCATTTTCATTCCTCTCTGCTTCAGCGTCTTTAATTCTTCCCCGTTTTCTCCCGCCCTTTTCTTTTTGTCTTTTTACTTTCTTTCTCTACTCATTAAGCTTTCTTTCTTCTTGACCCTTTTAATTCTTTCCTTTCATCTTTCATTCGTTGAAAATTTTGTGAGAAGATGAAATAAAATCAATAAATGAAATAATAATGTATACTTTAAAAATAAGTATCATGTTAAGAGTAGATTAACTACAAATATGATTACCGAACTTGGTGACGTCAAACACCATTAGGTAGCGATGGTTAACTGTATAGATATATAAACATTTTCCGGTTTCCTGTAGAACCACTTGTTAATTACGTTCACCGGCCTGTTAACAAACTAACTCACTTTTCAATTTTCAATGCATGACGTTTCCATATGTCTTTTAAAACCTCTCTAAGAAGTAAATCAAGCTTTTTCTATTTCTTTGGTTGTTCCAACTCAGCACAAGGCTGACTTGAGCTCCACTAGTATAATGATGCTTATCCTTACTTATAACTTCTAGACCAAATAAAAGATAGCAGACATAGCATAAGTATGTTCTAACGTTAAATTGAGTACAAACATTTATTTGGTTGCTTCAAATCTGCGCAAGGCTGATTGAGCTTTACTATCAGTACGAAGCTTGCACTTACTTATTCTAATTCCTGGACCCAAAATAAAACGGTCATATCCAATAGGCATTGGCAACATTGTTTCACTACAGGAAATAAACAGTTCATAGTGTTACGGTTTTTTTGTGTATATGTATATAACTAGTGAGACAATCCAAATGACTCAACTTCCTTTATAGTCTACCAATAGAAGCTTAACCAATCAGAAGCCGCAGAACATTGTACTCGTCGTGTATAAAGGTGGCCATCTTTGTTTAACCTACCGGAAGGACCAGTGCTAACTTGACAGGCGAAGAGGATAGAATGAAGAACTACGCTCTGCTAAGATATCCACTGCGAACCTGAACTACGCTTTCCTACTGTCTCCGAATTATTCACTGCCAACCTCTGGATTCTATACTCGAAGACGATCGTCATGAAAATGTCTAACACCTCGTAGAAACGCAAGGTTTTTTGGGGCGCTTCTTTATTTATGTAAATATTAATACGCATACACCTAAAATAAACACCAACACAAAAATTTTAACTTTTGACCTTTTATTGACTTTCTTTCTCGGTTTCATTCCTAGTGATTTTATTTCATTCTTATATCTATTTCTGATTTATTTCTCATTTAATAACGTTTCAATTTCTTTTCTTCCTTCTTATCTTTATTCGGTGCTTTAAACTCTGTCTTTATTTTTCATCATTCCGTTTCGATTAATTCTACCGCTTATTCTTTCACAACTAATTCTTTATTTTGTTCTTTCAATTTCTTAGAAGCTTTTGTTTTATTTCGCATTAATCGCATTAATCTTACATTGTCTCCATAATATGTATATTTCAATTCTCTACATAAAATATAAGCCTGTTGCAATTTTCTCCACTATTTTTCTTAAAGATCGTTTTTATCCCAAATTTATATATATATATATATATATATATATATTTATATATTTATATATATATATATATATATATATATATATATATATATATATATATATATATTCATATCTATGATTCTCTGCCTGTTCATAAGTATCTATCTTTTAATATATATATATATATATATATATATATATATATATATATATGTAATGAAAAACAAATCACTTTAATGTACCATTACGATAATTTATTTCACCTAAATCCTTTTTAAGGATTCAGGATCATCAGGTAAATCTTCCAACAACGAAATGAGAAAAAAAATGGGATTAGAAATTGGTGGGTAGTGTAATTTTTGTAATTTAATAGAGGGGGTTGAGAGTGGTAGTTAACCAGACAATATAAAGTATAGGGAGGGGTGAATTTTATATCTCTCTTAAGTATGTTTTATATTGGAGTAGGAGGAGTGATAGAAAACTTGACCTCTTTAGATGGTTAATAAAACGGAAATGAATTGTAGAAAATGTATACAAGTGAGTCTTACGGTAAAGAGAGGGATAGCGGGGAGGGGGAAAGATATATATATATATATATATAGATAGATAGATCGTTTTTTATCCCGTATATATATATATATATATATATATATATATATATATATATATATATATATATATATATATATATGTGTGTGTGTGTGTGTGCAGGTATGTAGAAAAATAGGAAAGAACACGTTAGGTAAACAATCCAGGATTCTTTAGTATTTTTGTTTTTATTTAAAAAAGAACAGTACTCCATACAGAACTAGAGCTTAGATTATAATTATTTTTTCTTTAATTCAATTTCATTTTAATAATTATATTGATGGTTTCGGCTCTCTTTTTTGAAACATGAGAACTGTTATGGAGCGAAGGAATCATATTTTTTTTTAAATAATTATATATATATATATATATATATATATATATATATATATATATATATATATACAGAACGAGAGAGAGACAGAGGTGGGGGAGAGAGAGTTTCTTTTAGTTTCAACTTAACACCTCATCCGTCATACGCCCCAATTTAATGTCATATGGTTAATATCCGGGTTCACATTGTGTAACCTTTTACCTTTAAGACTGATAACTTCTGCGCACCCCTCGGCTATTTTGTCTGGCTGAGGCGTCGAATATAGTAGGTTCTGTATCAATTTCTCGACTGTCGTTAAATTTAAATTTTAAATCTCTAATTCCGACATTGAACGCTGTCCATACACCAGAATTGAATAAGATTAACGTAATTTGCGTTGTTTGAAATATATCTATACACATTTGGATTTTGTTGTGTAATTTCTATGCTCTGTTAAAATAAATACATTGAGCTCTTTTTATGGATCAGTTTGCATATTGGATTTTACTAGGATTCACTTGGATTATTTACCGACGGATTTATTACATGTAATATATATATACACACACACACACACACACACACACACACACACACTGTTTATATCTTATTTTTATCGATACAAATATTTAAGTAAGTGGTGTGTTCATAATAAGCAGTTTTAACTACATTTACCTGCCACCGTGTCCGAGAAATTCCATAGAAAATATATGTTCCCGACAGGAATCGAACCTGTATCCTACAGAGCCTGACTTGCTATATCATTTAGATACAAGAGGAAGCGTCTGTTTCATAACGTAAAATTACTGTTTTTAAAAAATAAATTCCCTAGGATTTCTCTCGAACACTCGTATCTCCTCGAAGCTTATCTTAGAGTAAAGAAATGACGTCATATATTATAAAATCGACTAGGTTCGACAATTATTTAATATGTTTTCTGTTTATACGTTATTTTTATACATAAAAATATTTATGTAAATGCTATGTTTATAATAAACAGTATTAACTACATTTACCGATCTGAATATTCGAGACATTTCATAGAAAATATGTCCACCGACAGGAATCGAACTTGTATCCTACACGGAATCGTCGTATAACCTGACCTGTTATAGCATTTAGCTACAGAGGAAGCAATATATATATATATATATATATATATATATATATATATATATATATATATATATATATATATATATATATATATATATATATATATATATATATATATATATATATATATATATATATATATATATATATATATATATATATATATATATATATTAGCATACACATATATATTTCTCTCCCTATCTCCTCTGTCTGTCTGTCTGTGTGTCTGTTTTTCTCTCTCCATCTCCAAATATAATCGCTATGTTATCTTCAGTGAGTTTTCGGCCTGGTCCTTTTCAGCATTCCTGGCCGACACTCTTCTAGCACAATGTGGAATACCTACTTAGAAAAATGACAGAAAGAAAAAGAAAAAACAAACTCTAAATGGATTCGTCTCGATAAAAGAAAAAAACAAAAAGAAAAAAAACCCTAAAATTCACAGTATCCCTCTGTTGTGCGTATGTGTTGACCTAGGAACTTAACAACTTTAGACCGATGAACAACATAGGAACATAACAAATTTAGACCGATGACAAAACGCTTTACTAGTAACCTTTTTCCACTTTGTCATACAATTTACCCAGTTTATCCAGAAAGTTCTTAATGCAGAAATTAAAAAATCGTAGCTATGAATATAACATATACCTTATACACAACAATTTATCAGATGCATTAGACATACATAGAAATGAATTCAACTACACTTTGACCTCACCAGATTTTGACTTTGGCTATACTTATGAAAAAAAGAAAGTAACTTACTTAGAAGGAAAATTCACGAAAGTGCTGCTATCGAATTTGATCAAAATATAAATCTGCGCATCGGATTCTTACCAATAACTATTTTCCTGATTGAATTCCTATTATACAAAGCCAAGATACATGATAAAAAAATCATTAAACTATAAAAATAAAGTAGTTAAATCCATAACTGCATGTTATTCAAAACGTAATACATAAATCAATCCCAAAATGAAAAAAAAAAATTAAAATTCCCACGATTTTGCCATGAGATGATGGCCTAAGATATCTGACTGATATCAAATCAGTCGGGTTTCAATCCCGGCTTTAAGCAATCGTATGTCTAGCCACACCGAAGAACTGTAATACAGTAGTCTGTCTGTGGATGACTATATATATTAACTGTATAT
>OZ010582.1:13459908-13544908 GCA_963932145.1 Acanthosepion lycidas | reverse complement strand
CTGCCTTTGAAGATGTCCATATCAAACACACACACACACACACACATATATATATATATATATATATATATATATATATATATATATGCATAATGTAAACCTATTGTATCTGTGTGGGTGATAAAACCTGGATAGCACAATTTTCAAACAAATTGGCATCCGACAAAAAAAGTTTGAGAAAAAATTTAAGAAATACAAACCTCTGAATAGGGCGAAAGAAATCATCCAGTAGCTTAAATTTCTGGAACAAAGACAAAAATCTGCAAGTAATAAGATAAAATGAAGAGTGCTCAATAAGCTAAGTAGAGCAAAAGAAAATAAATAAATGCTGATGAGTCAGTTATTGCCTACCTAGTTTTCACCACATGCGATCATCAGTGTTATCTGGCGACCTGATAATCCCATGTGGTTAAGCCTAAGTAAGTAGTACCTGACTCATTATGTTTTATTTAATATATATATATATATATATATATATATATATTTATATATATATATATATATATATATATATACAGTGCGACTCAAATGTGGTTGCACCTATAAAATTTCTAGAATATACAAATTTAAACAATTGTAATGGCTTGTGTAAGTATTAGAATAAATATATTTAATTTAAAATGTTATGTCCAACGTGACATAAAGGTTTAATTAACGAAAATCTCCATAGTATTATTCGTTTAAGGATTTCTATATATTTCAGGTGAATCAAATATCTTTGCAGAAATCATAAATTTTAAAATAATGGCTCATGGGAAGATGCTTACTACTAATGAAAAACCAAAATATCAAAATGACTCTCAAATGATAAAACCACAGTCGAAATAGCAAAAAATAATTAAACGAGATCCTCGCGCCCAGTGAAGCAATGGTAAATGTGAGTTCATGAAGCACAAGTGTGGTTGCCCACGTGCAGTTAATAAGAGAGTTTTAAGAAAAAATATAAAGACACTCAAGCAGAACACTCACGTCACCAGTAAAGACATTTTTAAGCAAGTTGATGTTGAAGAAGAATCGAAAGCAATACGGAATCATATCCTCTATAGTATGGCAAAACAACGTTCTCCAATTTCATGTCCTCCGTTGAGCGAAATAAATCGCCGGAAAGGTTAGAAGGGAGCAAACAATTATTAAAACTTGATTTCCAAATAGTAATTCGGACGGATGAAGCCCAAGCTACATTAGTCGACCTCTGATGTTTGGAAAAGAGGTTGGCTCATTCATGGTGGAACTCCTCGTTTGCGTTTTAAACGCCAACAAAGCGATGGTGGAGCGATGTTCTGACATTAATTGGAGCATATCTTGTGCCAGAAGGACTCAAACTTAAATTGAATTATTGCCTATTTTTAAAAGAAAAATTTCATAGCCTAGTTGAATTCACAAAATGATGAGTTCCGTAGTAATCTTGTTTTTCAGCAAGATAATGTCTCCAGTCATGCGGGTTTACTTCATCAAAGAGTTGTTGTCAAATCAAGGTTTTAGAGGGTACAAGATTATGGTATGGCCACCACATTTAAACCCTATTGAGTCCCGATTTAAACCCTATTGAGAATCTTTGGGTCATGGTAAAGCGTCGAGTTTATGAAAATTATCGGAAATTTTCTGACAAGGATCATCTTTGGAAGTTCATTTTGAATGTTTGTTCTAAAATTACAGCCAGCGAAATTAGGAAACTCCCTTCATCAGTTGATAAATGACTTATTGAGCTTCTTATGAATGATAGTCGAAAAATTAAACATTAATGTGCTCCTTGTGTTTTCATATACTGATATCAAAACAGGGCCATACCAACTTTCATTGGTATATAATACATAATACACCTTTTCATTATTTTGTATAATTTATTTGAACAGGACAAATTTTTTGCATTGAAATTTAAGTTTGCAAAAACATTTGAGTCTGTATTATTTCATTAATTAATAAAAAATCAAGAATAAAAGTAATTTTCATAATTTATTCTAAGGTGTAATGTTTGGGTATTGGGCCATCAGTAAGGAATTAAAATAATCAGTTTTTGTCCATAAAAGCATATTTTAGTAGAGAAAATGCAAAATATCAGTATTTGCAAGCACTTTTGAGTCGCACTGTATAAATACACACGCACGCACACACATATCATACTTATTATAAAACCCAGGTTGTGTGTGTGTGCGTGTGTGTGTGTGTGCGTGTGTGTGTGTGGGTGTGTCTGTACGTTTATATATTGGATGGGATTACCTACATTTTTCAACCGATTTCAACAAAACATCAGTGTGATAATATTTAGGATTGCGTGAAAAAGAAAAAGAAAAGAAAAGGCGAGAATTAAATTTAGGTGTTAAGAAGCTATCACGAAAAAGACACTGAGCGATGTTATTTTTTCCAACAAAGAAATGTGGTAAAGATTTTATTTCCATTGGCAAGGAAAGTAGGATCTCGGTTTTGCAGGGTTTGGTTTGATTTATGACGGCGCACCGAGTGGAAGGTGGCAGTCTACCCATGGCAATGGTGAAAATTTCATGTCGGTCAGGTGGCCTACAGGGCAGAATTCTAAGAGATAAAAATTAATTGGGTCGCGAGAAAAATGTCCGCTGGAGCACCCGCAGAGTACAAGGAAGGAAAGTTTAAACCCTTAACTATCTGCGGAGGTATCATTTGAGAAAAAGCATCTGTTTTGTGTCGGAGCTGGCTATGATGGGAAAATTATTTTATCGGAACGAATAATTGACTGTAGCGTGCAAGATCGCCAGATGACCACCCACTTGTTTGGCGAAGGTCAAGAGTGACGAAATCCAGGTGACATTCGGATAAGATTGAGATTAAAGGACCACACTACGGGTCGTATTGGTTTGTTGTCGGGGTGAAGAAAAGAAAGAAAAGAAAAAGTAAAAAAAAGGAAGATAATTTTTTTTCTTTGAGCAGAATATTTTAAACCGAGGCTAGTCTAGACACCGCCACACTGCTGGGCGTCCATTGGCTGAATGGTGGCGTGAGCGGTAGGCGAAGATAATCATGTGAAGAAGGAGGGGAGGCCTGTTGACGCCACCTGAAGGGATCGGTATGACATGCTACTGTGAGAGAGAGGGGGAACCCGCTGACGCCTCTGAAGGGATTGGTATGAGATACCCATATGATAAAAGAAGAATTTGGGAGGATGATTCCCTACCCTAGAAAGTAAATACTTCCAAAAATGGAAATTAATAAGTCTTCCTGATCGAAAACAAACAAAACCCTTAATGAGGATTTAGAATTATCAAGGAACCTCAAAACACAACAGGCCAACCCCGGTTTTGGTCGGCGTCCATATAAACAGAGTCGCAACGAGTAAGCAGTCACTTCGCAGTTGAGTTGAGTTGGGGTTGAAGACTGGCAAGCAGTTGCAGTGAGCTGAGAGCTTGCAGTCACCCTCGCAGAAAGCTGACTTAAGTTCCACGCAATCACGACCTCAACTTCTAACCAAGAACAATTTATTTTTGAAGAAGGACTTAGACTCACACCATCAAAACAAGTTTTACGAATATCGCCTGCAAATACATCAAAACCAGTTTCTTAAAAGAACATTTTAAGATGTTAAGACTCGCCTAACAAACACAAAGTGTCACGAATCCATATTAGCGGTTTGGGAGAAAGACGCAATCCTGTATTCAGCAACCAGATATAAAATATTGTTATCCTTTTTAATACACTTGAACTTTTCGAGTTGTTACTTTATTTTCTTTTACATATACTTGTGCGGTATTACCCTTGTTCGGAATCGACTTGCATTGCGGCCCGGCGACTGATTGATTTCGTCTACCTAAGATCAAATCACAACGTGGGTAGGTTAGACTAGAAATCAAAGCAGTTACTTCGGTAACCAGACGTTGGAGGCGAGCTGGGAATGACAAGGCTGATACCGAGTCTAACCAGATTCCCATCCGAATCAGCCAAGGGTTAGAACGTCACATTTGGTGCCGCAACCAATACCAAGTAACATTGGTCGTCACAGGAAAGGATAGGACAGCGACGGCGCGTAGACAGACGGGGTGAGGTCACAATTGGCGCCACAACCAGGACAGCACGGCAGGCGCGGCCAGGCAGACGTCACGATTGGCGCAGCGACCCCGGGGTGACGTCACAACAGGAATACGTAAAATTACCTTGCGGTGGTTCTGATAGCGCCAATAATTGGAAAAACACAATTGTTTTGGCACGAAATCAATTTGAAAACACGATTAAGAGGCATCGCGAGAATGGAAGGGGGACAACTAATATTGAGTTATACTTATTATAAAACCCAGGTTGTTTGTGTGTGTGTGTGTGTGTGTGTGTTCGTTTATATATGGGATCGGATTTCCTATATTTTTCAACCGATTTCAACAAAACTTCACTTTTTTTTGGCAGGTAGTGTTTCTTATTGTCTTGCACACATTTTTCATTATTTTTACATTCAGAATGCTTTAAAAATTCCATTTATAAGACAATTATTTATAATAAAATTCTATTCAATCGGTATACTCATAACGATTGAAAACAATGTTTTTGTTTGAGTTTGAGTTTGACCAATTCGTAAAAAAAATAAACAAATAACAAAACAACAAATTAATTAAGACATGCGTGTCCGTCAACCTCAAAGAATAATCTTTGTCAATTTTATTTTTCAATCTTTATGATGGTCGATACTTGATCTATCTCTTACTGTTACATCCCCGGGCAACGCCGGGCTCTAGCTGGAGAGAATATGACTATATGCTTCATCATTTCCAATGTCCGGAAGTGTCTTGTACCCCCACCCACTACACACCCGAATCTATGATAGGGGACCCCTACTCTACTACATCTCAATTTTCATAAGATAGGATCCATATCAAATATAAATTTTATAGTAAACTAATTATGCACAATGATAAATCATATACAATATAGGTGAACAATTCAACTAGAAAAGTTAAAAATGAATACAATGTACAGTGTAACCCGGATATAAGAGAGTTGTCGGGACCGGAGAAAAAGTATCTTATATCCGGGTTTCTCTTATATCCGGGTTTGGTCTATTTTGTTTAGGTAAGTATGGCTCTAATTTGGGACCAGAGAAAATCTATCTTATATCCGGGTTTCTCTTATATCAGAGTCTCTTATATCCGGGTTATACTGTATTTAAATACAAATTATGGACATATATCATTCCATCTTAAATAAATTAACAATGCTTTGCGGCAATTTTTAACATCTACTTTCTTTACTTTCTACAAACTTTAACATCTACTTGTCATTTTTCTTGTCAAAAAGTTGAATAATTTAGCACATTTAGCATTTTGGATAAAAATAGTTTTATATAGTGTTTTTTTTTTTTGTTTTTTTCGAGACTTAGGCTGAGAAAAACAAATTCACGGATTTGGGCGAAGAAAAAGACCCTAGTGGGACGTTAAAATCCTCGAACGTTTTTTTTATTCTTCAATAGTCAGTTGTTTTTAGTTTAATTTGTAACGTATATATATGTAGTTAGAAAAAAAAAGCATTTTAATTAAGATTATTCGGGTGTCTCTTTACCGATGGTTGGGAAGATCGTACTCGCACCACTAACTGGACGATTACGAAGTAACTACAGCTCTAAGGTAGGCAGTGTCTATCATATTTGAATCAATATCGCACAAGATCATAAGGAAAAGATTCACTCAACGATATAGTCGACATTATTAACTAGCAGCCATATTCAGTCTTACGTATGATTATTTTCGGAAAAATTTCGTGAACATTGTTCGTGCAAATTGAAATTTTGATCCTGTCGCACATCCCTTCCTTAAAAATAGACAAATAATTAATACCTTTTTAAATGGAATAATACCAAGACACTTTATTTATGAAATCTTTTACCATTCTGCAGGACCGACTCAAGGGTCTCGTGGACATCACCACCGAATCTGTGATACGACCACACTCTATTGCACCTCAGTTTTCCAAAGGTTGTATTCATATAAAATGCAAATTTTATTGTAACCTAATTATCTACAGTAATGGATCATAGGCAATATAAGTGTACAATTCAACTAGAAAAATTGAAAATAAATATAATGTATCTAAATACAAATTAGAGACCTGTCAGAATAGAAAATACGATCTTAACAACAACTTGAGATTTTTCTCTTTAAAAATTTGAATGATTTTAATACATTCAACATTATGGATAAAAATTAGTGAATTTTATATGGTATTTTTTCGAGACTTGGCCTGAGAAAAACAAAGTAAAAAAAAAATAAGACCCCAGAATAACGTCAAAATCCGCGAACGTTTTTCATCCTCAGTGTAATTTGTAACGTATAAAATGGAGTTAGAAAAAAGCAAATGCTGATAAGATAGCGAGAGTCACACACTCCTGACTCCCAGCTTCTGTCGAGGATTTCAAGAGCGGTACGTTCCGGCCCTGCCAGTGTCAACTAATTGTAAGATGGTAGAGATCATCGCAGAATATACAGGGAATCTAAATTATGTACAAAATCTTTGGAATTTTCTCTAAAAGCTGATTTTTCATATGATGCTGGCAGAAGGGCAATTCCCGTAGGCCGTACTTTCCACAGATACGCCCCTAAAACCACTTCCGGTCTCTGGGTTTTACTTACATTTATTATTATTTTATGCATAATTCTATATATTAGGTTGGTGCAAAAATAATGTCGTTTTCTCACATATTAACATATGTGAGAAAACGATATAATAATAATAATAATAATAATAATAATAATAATAATAATAATAATAATAATAATGCAGCGTTTATTTAAATTTACTACATTGTAGTGCAGCCATAAGTGTTATTGACAGTTTTGATAGGATGAAAAATGCTTTAAACGTCCATCACGTCATTCTGTGTCTGATTGAGCAAGCGTAGAAGCGAAACACTGTGGATATAGCTCAAGTCATCCATTTTGCTTTAGTTCACTGTCATTTCCTTCACTTCGTCTCATTTCTTGATGGATAAATATTTGTCTCGTTCTTTAATCAATAACATCGTTATGCAGTGAACACATTTTACACGAAAGTTATTTACTTAGTTTAGTCTTGAACTAAACTAGACTAACTTGCAGACTATTATTAATCAACAAGGCGCCCAAATACTGACATAGCGTCGTCTATCACAAAGCCACAAATGTCGGTGCTTATCCATACTTCCACTCGCTTAGAATATGATACAAGGTCGAAGTTTAAAAGGAAGAAACATCGGCGAACACTACCCATCTATATATCAATTATAGTTACTTATTATTATTATTTTTAATTTTTTTTAAGCATTTTACCCCAAGCAAGGCAGGAAGCAACTAGGACGCAAGGGGTTACAGAGTTGGAGCGAGAGCAAAGAAGAGGGATAGAGGAAAGGATGAAGCGAAGGATAGATCAAGACATCTGAAGACGTCGATTGACATTACATTTGAATAGTTGGAGATTATAGCTATCAGGGAAACAGGAAAAGGGGAGGAAGTTCCACGGGCGAAAAGTGCGAGACATGAAGCTATTGGAGTAGAAGAGACGGCTACATTTAACAGTTTCGACAGTGAAAGTGTGAGAGAGAAATGCCAGCCTAATTGAACCATTAAATTCATGAAGTCTGGGAACCAGCGAAAGCAGCTCATCGAAGCAGTTACCGTGAAAGTATTTGTAAAAAAGACAAAGGGGGACAACGGCACGTCTGTGAGAGAGCGACTGCAGACAAGATGCCAGGTCAGGGCCAATTGCATTTCATATCAGTCTCTGGATATTATCAAGAACCTTGAGACAAACAGAAGAGGGTCCAGACCATATATGGCAGCAATACTCCATGCAAGGGCGAATGGTTTATATATTTCTTTATTTTGTTTTACTATTGTTGATTTAATTTTGTTTTTCATTCATTTATCCCATTCTTACTTTCCTTCTTTATATATGTTCATAGACTTAGTTACTTAATCCAGTTTTCTTTCTTCCTTTTATTACGTTCTATGTTTGTCTCTTTATTTCTTCCTATTTTTTTAAAGTACATCATCCCAGTCAAGGCAGTGGTGCCATTAGCACGCAAGGATTACAGAGAGTGAGAACAAGAGTAAAGACGGGTGTTAGAGGAAAGGATATAGAGAAGGACGGGGATCAGTACCAAGGCATCAGAAAATGTCAATTGACATTAGATTTGAATATTAGATGATTATAGCTATCAGGAAAGCAAGTAGAAAGGAGGGAGTTCAACTGTCGGAAATTGCGAGAAAAGTAACTGTTGGAATAGAAGAGACGGCTACATTTAATCGCGTCGACCGTGAACGGGTGGGACCGAGATACCAACCTAGAAGCACGTTTAAATTCATGCAGTTGAAGTATCAGTGAATGAAGCTCGTTGGAATATCTGTCGAAAAGACTGAGCGAAGCCACAGCACGTCTGAGAGAAAGTGACTGTAGATCAGGACCTATCACAATGAGTATCCGTCTCTGGATTTTGTCATCTATGGCAGCAGTAAGGGCGAATTGTTGATTTATAGATTTGAAGGATGGACTCAGGCAAGAAAAAAAAGCTTCTGGAATTTTCCTTGCGGCAGATGAAGTTATTGATTCAATGTAGTTGTTCCACCTCAGGTCAGTGGAAAGATTGAGACCATGTTATAAGTGTGTTTTATTTAATTATTTATTTTTTATTTATCTATTTTTTTTATTTCATCTTGCGTTCACTGTATTCTCTCTTTCTTATCCTTATGCCAAACTTTCTTTCTTTTTCATTTATCCTACACTCGATTGATCTTTCTGTCTGTTTTTTATCTTCCTTTCTTTCTCTCTCTCTTTCTTTCTTTCTTTATTTATTTATTTGTTTCTTACTTCCTTTCTTTCTTTCTTCCTTCCTTTCTTTCATTCTATCTTTCTGTCATTCTTTCTTACTTTCTTTCTTTCTTTCTTTCTTCTTTTCTTTCTTTCTTTCTTTCTGTATTTATTCATTTCTTTCTTTCTTTCTGTCATTCTTTCTTACTTCCTTTCTTTCTTTCTTTCTTTCATCTTTTCTTTCTTTCTTTCTTTCTTTATTCCTTCCTTTCTTTATTCCTTCCTTTCTTTCTTTATTCCTTTATATATTTATTCATTTCTTTCTTTCTTTCTTTTTTTCTTTCAATTCAGTCAATTCTGTTATCCTTCTTTTATCTTTCATTTATTTCATATTTTTCCTTTCATTCTTTCTTTTGAAGAAATGATTTATCATTATAAATATTTAGAAAACCAGTAAACTAGACAAATTCCAATAATAAAAGAGATTCTATTAGAAATTATTCCAAAAAAATAAAACTTTTCTTACTGAAAATTATTAATGAGATACGAGATCCCTAAAGTGGATCCCAACTTAAAATAAAACTTAATTAACTTTTAATTTAAGATGAAAGCCAAATAACACGTAGAAGTCCAAACATATAAGTATATGTGGTTACTCGTATTCGAGGATACCAGTTTATTAGGGCAGCTACTCAGCAGTTTGTGTTTATTCAACACTCACAGGACCCAGCTGCGGTTTACACTGCTACTATGCTGAGTAGACTTTACTTACAGTTTCTGTGAAAGAGCGTGATATGTACCGTGATCAATAATTTGAACAAGTCCAGCACGCTCATGCCCTTGTGCTAGCACAGCTATCGACGGCCCCCAGGGGTATGGTTTTCAGGCATTTTCCAAAGATGCAGCACGCCTCGACCAGTCCGATAACATCAGGAACTCTCCTTCCTGACAAATCGACCATGGTGAGATTCGAACTGGGGTCTAATGGTCAGAATGCGGACGTTCTAACCACTCGGCCACGTGCCAAAGAATATTTCACACAATTAATATGTAAATTTCAACTCGATACAGTTATTAAGTTATTGAAATGATATACCTTTTTAAATAATCCACTCAAATAGAGTATATTTATAGAGAACATTTTTTTTATATTTTTTCACTACTACGTCCGCTCGCCGTTTATAAATATAAAGACACCGTACCAAGTAACCAATCTGAATACTATTCGTGTAACTGTCTTAGTCATCAAGAAATTTGCCGGTGTCTAGTTTATTTCTTGTTGACCCAACTATTTCCGGAATATTAAAATATGTATTTACAATTTATCTGCATATTTTTTTTGGTACTTGACCCTTTCTTTTTGAACAAGTTTTCTCGTTGAATAACTTTATATGGTTACTTTATAAATATTTTCCCTGGCCTCCCCACTGAGATGAGATGGGACACATGGTCGGGTTTAATGTGTGGAACCCCAGCGCGTACACTCAGGTCAAGTACAAACATTCCCCGAGCCCCCTCAACCGTCGGTTGCTCTTGCCTTGCTACGATCACCGATCCTTCTTTCTGGTGTTATGAGAGTGCATCCTCGGGCATCTGTTCCCTAGGGCTGAGCTCCTGTAAACCGAATGAAAGACTGCCACTTTCGTCACTGTATGAAGGGGCGTCACTAAGTGGCCGTTACGTGACCCACGTTACCTCATCTCCTCCAATGAGAGATGATTAATTTTTGTATCCTTACAATTGTATTATTTTCTCTTTGAGTTATATGTGCCATCCATTTTAGTGGTTGACAATCTTCAAGTAATGTGGTTTGTGTCAATGGACATAGTTCTTTGATTGTGAATCTATAATTACAGTCCACATGCTATATGCACTCAAAGCCTTTTTAAACAATTGATCCTAAAATATGATATTTCAAGAAATTATAGAGGAGTAATTTAAAAGAATTTAGGAAATTCAAAATTCTACTATCTATTGATGCAAAGTTTTGGGGAGGATATTTGGAGTTACCCGAGAGAATATAATCCCAATTTTGAGTGGATAAAACAGATCGATAAACCTGCACACTAATGAAAAATATAAACAACAATTTACATCAACAATCCTTTAATGCAAGTCCTAAAAAAAACATCAAAACAGAAATCCTCAGGAAAATACAAGGTACGTGTATATTGGTTCTATCATGTGTCATCATTATTTACATTATTCAGACTATTGTCCTCATATTTGTTGCTATATTTATTACACCGTTTCGGGCGTTGTACGCTCCGGCCTTCTTCAGGTGGTTAGAATGTCGAACTGGAGATTTTATTTCACTCATTGGGGTAGACTGTTCTAGTTCCATGTGCCACGTGTAATGGATACCAGTTATCAGTTATCGCCTGTTCGTTCCTCTCTTCAAGTTCTCCACTGCCTTAAACGGGTATTGAACTCCCACACTTTGGGTCCTGTAACTGGATCTAACTAACGCCTTTATCCACTGTGTCCTTGAGGACATCTATGTATGATCTGGGTATTATAAACCTAATGTATGTGGATTCTACGGGAATATTTTCGGTCGAACTTACGTGCTCGGAGACCCCACGGTAAACTCAGCCTTTTGCCACATACATCCCTCGTGGGAGGCTGTTACATATTAACAGTCGAATAGATTGAACGTTGGGTCAACTGACACACACTCGCTATTCATGTAATACTCTTCTGTTGTACTTACTGTTTAATATATGATATATCTGTAACACTTGTTTTGTTATTTCTTTAACTATTTACTTGGTCACAACAATTACACTGATTTGAAACGTCTCAATATTCGATATTGTTTTATTGACGACATCGGTATGCATTTCGAATTATAAAAATGTGCAAAGGTAATATTAAGAAATGGAGAATAGCCGAAACATAAAAAAATAGTTTTCACAAAGGTTAAGGACCTTGAGCAAGAAGTATCGTATAAGTCCCAAGGAATTAACTAATGAAATTGAATACAGCATAGCCAAATAGAGTAGAAATCAAGACACGGATATTACAGGTGTGTCAGTCTGGCGTTAACAGAATATCAACCATAAACCCTTTGGATGTCTCTGTTCTACAATACACTTTCAATATCCTTAACTGGACCATAGCTGACATAGCGAATGTATAACGAAACAAGAAATCTTCTCACTTACCACAGCAGACGACATCCTTTGCCCGATTATGATCACCTGCATGTGTACAGATCCGAAAGAGGCAGGGAATTAGTTCAACTATTACTTTCTTACAAGACTACAACAATCGATCTTCAAATATACCTAGAAACTACAGAAGTCTGTATGACGTTCAGTGTCAAAGAACACGAAAGAAATATGAAACTTTATTTATGCAATAAAGTAAGCCATCAAATTCAAAAGGGAATTTTAAGTGAATAAAGAAGAGCAAATAAATCATAATCCGTCTACTGGGGCGGCAAAGAGATCCCTTGTCTCCCAAAAACATAAAAGCATATGCAATGGACCAGATGTGGATAGGGGAGACAAACCTCTTCATGATAAATCCTCTACCCGTGCCAAACAAGTTAATATAGGCAAACCCATACTTACGCAGTGAATGGTTAAACGCTGAAATCGAAAGTGTTATTATTACTTTACAATGACAATTCTTACTAACAAGAAATTATCAAGCACACATAGTAAAAAATGTTTTAGACGAAAATGTAGATTCTGTGATAAATATCCAGAAATTATTGACCATATTATATATGTTTACGCAATACTGGCACCCACTGAATATAAACCCCGATATGACAAACTGAGCAATATCTGCTCTGGAAAATCTGCAATTTTTACGCAAAGAAGACTGCAAGAAATTGGTATGAGCACCACGCAGACTCGGTTACGGAGACATGTTCTGTAACAATTTTATGGGGATTTACAATTCACACTCACAATTTGCATGAATACTGCAATGTATCTTTGAAGACCTTTAAAATCTATCAAAATACAAGGATATTGCAATCAAATCTCAAATATGTGGTACATGATGGCATCGACAATTCCTAGTTGGAGCTCTTGGATTGATTAGAAAAGATTACAAGTATATCTGGTAGCCCATGCCCGAAATAAATGCAAAATAATGTTCTCATAGGGACAGTCCACAACTTACAAAGCTTTTATCTATATAAAATATGTGCTGTTGTTCTTCAAACTGCTCGGTGGAAAATGTCATAATGCCATTTCTGACGAAAATGTGTATACACCAGAAATAAAATATAATAATAATAATAATAATAATAATAATAATAATAATGGCTGCGTCCGTCGTGCTATCCTGTCCTGTGACGACCAATTGTCTTGGTATTGGTCGCGGCACCAAATGTGACGTTCTAACCTTTTGGTGATTCGGATGGGAATCTGGTTAGATTCGGTATCAGCCTTGTCGTTCTCAGATCGCTTCCAACGTCTGGTTACCGAAGTAACTGCTTTGACTTCCAGTCTAACCTATCCACGTTATGAATTGATCTTAGGCAGACGAAATCAATCAGTCGCTGGGCCGTAATGCAAGCCGAGTTCGAACAAGGGTGATATCGCACAAGTATATGTAAGAGAAAATAAAATAATAACTCGAAAAGTTCAAATGTGTTAAAAAAAAGGATAACAATATTTTATATATGGTGGCTGGATACAGGACTGCGTCAACTTCCCAACCCGCTATATGGATTTGTGACACTTTGTGTTTGTTAGGCGAGTCTTAACTTGTTTAATTCTTTAAGAAACTGGTTCTTGGTGTATCTTCAGGCGATATTCGTGAAACTCGTTTCGGTGGTGTGAGTCTAAGTCGTTTCCGCAAAAATAAATTGTTCTTGGCTAGAAGTTGAGGTCGTGATGCCTGGAATCTTTCAAGTCAGCTACTGCGAGGCGGGCCCAACTCAATTCAACTCACCTGCGAATTTCACTGCGAACTTAACTGGAACTCGAACTCAAACTGAACTGTTTTCGCTCGCTGCGACTTTGCTTATATGGACGCCGACCAAAACCGGGGTGGGCCTGTCGGGGTTTGACGTTCCTTGATAATTCTCAACCCACAATCCACTTATTTGGTTTTGGTCAGGAGAATTTTATTATTTTCCATTTTTGGAAATCTTCTCGTCCTCCCACCTTCTTCTGTTCTCGTATTGGTATCTCACCATAGCCTCAGAGGGTGTCAACAGGTTTCCCTTCTCTCTCACAGTGGCATCTCACACAAATCCCCTCAATGGGTGCCAACAGGCCTCCCCTCCTGCTTCACATGATTACCTCCGCCTGGCTCTCGTTATCATTCAGCCAATGGACGCTCAGCAGCGTCGGTGTGGCCAGAGTAGCCTCAATTTAAAAATCTTGCTCCATGAAAAAACAAAAATTATCTTTTTTTTTTTTCACTTTTCCTTTTTCTTCTTCTCTTCGAGGAGACCTCACACCCTAGACTCCTTATCTTTAACCGTATTACCTGGAATTCGTCAATTAGCTTTTCGCCAGCATCAAGTGGGTGGCAATTTAGACGTATTTGCATTCTTGATGCCAATTTCTGATCCGATAAAATAATTTCGCCACCACAGCCAGTTTTCGACACAAAACAGATGCCTTTTTCCAAACGATATCTGTCCATAGACAAAGGCTTATTCTTTCCTTTATGGTGGTCAGCGGACACTTTTGTTTTTGTAATTTTGCGACACAGTTAATTTTTATCTATTTAGAATTCTGTCTCTGAGGTTATTTGGCCAACCTGGAATTCGTCAATTAGCTTTTCGCCATCACCAAGCGGGTGGCCCATTAGACGTTTGCGCATTCTGGCGCTATCTATTCCCGATAAAATAATTTCACCACTATGGCCAGGTTTCGACACGAAACAGATGTCTTTTCTCTCAATGATTTCTACATATAGACAAAGGCTTAACATTTCCTTCATAGTGATCAGCGGACATTTTTGTTTTTGTAATTTTGCGACAAAGTTAATTTTTATCTATTTAGAATTCTGTCTCTGAGGTTATTTGGGCAACCTGGAATTTCCACCCGCCCCGTAACCTAAATCAGATTAAATCCAGTATCTTCCATTCTCGACAATGGAAATAAAAAATCTTACCACTTTTCCTTGTCAGAAAAATGAAACCGCTTAGTGTCCTTTTCGTGATGGCTTCTTATCGCCTAAATTTAATTCTCGCTTTTCCTTTTTTTTTCTTTTTCTTTTCTTCTTTCTCCCTTTTAACAAGCCAAATAGTGTCACATAATAATAATAAGCGATGAAGGTTTTTGCATTGCAGATATTGGCTCACTCTGTCATACGGTGTTTTATATTCAGATGAACACCACCCTAATTGGTATGAATACCACACAGACCCGGTTGCAGAGATAGCACCTGTAACGATTTTATAGGACTTTACAATACGCACATACACAGCAATAAACGCTAATCGCCCTGACATCGTGATTAGAGACCGCAAAGACAAAATGACCTGCCTTATTGACATGGCCGTCCGTGCAGACTGCAATGTATCTTTGAAGGTCTTCAATAAACTATCAAATTGACCTTGAAATCAAAATCACAAAAATATGTCGCAACGACAGTTGTAGTTGGAGTCATCGGATTAATTGGAAAAAATCGAAAACACTCCTGCCCATGCCATAAAGAAATACAAAAGATTGTACCCACAAGTACAGACCACACCTAACGAAGAGCTCTCTCTGTGTATTTTATTTATGCATGTCCACATTTCTCGATTGATTTTACGCACATATTGCAAATTTATCAACGTTTCAATCCCTATACACGACGAGTTTGGCAGAAAATTCAATAAAACTGAAGGCTGGTTCGACTTTTTGCAGAAACCAAGAAAAAGTTATACGCGAATGAATTTTTTACTGGATGAGCTGATGCTCTTTACACCAAATGCAAAACAGAGTTCATATTACAAGTTTTATGTGGAGTTTTTGATAGTTTTCCCACGATATTGTCATCACTCAAAAAATTGCTAATAACTGTGAACAAAATCGGGTTTTTCGTACTACCTAAAATAAAAATTTTAATAATTTCCTCATTTTTAACCAGTTATTTTCAAACATATTCACCCCCACCAAAAAAAAAATTGCTATCATGTAAGAAATAAGATTGTGTGGTTTTAGTTCTGCTCGCTTCCCCGTGTGTAACGAAAAACCACGAAAAACTATTTAAAAAGCTCGTTTTTCGGTCCCTAGTTTTTCATCCGATGCTTTCCAAATTTGACATGTAAATTACATTGTTTTGTGGGAATGGTTGGTTTAGATTATTTATAGGTCCAAAATCGGCTTTTGCCATTTAGCTAATAATTTCTTCATGATTCCTTTCTAAATTGGCATTCAAACAGCTTTTGTTGCAAAGATTGTTTGAGAAGTATTATTGAAGGGTTACAACAGAAATATTCCTGAAGAAACTTTATTTACCCTAGCTTTACAGTAAACGTGAGTAGAAGTATAGGTGCGTTCAAGCGTTTGCACTTGCAGTTGAATCAAGCTCTGGCGGTTAATCTGTTTTGTTTCCTTATTAAATTTGTGAACAATGTCATACTATTTTCAAGTTCTTACTGCCAAGTGAAATTTAATGAATATCTAAAACATTGAAACAATTTAACCCCGAGCAACTACCACAGAATTTTTTATCGTTTATTTGTTAAGAAAAATCAAACACTTGCAAAGGGCATGCTGTAAAAAAAAAGATGAGGGTTTGACTTTGTATACCAATAGATGATGCAAGCAAGCTGGGACGCAGACAAACTTTTCTAGACAGCGGGGTTGCAGGTATAGAGGGGTGCGGTTATACAATTGCAGTCATGTACATCCAGGAAACGCCCGGTACCGCAGCTAGTGATAAATAAAGAAGTAAATTAAAGTCATGAACAAATACAAGTTAAAATAATCAAAGAAACAAAAAAAAGAAACAAAGAAAAGCAAAATAGGGGAAGATCAGCATTTGAGAAAGAAAGAAGCAAAAAAGAAACAAAGAAAGCAAATAGAAAAGAAATGTAATGAAATAGGGGAAAATCAACTTTTGAGAAAAAAGAAACAAAATGAAACAAAGAAAGAAAAGATAAGTGAAATACAGTGAATTAGGAGATAATATTTTGAGAAAGAAACAAAAAAGAAGAAAAAAACGAAAGAAATGATAAGCGAAATAGAATAAAATAAGGGGATGATTAACTTTTTAGAAAGAAAGAAAGAATGAATGAATGAAAAGAAGAAAGAAAGAAAACAGCAAAAAAGAAACAAAAAAAAAAGAAATGATGACCGAAATACAGAGAAATAGGGAAAGGTCATCTTTTAAGAAAGAAAGAAACAAAAAAAGAAACAAGAAAGAAAAGATAAGCGAAATACAATGAAATAGGGGTAGATCAACTTTTGAGATAAGGGGGAGATAACTTTTGATAAATAAAGAAAGAAAGAAAGATTGAATGAATGAATGAATGAAAGGAAGAAAGAACGAAAGCAACAAAAAAAAGAAACAAAAAAAGAAATGATGACCGAAATACAGAGAAATAGGGAAAGATCATCTTTTAAGAAAGAAAGAAACAAAAAAGAAACAAAGAAAGAAAAGATAAGCAAAATACAGTAAAATAACGGTGGGTTAATATTAGCAAAAGAAAGAGTGAAAGAAAATGAAAACCTGAGAAATATTTAAAAGCTGAAACAAAAGAAATGGAAAATGAAATAAAAAAGAAACGGAAGAAAGCTTAAATTAATAAAAGATAAGAAATCACAATATACGACATAAAACAAGAAAATAAGAAACATTCTATTAACAATCAATAGTGAATAAGCGAGTCATGTTAAACTAACGCAAAACAGAGAGAGAGAGAGAGAGAGAGAGAGAGAAATAGAAAGAGAGAGAGGGGCAGAGAGAGAGAGAGAGAGCGAGAGAGAAATCGTGAGCGTGAGTGAAAGAAAACCTAGCAGCCAACATGTAAAAGCCATAATGAAATCCGCCATCCAGAAAAAAAATGAATAAATAAAAATATCTGTCGTTTCAGTATGGTGGAAGAAGGAAAGTGTGAAATTCACCAACATGTTTGTCTCTGCATCTGTATAGCCGGCAGCCACAGTTGCAATGCGGGTGATGCGTTCAGTGACCAATTGAGGAGGACTGAAGAAGTGAAATGCTGAAGGAAGCCACAGGTTGAAGGGTAAATAGAAATGCAACTTGGACTCGACGGCGACGGCTCCGGCGCCTAGTGGTCTACATATGATTGTAAGCCCTTAGACAGGGGTCCTAACCCAACATTTATTAAATGATGTCTAACTAGTAGCAGCAGCAACGGTATGATTTGTGTGGATGAAAGCGTGTCTTCCCCGTTTGGTAAGATTAGATGTGATTTAGTGGGAGTGACAGGAGAGAATTTTAAGGACAGCTTGCGTAGGTGTATAGAGTTGACCCCGAAATTCTTTATATGAATTTGGCTGATAGTTTTTGCATATACACGTGGGAGTTTAATCTGTGTTTCGGTAAAGACCACAGAAATAATAATGTTAATAATTATCTCGATGAAAAACTGAGAGGTTTGCCTACCGTTAAGTGAATGTAACTGATTTATATATCAGCCTAAGATAGATTTATATTATCCAGAAATGAAAATGCGTGCTACCTCGTTACAGTTAAAGTGCATGTGTTATTTGGAACATTAAAATCGTTGTAGAGAGTCTCGAAGAGGTGTAGGTATGGTTCTACAGAAGGATGCTAAGTGTATAATAGAACTAGCTTGTGAGCAACTATGTGGTTTCTGGAGAGGATGCAAACAATGAGGAAGCTTATACTTAACATCAGGAAGAGGCAGCTGAAATTTCTGGGACTTGTAATAAGAAAGGAGGGCTTGGAGAATCTGATACTCACAGGTCTAATAGAGGAAAAGAGAGACAAGGGAAAGAAATGAATGTTATACCTGGGAAGCATAAGCAAGCGGATTGACAAAACATGGCCTGGGGGAAGTAACAAAGGGACAAAAATTATTGAGAGATACAAGGGATAGGGGGAAATGGAGAGCTATGATCTCCTACGTCCAGAAAGGACACGGCACATAAAAAGAAAAGAAGTCTTTACTTATTTTTAAGTACGTTTTTCAACAAATTGAAAAAAGTGTTTCAGTATACTTATCTACATGGATTTCTTAATAGTCGGAACATTACTTGTAGTGGGTGCTCTTATTTGAGTTGCTATCTCTGCTTTTTATTTTTATTTTCTTAAAAAAGGAAATTATTAACGACCTGCTTAGATTGAAAATCCCACTAAACAATGACGAACCAGTATTCTCTTATACATCAGGGAAAACGTTTTTATAGCCGCAACATGGCTGCAACAATTCAACCACGGAAATTGCGTTGACAGATTAAGGTTTGCTTAACTTAGTTATGGAACGCGCATTTTTTCTCGTTGGGACTTCTATATCTTTATTTACACTATTTATATTCTGCCGATGTTCGACCGTCCTGCTGGCTAAGACGATGAACTACATCACACACACACACACAAACACGCGGGCGCGCACACACATGTATATATATATATATATATATATATATATATATATATATATATATATATATATATGCATGTTTCATTAAAAACGACAAACAAGGTAATACGGTTAAGCTTTTTATTTATTTTTTCTTGTGTTCGAAAAGGAGCTTTCTTTTTTGGACAAAGGAAGTGTAAGAACTGTCCAAATGTTTTATACTTCCAAGCGCTTTCGGCTATACCTTTAGCCATTATCAAGGATGATTCGATTTTTCAGCTTAACTGAGTGTGTGCGTAATGTGTATCTCTTAGTGTGTGGTAGGGATGTTTTTCATTTCCGAATACGGTTAGCACATTGTGGCTTTGTTCGTAGTTAATATTGTTAGGAGTTGCTATCCCGTAGTGCCTTGTCTCTCGTTTTTAATGAAACATGCATAAAGGGATGATTTCTGCCTAAATATACAACTATCATATATCTATCTATCTATATATATATATATATATATATATATATATATATATATATATATATATATATATAGGATTGTTCTCTTTCGGTAAATCAAAGATGAGATCAGAAAGCCAAATAATGAATAAATGAAATTAGGTGAATATTTGAACCCATGTAAACGACAGCTTCGTTGATAACCGCTAGATTACAGAGAACGGCTCTGATGTCGGTAATATGTTATAATAAATTAGTATAGACTATATCATTTCAGAAAGAGTTACGTCCTGGGTATGAATATAAACTACGTCCGCGTCCTGGGTAAGATGATAAACTACATCCAGCAGCAAGACATCTGATCATCAGGTTTTGAGGAGCGTAGAACTACTTCTTAATTGCTGGTGTTTCCAGGTCCACTCTGACCCGGTGTGGTAGCATCTGCTAGGGTCCCGGCTATGGGCAAATAGTTAACCCCTAGGATGGGGTGAAAACAATATTAAAGTGTAAAATAGGTTTTGATACCAGCAATACATTTTTAGCAACAATATTACAAGCTATGAAATTTTGAAGAAATAAATTATTACCCAGCAATGGATTTTTCAAGGAAAAATATTAGCAGAAATACATTTTTGAAAAAAAATATTACCAACAATATATTTTGGAAAAAATTATTACCAGCAATACATTTTTTGGAAAATATATTACTAGCAATAAAAATCTTGTCGGCAGGAAATAACGCATAGAGGTTAATATACCGTAAAACAAACCAAACTTCTATTCGAATCTATATTAGATAACTTCATTTATATTCGAATCTATATATGCTAGTAGGTATATTCAATAATTCGCCGAAAAAAAGTATAGCATTATGAAAAAATTCGGAAACTTAATAAAAACAAAGGTTTATCGCCAAGTTATTATTAAAACGTCAATGTATTTTTGTAATTATTTGTAAAAAATTTTCATCCTTTCTGGAATGTTCGAAATTTTGGTTAAAAATCTTGATTTTTTTTACGTCCGCGGTCACCTAATATTTAGCATTGTTTTTTTAGCACATTTTTCAGTTAAAAAACACATTTATTTGAAAATTTTTGCAAAAATCAAATAGTCGTCAGAATGTGATGAAACTTTCAGAACTTATTAAAATCTGAATGAAATTAATTGAGAAAGGCTTGTTTGTTAGAAGGTCATGATGAAAATATGTTTTTACATCTGTTACCACCCACTTAATTTTATGAAAAATCGATCATGTGTATTTTTGTGATTTTTAATTAAATGCAGAACAATTTGAAAAATATAAATCATCGATTTTTTTGTAAACCTAGAAGCGTTTCTACTCAAAATTTAGCTCTGAATTGTAAAATACAATACCCAATAAAACTAAGAGACTGTTTAATTAAAAAAAACTTTTAATGTCTTTCATGCATAATATATGAAGACATCATTTTCCGGTGAAAAATGAATTTTTACAAGAATTGTTTTCTTTTTATCCAATTTCAAATACAACATCTGATAAAGTTGTTAAATATTTTAAAATTAAGTTTGACTATGTGTCTTTCTGGACATGCTTTTATTAAAAGACCTATTTTTTAAGATCCCAAATTTGAAACCTTATTACAATCTGCTTAGCGTTTGTGTTTTTAAAAATATTTTTTTAATATGCCAAAAAAAAAGTATTAAACATGTTTCCGGCAAAACTACGGAAGCACAATTCAGAAATAATTTCACGTGTTTTAAGAGATGTTTCGCCTGATAGCGAGGATCCGGCCTCATAAATCGCGTTGATTTCGAGCCAAATTCTTTGACTGACCGACAATTATCGTCACATTTTCAAAATTTTTAATTTTCTTTTTCTTTTTGTCATATTTCACTAAATGCTTTCTTTTCATTTTTAAAATATAATCATAGTTTGCTTTTTTTCAGTTAGAGATTCAGTTAGATTCAATTTTAGGTACGGAAACAGTGCAGACTTTTCGTTAAAAAAATCAATAAAATATTAAACTTTTGAAAGTATTCAATTTTAAGAATTACTTTATAGTTAAATGAGCTACTTCACTTAAAAGTCAAAAATACTGTCCCTTCTATCCTTCCGTCCGATAAATTGCTCTGATGTTAGTTGTCGATACATTGATATAAGCGTCAGTTCACACCTCCAAACCAATCACCACGGTTAGACATGCTTCTCTTATATCTAACTAAAGTTATTTTCTGCTACAACATTATGTAATGTTTGTTGTCAGTTACATTAAGTAAACTTTAATTTTTTGAATTTTCCTAAAATAAGTGTTGAAAAAAGTATAATTGAATTTTACTAGATATTTAAACGGAAAATTTCACTTTTGTTTACAAAATTGTGAAAAAGGCTGACATGATCTATCTTAGGTAAATATTGCCGACTCAAAAAAAAAAAAAGAAAAAACAAAATAAGATTTTTAGCTAAAATATCGGACGTGCGAAGAAGGATAAAAAATTTTGAAAAATAATCAAAAATACTTTCGTCTTTCCTCTTAATAATGACATAGACATTTAGACGATAAAAAACATTTTTTTGCAAGTTTAAGGCCCTTTTTATCAGGGTATGCTCTTTGTTAGCGAAGCCTTGACTATACCTACTGCTAGCTTACCCCATGTTACATCTATTAATAGGTGATAGAAGATTTTCTTTTCCTGGTGTTATTTACAATATTGGTTTTGTTTACATTATTCGGACTATTGTCCTCATCTTTTCGCCGTTTTTATTACAACGTTTCGGCAGTTGTACGACCCGGCCTTCTTCAGGTGGGTGGACTGTCGAACTGAACACTTTATTTCGCTCACTGTGGTAGACTTTTCTAGTTCCACGTGCCATGTTTAATGGATGTCAGCTATCAGTTATTAATGAACGAAATAAAGGGTTCAGTTTGACATTCCAACCACCTGAAGAAGGCCGGAGCGTGCAACGACCGAAACGTTGTAATAAAGATGACGACAAAGATGAGGACCATAGTCCGAATAATGTAAGTAGTGTACATAATACCTCCTCTCAGAAATATAGACAGATACTGAAAGGCCGAAACGTGGTAACAAATATAGCGACAAAGATGAGGACAATAGTCCGAATAATGTAAATAGTGTACATAATACCTCATCTCAGAAATATAGACAGATACTGAAAGGTCGAAACTTTGTAATAAATATGGCGACAAAGATGAGGACGATGGTCCGAATAATGTAAATAGTGTACATAATACCTCTTCCTCAAAATATAGACAGATAGTGAAAGGCCGTAACGTTGTAATAAATATGGCGACAATAGTCCGAATAATGAAAATAATGTGCATAATACCTCATCTCAGAAATATGGAAAATATTGGTTTTGTGTGTATTAAATATTTTTATTTCTTTGAAATTTGGGCATACTTCTTTATAATTGTTCCAAGAATTTCGGGGAAACTTTTGAAACTGTCAACTCTGTATTTTCACGGAACGAAGAAGATATGTCTTGTCCAGTCTGTGTCATTCTTTTTACTACTTCCACACTTGCTTGTGGCGGAAAGGTTGTTTTTAAAATGAACACATTTCAGATCTTTTTCTTTAGAATGACGAAATATCATCATCATCATCATCATGAATCATAACAATTCAATCCTACTGTCTGGACTCGCTTTCCCGGCCTATCTATCTATCTATCTATCTATCTATGTTTGTGTGTGCGCAGGTCTGTGATTGTGTGAATTAATTTTTGGAACTAACTATGAAGGAAACATCATTACGACGGTTCTTATTCGCCTCAAGTTTTAATTTACTCTTTACCATTATAATTTAAACTTCAACATGATGAACACCTGAGCTCAATGCAAAATTAAAGACTCGATTGTTCTTTTTGATTCTTTTAGCGTTAATATCATTTGTAAGCGTCATCCTGCTTTCTTTCCTTCTTTTTCTTAATCATCTCTTTCTCATTATTACTTATCTTCCTTGTTTAATTTTCTCATTTTTATTCTTCTTTCTAGACTTTTTCTCTTTTACTTTATTCCCTTCCTGTCTCTTTCTTCCTTTCCTTTTCTTTTTTTAAATTTTCCTTTTCTTCTCTTATTTTTTCTTTTTTCTCTTTCTTCTTTCTTCTTTTCTCCTATTTGATTCTTTTTTCCAATTTTCACTTTTAAATATTTTTCTGCTTTTTCGAATATTTCTTTCCGCTTTTCTCTTATTGATTTTTATGTTTTTAAAATTTCTTTTGGTATCTATTTCAAATTTTAATGCCTTCTTTTTTCCTTTTTATTTTTTTCGTTTTTTTTTTTTTCGCAAAGTAAATCCATTTCTTTATATGTCAATGTTTATTGTGGAAACTGCCATATAATTCAAGTTCAATGAAATTTCATTTTAGTTTACTCACAATTTTTTCAGTTAAATACTTTGTGGTTATTATTTGCAAATATCGATATTTGCAAATATCGTTTTAAAAACATTTTTCAAAAGGCAAATCGCTTCATTGTTTTATCCTGGAGATATAAAGTCAGTTTGTGGCAGAAATTATGGCGTACTCAGTAGAAACCATTTAAACTCCGGAATTTGAATGCTGGTTTTCAAGGCAAACAAAGCTCTACGTACATAGCAAATTATCTTAAAAGGATTCCCTACCTTCTTTTTCCCAATAATGAATATTGTCGTTAGACTAAATATAGAAAATGTCAACTATGAAAGAAATAACAACGTTGGGTTTAAAGCGCTTGGGTATGACAATATTCTTCGAGCAAGAATGTTTGTTTTTCATATTCAAGGATATTGTGTTACGTAACATGATTTAATACGTAAGACTGTTATATATTCTGGGATAATTCTGTTCTAAACAATTTTTCGAAACTTTTACTGTTTGCTAGGAGTCTTCTCTTGAATTACATTAGGAGGCGTTGTATGAAACGGTAAGAAAGGTAAAGGGTCAATACATCCTGTCACAACCTCATTTCCCAAGATGTCTTCAGGATAAGATATGTCTTAATTTCCCTCCGAGGAGAGTTAGTTGTTGGGAGAACCAATGTTTTACGTTCAACTGAACCACGTGGCGCCATCCGCACACGCGCACACGCACACACGCACACAGAGAGAGAGAGAGAGACGCACGTACGGAGACACACAGAGACACACACACACGCAGAAACGCACGCACATGCATTACAGCTAAATCGAACTTTATACTATCTTCTATATTCGTGACTTCATATATAGTGCGACCCTTGATATATTTTGGAAGAATTTTAACACTTTCTGAAAAATAATTATCTGTGTATGGTGCAATTTTTCACCAAAAATAAATGACTTAGCATCTTCAAAAATTACCTCTATAATACGCACTTCCCCACCCACCCCGTTTAAAAGATTATGGCATCATGCCTAGTGGGACCCTTGAAATTTTGTGCATGAATTTTACCCCCTATAGAAAAAAATAATTAACTATGAATAGGGGAAGCGGTCACCGAAAATAAATGACTTACTATCTTGAAAAATTACCTATTGTATAGTGCGCCCCCATGTATAGTGGAATCCTTGAATTTTTCGCAAAAATTTTAAACCCCTCTAGAAAAATAATTACCTATCTATAGAGCAATCGGTCACCGAAAATAAATGACTTAGACTTTCAAAAATTACCTGGCGCAGACTCTCCCACCGAGTGTATAAGACGACTTTATGTATAGTTCGACCCTTGAAATTTTTTGCATGAGTTTTAACCTCTCCGGATAATAATTACCTGTGTATAGCGTAACCGGTCACCGAAAATAAATGACTTAGCATCTTCAAAAATTAACTGTCTATAGTGCACTCCCAACACCGAGTGTATAAGACGACTTCATGTATAGTTCGACCCTTCATTTTTTGCATGCGTTTTAACCTCCCCAGAAAAATAATTACCTGTGTATAGCGTAACCGGTCAACGAAAATAAATGACTTAGCATCTTCAAAGATTTACCTGCGTATAAAATCTAATAATAAAAACCCGAACTGTATCCAAGTATATTCGGTATCTGTCTATTAATAAGGCGACTTTGCATGCTTTGATTACACTGGATTTAAAACTATTACTCTGAGGCGAATATAGGAATAGATATTTCTTACTAATTTTGAGTTGGTGAATACAAATTTCCAAGTAACTTTGCTCTCTCACGTTTATTTTATTTTATTTTTTATACTTTCTTGTATCCTGTTTTACTATAATGCATATATTCATAATAAGTAATATACGTTTATTTCATACAATATTAAAAACGCATATTACATAAAAGATCATAACATAAATACAGATAACTGATAGAACTAAATATTACCAATAAATAAAGCATCCGAGATGAAGTCACTCAATAGAAGATTCATCAAAAGAGTTGAGGACTTCAAATATCTTGGATTTCACATAATAGATCCCCAAAAAGTCTTCAACATCCGCAAAGCTCTTGGATGGGATACTTGTAACAAACTTCACAAGATTTGGCACACTAACCTTCCATTCTCCTTAAAAGTCCAAACCTTTAGAACATTGATTGAAGCAGCCCTACTGTATGGGACAAAAACTTGGACATTATCTGCTCGTCTTCAAAAAGGAATCGATGGAACATATACAAATCTACTTAGAAAAATTCAGAACAACATTTGGAGATCCCATGAAACATTTAACACAGTTTACAGAGAAATGAGACCAATCTCTCTTAAGCTCTTGTTTGAGCATATGCGTGCACGCACACACACACACACACACACAGACAGACACACATACATACGCACGAATGCACGCTCAAATTCACACATATACGCACACATGCTCTACAGCTAAATCGAACTTTATACTATCGTATATTCTCGTGTATATGACGACTTCGTATATAATGTGACACTTGATATTTGCTAGAATTTTAACCCTTCCAGACAAAAGAATTATCTATGTATAGTGCAATCGTTCACCAAAAATAAATGACTTAGCATCATTTAGCAAACGATTATGGTTTGCCGGCCTATGCCACTGAGCGGACAAGGAAATCGTTTCATCTTTACTCCTATGGCATCCTTCTAGAAGAGTCTTCTCACTAAAATTGATTTTCCCAGACACCATAGCCCGGGACTCATAGTTGGACATTGGAGATCTGGGAACAGCAATGCAGGACTGAACAGTGTGGAAAGGGAATGTCAATGGAGATCCGACAACCAATGAGGAGATCGAAGCTCGATGCGGATGAAATACTGTTATTGGTTAAAGTAATACATACATGTCCTATAAAGAAAAAATCAGAAGTAAGTATTTTGGACAAAATGTCAACTGCGCAATGTCGCACAGGAGCATAGAGCAGAAATCCCCAATCAAGCTTGGGTGCAACTTACCTTGGTAGATGTTCTCCATTTTCCTAATATCTTGCTGGAAGCGCTCTCTAGGCCCACCAATCCCTGCTTCAAGGTTACGTGGAAAAATGTTGTGGTAGGAGAGGAGAAAGCGACATTAGGCAGCCCATCTTTTAAATCTGTAACAATTTCGCGGTACACTTTTGATAATCTTGTAAACCTATATTACCAATGAGCCTATGGCAGACTGAATTAAATGTTTTCTATATAGCCAGTTCCTTGAGGGTAGGAACTTTAAAAATTCCTTATCGTTGTGGCGACAGTCTGTTTCAAGCTTGAACTTAAAATTCACACATCTTCATGACCTAAGGATTGCGTTCAAATATAAAACTCCCGCCACTCGATGTTGTGTTTAGTGTCCACTTCTTACTTAATCAAGAACACATTATTTCCATACAAGTCACCCAGATGAGCTCGCAAATTATATTAATTCATTTGCCTCATGCTAGGCGCAATTGTCAAGCCGCCTGATGATTGCACCTAGCATGAAAAAGTCTGTCACCTGTGAGTGCTGACTTCAATGTTCACTTTTATATTTATATTTACATACGCTCCATCTCTCTAATATTGAGCACTTTATCACATAAATATAGCACATCATAAAATTATATTTCTTCATATATATATATATATATATATATATATATATATATATATATGAACCAAAAGAGCCAGGTAAACCAACCTAGCTTTCACCTATACGGATCGTCAGGTCAACAATATATATATATATATATATATATATATATATATATATATATATATATAACAAAGTGGAATGAGAGAAAGGAAGGTAAAAATGACACGATTACCGTGGATTGGTAAATCACTCAAAATGTGAAGCCAATCAAGAAATATTTTCATGGTAATTGTTCGGACAAACTATACTCTATGGTGCCTAGAATTTTTGGATTTACACGTTGTAGGTACAGTGGAGTAATGGATAGCGGCTCTGATTGAGGAATCAGAGAACCGATTTTGAATTCCAGTCGAATCCTTTACATTTACTTACAAGCGAATACCCTTGAGAAAAGTATGCATCTTTTTGTCCCACCCCTAGCTATGGTTAAATATCAAGACAGACCGGGTTTTATAGCCTTGGATTACGGCTGGTCTACTGCAGTAAGAAATTGGAACCTACTGCGGGAAATAATCTGCCTCGTCCGTCATGTATCGGAAGATACATGATCACCTAAGCATGTATCACGCATGGCATATAACTGGCGATAAGGTCTCATCGTTTTCATTTGAAATAGATGTAACCATAAGTTCTATGCTATTAATTTCTTTTATCGCATTTCTCGCTTGCAGAAAACTCTTCCGAATTCTTGATTCTCAGTCAACTTTGACCTTTAAAAATTTAAATGCAATATCAGTCTTCTTAATTCCAATTTATTTATTGTTCGCTATCCTTACTGTTTTTTTCTCATATTCTCTAACATTTATTATCCCCTTATATCTTAGTAGCTTTATTGCCTTGTTTGGTGTGAAATGATTTAAAACGTCCTGTGTGTTTCACTTCCCAACCTAAGCTGAAAGCCAATTGTAAAGACATTCTGCCTGGCATCTTATTCTGTGCTCAATAATAACAAATATCAGTTTAATTCAAAATATATTGGTAAAACTAAAGAGTGATTAGTACGTACCACCTAAGATCAGTTATACTACACTAAATCTAGTTTTTCTATAAACTATTAATCTATATGATTAATTTAATTAAATTAATCATATACTACTCTAAATCTAGTATATCCAACTTAATACTTCGTAATGATTCTTCTCCCCCGGTTAGCGATTTGCAAAAAACCAACATAGTTTATAAATTCAAGTGCCCTTTGGGAGATTGTATCTCCAACGAATTAAATAATATTTATGTTGGTCACACCACAAACTCGCTTTCACGACGCTTGACACTACATTTGAATGAAAACTCTAAAATTTTAGGCATTTAAAACATCATGCATGGCCGTACACACAATTCCGTAAAATCCTTGTCGAAAACACAATTATAGTTAAACATGAAAACAATAGACAAAAACTAAAAATCCTTGAAGCAATATACATCAAACAGTTGAAACCCAAGCTAAACAAAATCAACTATGGAATCTCTACAAATATCCTTAAATGTCTATAATTGGTAACAGAAGCCATTGGTTTATACCAACGGCATCCCATACTTAATACTTCTCGAATTCACTCTCGCGTGGTCATGTTTGACGTCATGAGCTGCGGTGCGATTTTTGCTTCTAGCGTGTTATATGCACGTATTTATCGTTGCTTAGAAATCATCCATTTAAACAATAACAGACTATCATCACTGTCTTGTCCGTATATTGCTTAATATATTGTACAGTAATTGGCTTCTTTGATAATGGCTTATGTAAGCCGAAAGCTAAGATTGCATTAAAAAATATAGATCAATATTGTAATTTTCTTTCTTCGTTTAATGATAATGTTATTAAGCTTATCAGTCGTTATGAAAAGTATTTACATAAAATAAATAGACAACAATTGTCTATATTATTTAATGAAACATGTATGAATGAAAAAATGCTGCCTAAATACACAACATTCTGAGATGAGGTATTATGACCGTTTACATTATTTACATTATTCGGACTGTTATCCTAATCTTTATTGCCATATTCACAACATTTTCCTAAGTTGTACGCACCGTCCTTCTTCAGTTGATTGGAATTTTTCTTCGATATCTGTCTATATCTTTGCGATGAGGTATTATGATTTCTTGCATTATTTACATTATTCGGACTATAATCCTCATTTTCAGTGCCATATTCACAACGTTTCGGCAGTTGTACGCTCCGGTCTTCTTCAATGTTTTAATAACATTTTGTATCCCCAGATGACTTAATTGGTTAATAATAGTAATATATTCATATATTGTTATTTTTTTCTCGACGTTAGATGCGGATATTGACCCTATAGTACAAGTTGAACCTACTCAACTGTAACCTATAATTTATTTTTGCCTTGCTCGACAGAGTAGCTGGGCGTAATTATCGCAAAAGGATATTTAATATGTAAGTGCGTATCGAGCAGAAATTACAACATACGCAAAATATCGTAGCCATTGAAATGCATGTATCTTTTCTGCAGGATCGCAAACAATTAGATATTGTTTAATAAGTTTGTGTGTGAATATGTAAGGTTAATCGGTTGGTGCAGTTTTTTTTACGGTTGAAGAATGCAAAATCATATCGTAAGCAAAAATGGATAGCCAGTGTTAGTGTTAGATAAAAAAACGTGTACCAGTTTTATATTTTCTTTCGAGCTGTAATTATAAAATATTTTTGTTTATAATAAAAAATGCTAATAGTATTATGGATTCCTTTCTCGTACTTGGTGTTGACATTTGATCTTTTCTTTCATCTTCTTTACGTTCTTATTTCTTTTTCTTCTTTTTTTGTCTCTCTCTCTCTCTCTCTCTCTATCTATATCCCTCTCTCTCTCTCTCTCTCTCTCTCAACTCTCTTCTCTCCTCTCCCTCACATGTGTTACCTTTTTATTTCTCAGCTAATCCGGGTCTTATTCCACCTATTTCTAATTGTACCAACTCCCCACCACTTTAACTCTTTACTATAATCTCCCCCCCCGCCTATTTTTTCATAGTTTTGCTTGTCTTTTTCCTATCCCCATATTTAAGTTCATTGTTCTATTTTTTTTTTTTTTGTCTCTTGCCCGTCACTTCTGGCAATTATCCACAAACTCCTACCCTCTGCTTCGCTTTTATTGTCTTTCTTGGGCATGATCGATTCTTTTTTGTAAATATCCCTCCTCCACAATTACAATTTAACAGCAATTAATTCACTTTACTTTCTGACCTCTTGTTCTGCTGACAATGAGACTTCAAGAATGTTCTTTACGAGTTACCCACAATGCACCATCGTTTATACTGCTTAATGTTTGATTGGCTGTAATTTTGGGCTATTAGTTCATTTAATTTTGTCATTGGTATGAAAGATTTATTTTTCTTTCATTTTTTTTTCTTTTTCGTTTTTATAATATTTCATTCTTTTTTTTTCCAATTTCTTTATCCTTTCTTTCTCCTTTCTGTCTTTCTTTTTTGTAGATTTAATTCTATTTTTCTATATTTATTTCTATTCCATCTTCTGTTTTCTCTTTCGGCGTCTTATTTCTGTCTTAATCAGCATTTTCTTCCTTTCCTTATTCATTTTCTTTTGAATTTCTTTCTTTTTTCATACTTTTTTTTTTACTTTCTCAGTCACATCGCTCTTTTCTTTCTTTCTTCACACATTCTTTCTCCACTTTTTCTTTCTGTTTAAACTTTCTTTTTCTTTCTTTCTTTCTTTCTTTCTTCACACTTACTTTATTATAGACTTCATTCACAGTTATCGGTATATTTTTATATGTGATTCGACCTCAACAAACATTTCCGTTTTGCATTATTTTTCTTTCTTTCTTTCTTTCTTTCTTTCTTTCTTTCTTTCTTTCTTTCTTCACACTTTCTTTCTTTCTTCACACTTTCTTTCTTATAGCTTGCATTCTCAGTTATTCCTACATTTTTATATGTTCTTTGACCTCTTCATCAATTTCGGTTTTGCATTATCTTTCTTTCTTTCTTTCTTTCTTTCTTTCTTTCTTTCTTTCTTTCTTTCTTTCTTTCTTTCTTGCTTGCTTGCTTTCTTTCTCTCTTCCTTTCTTTCTATGTAACATTTCGATTTTCACCATCATTTTCTTCTTGCTCCAGTTTCTATTACTTTTATCCATTCTTCAGTTATTTAAAATCATTTATTCTATTCCTCACAACGTAAAATTCCCGAATTCTATATTATTAAAAGAAAAAGAAGAAAAACAAGGTAGGAATATTTTCTTTTTATTTGGTATATTTATCTTCTAATGTGGTTATCAATTTATATCGATTCCCTCATTGACCACGACTATTGTTCAAAATTTCAAATGCAAATACAATGCAGCCTCATCTATTACACCCGAGACCAGTGGTTCCTCACCTTTTCTCTTGGACGCATTTTTGAAATGAAAATTTTCTCTCATCTCACCAAATTTTACGTGATAAAAAGTACTTTTAAAAGCAACCCCCCCCCAAAAAAAAACAGATAGGGTTAAAGGAAGATAACAGTGGATTCGAAAATCAGAACATTATCATTGATAACTCTTTACACCAATTTGCGGACCCTAGTTACTTGATACAATACAATATAACAATGATAAAATTGGTCAATAATTATAAATTAGGATTCATGCATACATCCATAATAATATTACAATATTTTAAATTTTGAAATCATATTTATTTTTGACATATGAATTTTTTGAAACTATTTCTAAATCTTTGATTGTCCTTCAATCTTTCCGCCTCATCTACTATTCTCTTCCACCTCACCTGCTATCTTCTTCCGCCTCACTTGTTATCCTCTTCCGCCTCACCTGCTATCCTCTTCAAACTAACCTGTTATCCTCATTCGCCTCACCTACTATCCTCTTCCGCCTCACCTGCTATCCTCTTTCGCCTCACCTGTTATCTTCTTCCGCCTCAACTGCTATCCTCTTCTGCCTCACCTGTTATTCTCTTCCGCTTCACCTGTTATCGTCATTCGCCTCACCTACTATCCTCTTCCGCCTCACCTACTATTCTCTTCCGCCTCACCTGCCATCCTCTTTCGCCTCACCTGTTATTCTCTTCCACCTCACATGTAATCCTCTTCCGCCTCACCTGTTATCCTCATTCGCCTAAGCTACTATCCTCTTCCGCCTCACGTGCTATTGTCTTCCGCCGCACCGTTTGGGCACCATTCTACGAGACAATTATGTGAGGATCAATT
Organism: Acanthosepion lycidas; assembly: GCA_963932145.1. Classification (NCBI taxonomy): domain Eukaryota; kingdom Metazoa; phylum Mollusca; class Cephalopoda; order Sepiida; family Sepiidae; genus Acanthosepion; species Acanthosepion lycidas. The sequence continues at coordinate 13,512,067 of OZ010582.1, read as the reverse complement.
TCACTTATTCTATGTGCCATGTCAATTCTGGATATAGCCGGCGTGGCTCTCTGCAACTTCTGTCTTTTGTAGCTCTGAATAAATTTTGTCTTTTTACTATCTCTCGTGACCCTTGTTCTGCCAAACAGTTACACAATCTCCTCCTCCTCCTCTTCCTTCTTTTTTTTCTTCTATGTGTTGTGATCATGGCAATTTTCTGTCCTTTGTAGCTCTTAGCAATGTTTTTTTTCTGTTATTTACCCTAGTGCTTTTTCTACCAACCAAGCTCGTTCTTATTTTTCTTCTATGTCCTGTGACCCTTTAGAAAGAAGGCGATCATAGCTCTCCACAACTTCTTATACTTTCTAGATCTAAGTAAGTTTTCACTTTTTGTTATCTTTTCTAATCACTGTTAGACCTAATCCTAATCATTGTACCAACAATTTACACAATTTGCTCAGGTAAGTTATTCAGTGTTTTCTCTGTCCTTCTTGTATTAAGTATATCCCCTAGGTGGAAAATTCGACAGTCTCTATTTCTTCATTATGTGCGCAAAGAAATTCAACTATCCCTTTTTGACACTAAATATAATGTCATATTTGTTTCCATTTTCCCAAGAACTTCGTTGTTGCTCCTTTGTTCAGTATATCATATTTCAGTATTTTTTTGTAGCCACAAGTTTCTATTCTAGAGATTCTTTGTTTCGCATAAATCATTTTCTGCTAATTCTAATCTGTTTTCTAGTTAGCATTTCATTATATTTATTTTCCTTGTTTAATTCTCCTTTCAATTATTTAGGGATGGAGAACAAACGGCAGCGTATTTGAGATTTCCATTCATATCTGTATTTATTTTGCTATTTATATTGCTATTTATCTTGCTATTTATCTTGCTATTTATGTTGGTATTTATCTTGTTATTTATTTTGTTATTTATCTTGATATTTATTTTGGTATTTATATGGGTATTTATTTTGGTATTAATCCTGATATTTATTTTGGTATTTATCTTGATATTTATTTTGTTATTTATATGGGTATTTATTTTGGTATTAATCCTGATATTTATTTTGGTATTTATCTTGATATTTATTTTGGTATTTTTTATGGGTATTTATTTTGGTATTTATCTTGGTATTAATATGGGTATTTATTTTGGTATTAATCATGATATTTATTTTTGTATTTATCTTGGTATTTATATGGGTATTTATTTTGGTATTTACATGGATATTTATTTTGGTATTTATATTGATGTTTATGTTGGTATTTATATGGGTATTTATTTTGGTATTAATCCTGATATTTATTTTGGTATTTATCTTGATGTTTATTTTGGTATTTATTTTATTATTTATGATGGTATTTTTTTAGCTATTTATCTTGGAATTTATTTTGCTATATATCTGGGTATTTATCTGGTATTTCTTTTGATATTTCTTTTTGCATTAATCTTGATATTTCTTTTTGTATTCATCTTGTTATTTATTTTGATACTTTTCGTACTATTTATCCTGCTTTTTTTCATTTATCTTTCATAATATCTTGCTATTTATCGTGATGCTTATTTTGGTATTTACTTTGCTACTTATCTTGGTATTCATTTTGGTATTCATTTTGGTATTCATTTTGGTATTTATGTTTCTATTTATCTTACTATTTATCTTACTATTTATCCTGATATTTATTTTGGTATTTATATTGCTATTTATATTGGTATTTATCTTGCTAAATATTTTTGTATTTCTCTATTTATTTTCTTATTTATTTTGCTATTTATCTAAAGAGATTCAATAAAATCGCCATTGCCTTCAACTACGGCCTCCAGAAGACTTCAGTTTCTCCAGCAACTATTCTAGACAGTCTTCTTGTTTAGGCTGGTGAATGCTGCCATAATCCTTACCGTTGGTGCTACAAGGAATTTTACTGCTCTCTTGTTCAACTTCGCACTACACATAAGAATCAAGAGGGTTGTCGTCTGGACAGTTAGGGGGAAAGATGAAAGTGGTGATAGGGTCGCAAAAATCGTCTGACAGTCACGACTGGGATCTCCTTTTTTGGCATGGTGCAGAGTCCTGTTGATAGACACAAGGTCTTCTAGCAGCCGCCCTGTTGACCCAGGGCAGCACCACCTCCTCAAAGCACTTGATGTAGACCTCTGTATTGAGTCTGAGGGCCATGGGAATATGAATGGAGACATAACGTCGCCATCACTAGTGATCATTACAAACACCTTCGTAATCATTATTAGACTCCTCCAACTCTTCCTGAATCCTCTGCGCTGTCCTCAGATTTAACCCCAGACACACGTGAATGTTTGTATTTGTGCTTCTGGCGCGAACCCCAAGTAGTACAGCATGATGTTTCCAAATTTTGACGGAGTGAATTTTACATTAGTGCATTTTTTCACACAGACGATGACTAACGAACCCTATTATATATTGCAGTGAACACAACCAAATTCGAACAACGTGCACGTGCGAAATGAAAAATTTATAATGGTGACAATTTACCCATCGCACTATATATATATATATATATATATATATATATATATATATATATATATATATATATATATATATATGGGGGAATCTCCCTTCGTATTGGACGTATGACGGTCAAGCAGCTCTGTTCCTAGGAAGCGTCAGCAGATATGATCATACTAGTTTCTTTATTATTATTATTATTATTATTATTATTATTATTATTATTATTATTGTTGTTGTTGTTATCATCATCATCATCATCATCATCATCATCATCATCATTATTATTATTATTATTATTATTATTATTATTGTTGTTGTTGTTGTTGTTGTTCCGGTTGTTGTTGTTCATGCTTTTTCCTTTTCACATGAAGTTACTGGCTGTTATTGATGGGGATGTAACGATGTCATGTTCCCCAGATATCGGGCATTTTCATCACCCTCCCTGTAGACCCCCAACATCTTCTTAAATTAGTAGGTCTTCATTCTATTTTCGAGTTTCCATCGTATCCTTTCTTGATTTTATTGTTATTTTTTATTTTTATTTTTTTCGTTTTTTGGCACCGTTCCATAATTACTCATCACTTCTAATATTCATATTTCTCAGTGTTCCAACCCCCACCCTCTGCCACGCTAGCAAAGACACGCCTAAGATCGGGGAAAGTCCTTTTTTTGTTTATTCAAGATTATCACAGCTAAACTTCTTGTTTGGACGGTGTGGTCGGCCTACAGTATGTAATTTAATTTGACATGAGAACCACCGGATTTACCATTAGCTTCATCTTTATCGTCCTGGAAATTCTATATGGCGGACAATGTTCGAAACCCAACACTGTCTGTTGTATTTAATTTATACAAATACCTTTGGAGTGTTAACGAATACTTCTATTTTTGTAAATTTATGTGATTGTTAGTTTAGGAGAAGTACCAATCTAAATTTATAGTCATGGAGAAAACAATTTGAAGTCAGTTCAACTCTTCTCAGAAACCCATGATAATTCACTAATAATAAAGTTAAGGAATCTGTGGAGAGTATTGATTACCAACCTCCTGAAATATAATCGTAATGTTAGCCGTTTCTTTATAAGAAAACATTTGGCATTCGTTGATCGAAAAGCTAATGTCATTGAAAATTTACATCTCTATTAAAACAATTTTGATAATTGGCGTTTCTCAAGTCCACTTTGATCAATCTTTCCTGTAGTGTGGAACATCAACATCTTCATTATGTCATTATTATCCCTTTCCGTTACATGTTCTATCCATTTTAGTGGTTGCAGCGGTTGAAAGTCATCAACTGGTGAGGTTTCTGTTTTATAGTACAGTTCTTTGTGATTCTGTAGCGCCAGTTCAAAGAAGGATAGGCTTATCCAGAATCCACAGGCTTCCCTCGCTCGAAGTCATTTTTAACCATTGATCTTAGAAATCGGTTGCATACAGCTGACAGTTCAGATATTTCTGAACTGGTTTGTCGCCATGCATGGCATCCATATGAAAGTCCCGATCTGACGAGAATATTGAAGAAAATAATTCGAGTTTTCAGGTTAATGTTTTGTTTTTATAGCAATTTCCTGTGTTAGACGAAATATATGTGCTGCAGTCAGTGGAATGTTATAAAATCCATTCTTCATCTCAAATCTTTAGTAAAATAGGTTTCTCAAGTCCACTAGTTGTTATCACTCTTTCTAGTATTATGGTTTCCTTCCAAACGATTTGTTCGAAGTAATATGGGACATCTTCATTATGTCATTATTTTCCCATCGATGTACAGGTGCTATCTATTGCAGTTGTTGTTACTGTTGAAAGTCTTCAAAAGACATTGTTGTTTGGGAGATATAATGTGTTCATTAGTGCCATATCGCCAGGTTCGAAAAACGGTTCTGGCAGAAGACGTTGGTAAATGTTTATCTCATTCTGTCACACTTGAATGTACCTGGCACCTTCTCGAATGCTTAATTTTTACAAGAGTCAGATTGGATCATTTATTTTATTTTCACGTTGTCCACCCAATTCAAGGCCTATTAACCATTAAAGATCGAAGAGGAAGGAAAAAGTAAGAAATGCCTATTATGAGAACATAATAGTATAGATCTCAGTTGACCCTGGACTAACCCTGAACCCTGAACCCTGCCGAGACGAAAAATTGTAAATGTCAGAGAATTATCCCTTCGGGAATCTGTTTCCCAAAGTAAGAGTTCTGGAAAAGAAACTGACTGAGTGGATGTTGCTCATTAAGAAAAGAACGCGTAGGGAATATAGATGGTTTGCCACTGTGAACACGCCATGGCGGGTCCCTAGCTGTGAAGCTACGAACTGGTGTGACTAACGAATATTTATGGTCCTAACATGGCATCTTGTCTTCAGTCACTTTCACACGTGGCTTGCCTCTGTATTTTCTAGAAATATTTTTATGGTAGTTATTCTCATGATTCTCACCATTTATGCAATGATCTCTCCTCTTTAGAATTTAAGCGTACGTCTAAATTGTCAAATAATTTTCATTGTTTTATTGCTGATATATCTAGATGTTACCGTAAAGTTATTTTCTAATTATCTGTCTATATGTCTCAAGGATACATGGCACAGTGGATAAGGGCGTTGGTCAGATCCAGTAACAGGACCCAAAGAGTGTGAGTTCAATACCCGGTTAAAGCAGTGGAGAACTTTCAGAGGGAAATTAACAGGAGATAACCGATAACTGACTTCCATTAAACATGGCACGTGGAACTAGAACAGTCTACCCCAGTGAGCGAAATAAAGGGTTCAGTTCGACATTCCAACCACCTGAAGAAATCCGGAGAATTCAACGGCCGAAACGTTGTAATAAATATGGCGACAAATATGAGTACAACAACTCAAATAATGTTCTTTTCTAATAGTTTCTTTTCTTGCCCTTCGCACCTCTTCATGGCGTGGAGGATCCTACCTACGAATATTTGAGCTGGAGTGCCTAAGGAATATATCTTGTTCGAAAATATTTAGTAGTAATAGCGATAGCAACGTTTCGTCTGTGGGTTAATCTGGCTGCATCAGCCACAAAGGCGAGTAAGCGCTTTTGGACTTTGTTGAGGCTGGAAGGCTACACCAGCCCAAATATGACAACTATACTCTCTTAGTTCGATCTGACAATTGTAAATATAAAACCTGGCATCACGAGTTTGGCATTTTCTGGAACAAAGTATTCAACCATTTTTCAAAAACTTTCACGATGACGAGAATATACGCGTCCTATTTGAGGCCGAGAGTGGGCTTTAGACGATCGAGGCAATGCGTTTCTTTAGAGATATGACCATTCATCAAAATTGGCGCATGATTTGGGGTCTGCTCGTTGGCGATGAAATCTTACTATTTTAGTTTTAGATGTGTAGAATGACACCAGCCAGTCTTTTTTCCCCATTGAGCTCTGGGAGAGAAAGGTCAGAAGCGAGATCAGTTGCTGGGTCCTCAAGAAATTCCCAGGTCCAGCCATATCCTGTGGCATCATTTGCATATGTATTTATTAAGAATCTGTGAGCGTTACAAATTCGTCTTATGATAAAAGAGATTCTCCAAACTGCAACACCTTTCTCACAGAAGCAACGTTCAAAGTCTTTCGCCATTCTTAGTGATAATGTTCAGATGACCTTCATTTTTTTTAGATCTACCTGTTCAGATACTTTCATTTTAAAAATCGCCATGCTAATCCCAACGAGATGAATTTTCCTTTTTTTCGACATTTCTTTTTTCGAATTTTCGACTTTGTGTAATAGCCTGATTGCTCATTGGCAACGACGAACTTAACCTCTTCAAATCAAAGTATAATCTTTATCTGTCCTCCTTATCCGCATAATCTCATTTCATACCACATCCTCATTCATTTTGATCATGCACCTGATTCATCATTGTCATTGCTGTGATTCTCTATTTGAGTGGCTCTTTATCGTCGTATTATGTGAATCTTAATAAAAATAAGACGAAATAAGGTTCAACCTCTAGTTCAGCCGCAGCCAAATAGCGGTCGATCCATTCTTGTCGTATGCTATGCGCGTCATGGTGTAATGTCTTGATCTTTTTTAATAAACCGTTTGAACGTCTGGCCAATTAATTTATAACTTTTATAAGATAATGGCGGTAATTACTACTTGAAATATTTTTACACTTTTCCATTTTTTGCTTGTTTTTTCCTGTCAACCAATTTTTAAATTTTCTTTTTAAGATACTTTCCTCGTTTTATTTAAATTCTTTAATTTTAACAGACATTCACAGTAATCATTATAAAAATGAAAAAAAATCTCACGCTGAATCGGAACTAATTTATCTCTGTTCCGGTCAGTTCAAGTGCAGCAAGATTTCTCAATGATCAGGTATTCTCTTTCGTATTCTTGTTCTCTTGTCTGAAGTATCAAGAAGAACAAAATTAAAAGATACTGTTCCATAGTAACTTATTAAATAGGAAATAAAACTTTATTTTGATCTTCATTTCTTTGTTAATGTTCTATTTTTTCACAATATGAAAAAAATCTAAAGAGAACATTCTCCTCATTTGAACAATAATGATTTCTACATCACCAGAAGTGTTGACAAAATAGCTTTGGGTTATTCATTCATCATTATGTATTAGATTATTATGTTGATATAGGAAAGTGTTTCACACTACAAACACACACACACACATATATATACATATATTTACATACATATATATATGTGTGTGTGTGTGTGTGTGTGTGTGTGTGTGTGATGTGAAACATATATATATCTGTGTGTGTGTGTTCGTGTGTGTGTGCGTGTGTAAATTCACTTTGCATCTGATGGTGAATCCTGAAAAAGGGTGAAAATTAACACTTATAATTATTATCATTATTATTATGTTGCCTTTGGTTTCTGGTGTAAACTGATTTGTTTCCGGGTCCCGACCAGAGACCTAATGTCAGAAATGTCACCATGACTTTTTCCACCAAACAGTTTTGGAAAAAAATAATTGCATATGATTTACATAGATAAAGCTGTTCGTAAGATGTGGGCTGTTCTTGTGAGTACAAATTTTGTATTTCTTTAAATCATAGGCTACCAAGGAATCCTTTCAATGTCTCTAATGGAATCTTTTCCAATCAATCCGAGGGCTCCAACTACAACTGGAATTGTTAATGTCCTCATGCGCCACATTTTTTAGATTTCGATTTCAAACTCCTTTTATTTTGATAGTTTTTGAAGATCTTCAAAGATACATTGCAGTCTTCAAGGATTGCCATGTCAATAAGAAGACACGGTTTCTTTTTGCGATCTCAAATCACGATATCTGGGCGATTAGCTTTGATTGTTCTGTGTGTATTGTGAAGTCCCATATTATCATTTTTATTATTTAATCATTTCACCCCAAAGAAGGTGATAATGCCATTAAGTCGCAAGAGTTTACTAGAAGTACAAGACAACTGAGAGGACTTTAGTGATGAGAAAATACAACAGTATGATTCAGGAAAAGAGGAGATGCCAATTGACGTTGCATTTACATTTTTGAAGCTTGTAGATGTAAAGGAAGCAAAAAAGTAAAAGAGAATTCCAGACGTACGAATTACGAGGTAAGAAACTATTAGAATAGAAATTACGGTTACATCGTTCAACAATAAAGCAATAAGATTTAGTTTCCAATTTAGAAGTACACTTGAAAATTACAGATAATTTGGATTTTGGCGAGAATCTCAAGATATACAGCAAGAACATCAGACCAGATATGACAATATTATTCAATGCGAGGAGGAATGGTAGATTTATAAATGTGAAAGATAGATGCTGATGAGAAAAAAATGCCCGGCATCCCACAGTGAACGATAAAAGGTGAATAGGAATATTAATTTTATTTATATTTAAGAAATTATAACGTAAGATATTAAGTTTCCATTTTACATATTTTAATCAATTTTATTTTTTGTTTTTTTTACATATTTTAATCATTTTTAAAAAATATTTTAATCAATTTTTTTACATATTTTAATCAATTTTATTTTATTTTTTTTACATATTTTAATCAATTTTTTTTCTTTTTTTACATATCTTAATCAATTTTTTTACATATTTTAATCAATTTTTTTACATATTTTAATCATTTTTTTTACATATTTTAATCAATTTTTTTTTACATATTACAGTCATTTTTTTTACATATTTTAATCAATTTTTTTACATATTTTAATCAATTTTTTACATATTTTTCTCATTTTTTTTTACATATTTTGATCAATTTTTTTTTACATATTACAATCAATTTTTTTTACATATTTTAATCAATTTTTTTACATTTTTTAATCATTTGTTTTACATATTTTAATCATTTTTTAAATATTTTACAAATATTTTTACAAATTATACCGTAAGATATTAAGTTTCCATTTTACATATTTTAATCAATTTTTTTTTACATATTTTAATTAATTTTTTTTTACATTTTTTAATCAATTTTATTTTTTGTTTTTTTTACATATTTTAATCATTTTTTAAAATTTTTACATATTTTAATCGATTTTTTTTTACATATTTTAATCAATTTTTTTTACATATTTTAATAAATTTTTTTTTCGTATTAGTAATTTTATTATAATATGCTGACTTTCGCCCAATCTGCAATAACTTCTACTTGTATGCTTAACTCCCTCCGTACTACCTGTCTTTAATGTTTCCGACAACTCTCTATTTGTCCTGATAGTGTTCAATCATTTTATTGTAGAAAGAGATTACTGTTAATTAAATCTTACGTATCGGATATACACATTTTGAAAAGTGAAATCTGCATCTAAGTTTCAAGGGTTCATACAATAAGTATATATTCACTGGAGTCTCTATGAATTGCTGTGTCTTACAAATGCTTTAAATAACAGTAATTTTATTACTAACCGTTTCCTTATAAGGAAACATTTTGCATCCATTGTCTGAGCAGGCAATACTACTGTGAAATTTATAAAATATTTATATTAAAATAATTTTTCAGGAAAATAGTTTTCTCAAGTCCAGTAATGATTACCATTATTTCCAGTTATGATGGAGGTTTCCTTCCTAAACTTTTGTTTGAAGTACCGTGGAATATCAACATCTTGTTTATGCCATTATTTTCTCTTCGAGCTACATGCAATATAAACTTTAGTTGTTGGTGCTGTTAAAAGTTTTCTGTTATTCTGATCCAGTTTTTGTTTGTGATTATATAGCGTCAGTCCGGCTTCTAAGAATGATGGTCTTCATCATGACCCATACGTTTCGCAGGCTCACAGCCATTTTTATGAAATGCGGTTCTGAGAAAGCGGTTACATACAACTGGCAGTTTAAATATTTCTTAACAGGTGAGGCGCCGAACTTACGAGTCAATTTAAGAACATTACTCAATAATAATAATAATAATAATAATAATAATATGGGATATTACAATATACACAGACTGGACAATCAAAGTTAATCGTTCAGACATCGTGATCAAACACCACGAAAACACAATGTCGTTTCTTATTGACATAGCAGTTTCTGCAGATTGTAATGGATCTGTGAAGATCTTCAAAACCCTATCAAAATACAAGGATCATGAAGAGGAAATTTCAAAGATACCAATAGTTCCATTTGTGTTTAAATCCCTTGGTTTGATTGGAAAAGGTTCCGATACACTCATTAAAGGGATCTCTGTTAACACATGCCTTAAAGAAATAATAATAAAATTGTACTCATACAGTTCAAACATGACGAAGAGTTTTATCTATAGAAAATGACTGTAATCTTAAGATTTCAGGGATTTTTCTTACAAAAGTATCAGTGGAAAATGTTATGAAGATATTTCTAACCTTAGTTCTCTTGTTGGTATCCGGAAAGAAATGTGTATACAAGAAATGATAGGAAATAATAATAATAATAATAATAATAATAATAATAATACTTATTATTATCTACCCAACTGAATACCATACACTGTTATGAACTTTTAACTTCGATATATTAATAAACCCACTATCTCAAATCTGGTCTTGCTCTTGGACCTTCTTCAAGTCTCGTCCTACAGCTGGTAATCTGAACAAAATTACCCCTTGGCGGTCAAGGTTAAAACGCATCTCTACCAATTTCAATGAAGACGAAAAATATCTCATACCGGATTGGCCGTCAACCGGGACAACAAGGGCCGCGTCCCTCAGAGAGGAACCAGTCTGAGGTCGAAAAGTCTGTCACTGGAACAAACTCTTCCACACACGAAGAGACACTAGGTCACCAAACCCGGATTATCGCCAACCTTGGACCAAGTGTCTCAATGCCAAATCGACTAGTAAAAATGAAACGAACGAAATGGAGCCGCGAAGAGTATCGACAAGTTATGACATCCTTCTTCACTGCACTCGAAAACCCAGCAAAGAACACCACCAATCAAACATACCAAATATGGAGAAATATGGTGGGAAATGATATAAGACCTAACCTCAATCCAAACATGCTTGCCAATGTCCGCAGAGATATCATGCGAAACAACAGACTCTCAAAGGCAGAAATAGATAAGATAAAATTAGATATAAGGCAAAATACTATGACCCATCACTCAAACTCTGTTGAGATGAATGTTGAAATAAAGAATGCGACAGAGGATGAGGTGGACGCTAAAGCGAATGAAATACGAAATCATCTCCCAGGAAATGAAACCGAAGATTCTGCCTTAGACACAACCTCTAGTTCTCCAGAAATTGTCACTGAAGATGACTCCAGGTACATTAATTTAGAATTCCTTGAAAACCACGAAGCTGAAATCACCGAAGCGAAAAATGACGTCATCCAAGTACTCAGCAGAGTAACTTTCATACAATTGTCAGACAGAGACCAGCTCCCGAAAATCCATATGACAAATCCCAACAAGCACATCGTGAAAATATACAATGCTGCACTGGAAACACTGTTAACAGATAAACCACCGGGAAACATAACAGAAGTTAACAACGTCATATACGCAACAGCTCTAGCAGCGACTCGGAAGCTTGGTGTCAAGACAATAAATAGAATTAACAGACACAGAGAACCAGCTTGGAAAACCAAACTGATACGAGAAATAGAACAAATCAGATGTGAGCTGTCTATATTAGATGAGCTCACCAGAAACCCTAATATTTCCACACGTAAATCCAAAAAGATCAAACGGAAATATAGCATTAAATCCCTAATTGATATTCCATCGATCAAGGAAATGCTGAAACAGAAACTTCAGCTAAAAGCACAGAGAACAAGACGATACGAGAAACGTTGTAGATTCTATCGCCAAAATAAAACATTCCGAACAGATCTTAAGAAATTTTACAGGGAAATTGGAAAAACGCCTATACATGTCGAAACGCCACCATCGATTGATAATGTACAGACATTTTGGGAAAATATCTGGAGCAAACCAAAGGAATGTAACCCAAATGCAGAATGGATACGGCGTGAAGAAGAACGACTGCTGGATACACCTCTGCAAGAATGGGTAAATATATCCACAGATGATGTTAGGCAAGCACTAACGAAATCCCAAAAATGGAAATCCCCAGGAAATGACAAGGTGCCCAATTTCTGGCTGTATCATCTCTCATCTACCCATGGCATACTTGCAAAAACATTATCAACGCTTGTAAATAATCCCAATAAAATCCCGGAATGGGTTACTGAAGGTATTACATACCTCATACCAAAAACAACTGAAACAGACGACCCGAAAAATTATAGACCGATAACATGTCTTTCCACAACGTATAAGTTGATCACGTCTGTACTGACGAACCGTACTTACTCCTTCTTCGAAACAAACAGCATTCTCCCGCTGGAACAGAAGGGATGCAGTAGAGGTTCATATGGCTGCAAAGATCAACTTCTGATAAATAAAATGATCCTGGAAAATTGCAGGAGACGACGCAGAAATCTCAGTGCAGCGTGGATTGATTATCGTAAAGCCTTTGATAGTGTTCCACATTCTTGGATCCTTAAGGCTTTGGAAATGTACAAAGTCTCCCCTGTGGTATTAAACTTTCTTAAGCACAGCATGGGGATGTGGAACACAAAACTATACCTTAGGCACACCGGGGGCACTGCTATATCCAACCGTCTGAATATCCGACGTGGAATTTTTCAAGGAGACTCTCTGTCACCTCTTCTGTTTTGTTTATCCTTAACCCCTCTTACACATGAACTGAACAACAGTAGCTATGGTTACAAAATAAATAAGAAAATTTTCAATCACCTACTATACATGGATGATCTCAAACTCTTTGCCAAAGACGACAATGAGTTGAAAGGCCTCCTCAATATTGTTAAATACTTTAGTGACGACATAGGTATGGACTTCGGATTAGATAAATGTGCAAAAGTAACATTCAAGAAAGGTAGAATTACAGAAACACCCTCAATAGATTTAGATTTTGTCATAAAGATTAGGGAATTGGAGCATGAAGAAGCTTATAAGTACCTAGGAATTAGCGAAGGAGATGGCATACAACACCCCCAAATGAAAGAAAAAATAAGAAAAGAGTACTACAGGCGTGTACGTCTGATACTAAATACTGAACTAAACTCAAAAAATAGAATATCAGCTATAAACACATTGGCTGTCCCAGTGGTGCATTACAGCTTTAATGTCCTTAACTGGACCATAGCTGAAATTAAGCGAATGGACGCCAAAACGAGAAAGCTTCTCACTTGCTATCGCATGCATCATCCCAAAGCTGATGTTGATCGTCTGTATGTGCCCAGATCCGAAGGAGGCAGAGGATTAGTTCAACTAGAACTGTCCTACAAAACTACAACAATTGGCCTCCAAAAATACTTGGAAACTACAGAAGACTGGATGATGGTATGCGTCAAGGAACATGAAAGTAGTAAGCGTCTTTACTCCGTAATGAAAGAAGCCAACAAATTCAAACTGGAGCTTCAAATGGGCGTAGAGATGCAACTACAGCACAATACACCGGCTGAAACTGCAAAATACTTGAAAAAGACAGCAAAGACGAATGCAACCGACCAGATACAGAAGCGATGGCAAGATAAACCGCTTCATGGCCAATACTCTGCCCGTATCAACCAAGCTGATGTAGACAAAACCCGTACCCATCAGTGGCTACGCAGTGCAGGGTTGAAAGCGGAAACTGAAGGTTTTATCCTTGCTGCGCAGGACCAATGCTTGCTAACTAGGAATTATCAAGCACATATACTAAAATATTGTGTCAGCCCAAAATGCAGATTCTGTGATAAATATCCAGAAACGATTGATCATCTTGTATCAGGTTGCACGATGTTGGCACCCACTGAATATAAAACCCGACATGACAGAGTGGGCCAATATCTGCACTGGAAAATCTGCAACTTCTACGGGAAGGAAACTGAAAGATACTGGTACCAACACCACCCAGACCCAGTTACGGAGATAGGACCTGTTACAATTCTATGGGACTACACAATCCACACTGACAGAACAATCAAGGCCAACCGACCAGATATTGTTATTAAAGACCACAAACAAAAACGGTGCATCCTTATTGATATGGCAGTCCCTGCTGACTGCAATGTATCTTTGAAGATATTCAAAAAGCTGTCAAAATACAAGGACCTTGAAATAGAGGTCTCGAAAATGTGGCATATGGGAACATCAACAATCCCTGTTGTAGTTGGAGCCCTAGGACTGGTTGGAAAAGATTGCAGTAGACTAATTGCAGGGATTCCTGGAAGCCCATGCCTCAAGGAGATACAAAAAATTGTTCTGACAAGTACAGCCCACACTTTACGAAGGGCTCTATCTATGTAACTTTTTTTTTTTTTTTTTTTTTTTGTCAGTGAAAAGTGTCATGATGCCATTTCTAACCTTAGGTCCCTGGGTGGGACCCGGAAAGAAATGTGTAAACGCCAGAAAGCAAAGAAAATAAAAATAATAATAATAAATAATTCCAAATGTGCTTGGAGCCCACGGTTTGATTGGAAAAGGTTACAATAGACTCATTGTAGCCAAGCCTTAAATACAAAAGATTGTACTCTCAAGTAAGGATAACACTTTACGAAGGACTTTATCTATGTAATATATGCCTGATCTTAGGCGTCTTTGTTTTTAGTGGCCTTGTATTTTTGGAGAAATGCTGAGTAGAAAATCTTATGATGCCATTTGTGACCTTAGATCTCTGGTTGGAACCCGGAAGGAAATGAGTATGCATCAGAAATCAAATGTAATAATAATAATAATAATAATAATTATTATTATTATTATTATTATTATTATTATTATTATTATTATTATTATTAAAACAGAGTTTGACATTAAATAACTCATAAAGTATTGATGTAATATTCAGCAACCAACAAAAGATTTATAAAATAAGTAACGTTACTGATTGTCTTTGATATATGTGAATTAAAATGTGCGAATTTTGCCTGCGAGACTCACGAAACAATGGCTAGCTTGCGAGATAAACATGTCGAACTTTAGGGATTAGAAAGAAAGTGAGAAGATATAAAAAAACTTACACTGACAAAGCAAGTATTAAGGTAGGTGAAAACTTCATCTATACCATATAAACATTGTTTATTTTACGCGCCGTGCTCTTTATAGACGTGAATGATCTGGTATCCTCCATAACTTCCTGTTCATTGTAGCCCTAAGCAATGTTAGGCTCATTATTATCCCCCACTCCTATTACCTGAGATTGTTAACCTAACCAAATCCAAAACAATTATTTCCTCATTATGAAAAAAAATTCAATTTGCTTTTTCATGATTGTGTTTATAATAGTTTTTTTTTTTTTAGTTTTCTTTAAATCTTTATCCTTTTTTCTCGTTTTCTGTCCATAATATCCTCAGCATTAGTCTGTATTCATCCGAAGAACCACAAACATTGTAAAAAGACGAAAATTGGAGAAAAAATATCCGATTATAAATTCTCCTGGTTTATATGAAAATGAACATCCAAAAATAATATCAACGATGTTTGAACTCAAGGCGCCTACAACCAAATGCACTTTCGGTTTATTAGATTTAGGTTTTGAATATAATTTTAATGATTCTGTTGCTGTAGTAAGAGTAGTAGGAATTTGATTTCGTGTCTACAATTGGAAACAAACATTTATCCTTTCTTTAGGAATTCTAATTTTGTTCACTGTAGATAATTATCGCCATTTTCTCCTCTAAATGGTAATGTTCACAATGTTTAATATGTTGTTTTAAAATGGAATCCTTTTTTTTTTTAATTGTGTCTGATTTTTTTTTTTTAGTGTGTGCTGGTTTGTGCATTTGAGTTACGATATTTTCCAACAAACAGGTTGTCCTAGTTGCATATTTTTGTTACCCAATGCTATTTTATTTGACTAAATACCATATATTATTCCTATTTTTCTGACCTTATTTTTGAATAATATATTTGCTAGGCATATTGCATTAGTTTATTGCTACCGCTGTTTTGTAGGCACTCATACTTTGTAATGCAGTTACCAGTGGAATTTGTGGTGTACTTTTGCTTTTACGATACATTACTGTACGTATAACTATATGCATATTTTTGAGCCTACATTATAACCAATTTATTATTATAGCGTGAACGCAATTTCTTTGATTACAATATTCTCTGTTAAGCTGCATCGACAATACCTAACTATTATCCAAGTCTCACCGCCTTTCAACATCTGCACATAGACACGCTTAATTAGATATTCACATTTATTTCTAACCAAATTGTTACAGGGGCACGTATTCATGCATACGTAGGAACATCATGTGGGCGGGTCTTTCTACACACAAATACGTTTTTATTCGATTGTAGAACAGACATATTTAAAGAAACAAAATGTCCTTAAAGTGATACTTAACCGGAAATGGTCAGATTACACTCGGGTTAAAAAATGTCAACTCCTCCTTTCCCTACTGAACCAAAATAGGTCCAATTATATATATAAAAAAAAACATGTTATCTAAAAACAGAATCATCTCACAAAATTCTCTTTGACATTAATTGTGCTACCTTATGAAAAAAAAAAATCCCTCTGAAAATGAACGAAGCTTGCACAAAATACATGTCTCATAAAAAATTACTATGCTGTAAAAGAGTAAATAAATCAATGGAAAGAATTGTGAAATAAATGAGCCCTATCAATCCCTGTCCAGTGAGAATTACCCTGGAACAAATGCCTTTTAAAAGGCTGGTGTCCTTTTTGTTCCCAGCACCACATTATTCGTTCCCGCCATTTCACCAGGACATCCGGTCGCTTCGCCTTTACTTCTGACGCCTTATGGAAGAACTTGATTTTTTAACATTTGCCTCCAACTCTCACACGAACTAAATTTCTAAATCGGTTTTATTCACTTCTTCTTCTTCTTCTTCTTCTTCTTCTTCTTCTTCTTCTTCTTCTTCTTCTTCTTTTATCATTATCATTATTATTATTGCCATTCTATCACATTTCATTTGTCACAGCATTTTTCGCCATAGTCGATGATCTTTTATGTTTTTAGATTTTTACATTTCGAGAAAGCTCCCCACCACCGATGACTGAAAGTATTTATTTTGTAATAATAATAATAATAATAATAATAACAACAATAATAATAATAATAGTAATATTATTATTATTATTATTATTATTATCGAACTTGTTATAAAATCGTTTTTTTCTGTCACACGTATCTCGCCAGTTATTATTATTTCATTCTTTCTTCTTTCATTCGTCAATTTTCATTTATTCCATCAGCCTTTCAATCGTTCTTTCTTCATTTTCATTCTTCTTTCCATAATTTCATTATTATTATTATTATTATTATTATTATTATTATTATTATTATTATTATTATTATTATATTTTCATAATTTTTTTTTATTCTTTCAATTTTTCTTCTTCTTTTCTCTATAGCTCATGATCAATGCTTTAATTTAGATGTTTCATCTTGAGAAAGCCTCCCGATATATGCAAGTATACATTTCGTATTATTATTATTATTATTATTATTATTATTATTATTATTATTATTATAGGATTAGTTATAATTTCCTTTATTTTATGATATATCTAGCCAATTTTCATTCTATCATTCTTCTTTTTCTTTTTCTTCTTCTTCTTCTTCTTCTTCTTCTTCTTCTTCTTCTTCTTCTTCTTCTTCTTTTTCTTCTTCTTCTTCACTCGAGTTTATTCCCCTACACATTTATTCATTTACATTTTCCTTTCCATATTTTTATATGGATTCTTTTTCTTTTTAGTGCTTCGGGTTTGCGTATTTTTCCCTTCACCATTTTTTTATCTTCTTACATTTTCACTTTATTTCTCATTTCCTCTAACTCTGTTTTCTTCACATTTAGATCAAAAGAATCTCATTCTTTTCTTTTTTCAAACTTCACTTTTATCCTTCCTCTCTTCTTCTTCAACTTCGACCCTCTCCTTTGCTTTTTTTTCCTTTTTTATTCAATGCAGTCATTTTTTTCAAATGTTTCAGCGACAATTTTGTCTTTATTATTTCAGATAACTTTTCAATGTCCATTGGAAGCAAGTATTTAACGGACCTTATCGTACTCATTAAGAAACACGCAATGCATTCTGGGATTTGATTGACAGTTTCCTTAGTTTTCATTGAGAAAATATTAAATAGACTTGAAATTTAATATATACAGAATAAAAGAAAACAATATGTTAAATGTTTCTTGAGGAACTAAAATTGAAGAAATATATTGTAATGAAGCATGGCACAAAAATTAATGCATACTTAGTTAAATACTAGTAAGCATAACCAGCTGTTCGATAAAAAAAGCGTTCAATTAGAATGGAGTAAAAACAGCATCATCTTTAGATGTAACCAAGTCTATCTACTTCAATTACATTATAAAAACATTTTGAATTAATATAATTGCTGATATAACAGTAGTAGTCTGTATGTATTCAATCGTAGCTAGCCGAGAACAGGAAGGGTTAAAACAATCAACATGAAGACGCATTTCAGACCACAATTATTTGGGGGTTTTGAAATTCAATTTTTCAGTGTGCTCCCTTGGATGTAGAAGAAGATACGTATCTAAAGCAAATGTTAAGTTTGATGTAAATTGGTTGAAAGATCAACGAAAATGAAAGAAAGAAACCAGTAAATATCGCCATTTTTTGCTATTTACGCGGGTTTTCATTATATGGGTGGACTCAATTATCATGTTAAAGGACTGGTAAACAATCAAGTTATTGTTGGCGACAATTGAGTGACCGTTGTATTAGATTGCTTGAAAATTGAAAGAGCTATTAGTTTAAAATTTATGTTAAAATCGATTTTTCGGTTTTTCGCTAAACTCAGTAGCGTAGAAATAAAAAATAGGTATCGTTGCGCTCGTCATGTTTTAAGTAACCTACATACTGAGTTTGAACGAAATCGGGAGAAAAGTTGAATTTATTGATTTTTGATCGGCTTTATTGATTACTGATTTTTAAAAAATATCGAATTCTTTATCTATAGAAACTATCTCTTACATTGTACAATGTATATGGCAAGGTTGGTCAAAATCAGTTAGATGGATCTCGAGTGAAAATGTATCACACAGACAAGCAGACATCCTCTGTTTTATATGTATAGATAACAGAAAGTTGTGTTAAATCGTCTGCCGTCGAATGAATATGAAAATATGTATTCTATATTCGCCAATATTCCAACAAAAGAGAATTCAAAATAACCCCAAAATACTTAATTCTTTTGAAAAATATCTGTCAATTAAAATACTCTTAGAATTATGAACCAACCAAAGATATACATAAAATGCAACCGTGAGATTCTGGAGACTAGGAAAGCCTACACGAGGAGGGGAATACCTTATCCTTGTGGCAGAGGCAATCTCAGATGCATTTCCTCAACTCTCAAAGGGTCAACCTGACAAAGTGCACATAATCTGGCGGGATCAACATTAGAACAAAGCCAATATACTCAATCATGATTCGTAAATTCTTCCCAGTATAACCAGCTTTTCCTACACAATTTCTATCAAAATCCTTGGGTTAGCCTGTGGTATGTTTTTCAGGTACTTTCAAACGGTATCGCACACTGAGAATAACACCTCTGTCTGATAAAGTAGTGGAAACAAAATTGAATATATTGCGGTTCAAACCTTTATCTCATGGTCGGTGCCCCAAATTTCCAAACTTTATCACGCGCCCATTACACTCGTATGAAGTGTTCCATGGATAAATTGTCGTCTAAATTACGCAAAAATGAAAATAACACTGGCATTTCATTTAAACAGATATACATAAACCTCAGAAAATGTATACATTCTACAAGATAGATATATTACATATATCATTTCAGAACATGTAGGATAATGGGTCCACACAGCTTCTCCGCAAATTTCTCCACTTTCAATTTGTAATACTGGTTCTGTCAGTCCCGTTTTTGAATTTTGTCAAATCGCTTTTTTTTCTTCTTTCCATTGCTTATCTTGACTTCAGGATAACCTCTCAGTATTAAATTTCCCAAGCGTTCTTTCCCAATGATTTCAGTTGTCTCTTTCTGCATGTCAACTGTAATTTCTTAAGGTTTTACACAAAGACACCATGATATTCTGAGCCTTCTTTGATAGAACAATATCTCTGTTGCTTCACGTCTTCGACTGTGGCTTACGGTGATATCACGTTGTAACAACGCTTCCCGTAGGATCACCGAAATTAAGCAACGTCGAGACTAGTTATTACCTAGATGGCTGACCGCTTGGGATTACCAGGTGTTGTAAGCGTGAATGTAAAGGATAATGGCTTGGAATTGTTAATCGGGGAGCGTAGTTCCAATTCCAGTTGGGTTCGTTATATTCACTTACAAGCAAATAACTTTCGGAAAGGTATGAATCGACCTCTTATTTAGTTACTAGTTGTGAGCTTAATAGTAAGACTTTTATCACTAAATATCATAATAATTTAGTGATATAAGTCTTACTAATAAACCAATATCTCCCTAAACAAAAAAATATCGATCCTTTAACCCCTTGAGTCTTACGTTCCTGAACAATTTTAACCTTTCTGCCTGAGATCCTGAGTCAAAATTCGCGAATAATTGTTATGTACTTTTTCACGGTAAATATAAAAATAGTTTTACCCACCGTTCAACAGGGAGCTGAGCTTTAAGTCATTTTTCTCTACCACTGTTCAACCGGTGTCTGGTCATTACATCATTTTTCTCTACCACCGATAAAGCGGTGGTCAGAGCTCTAAGTTTTAATACAGTACTCAGTTTGTAAATGGTATATTAGGTTGGTGCAAAAATAATGACGTAATAATGTCGTTTTTGATGTATTTTTAACGTCAAAAAAACGACATTATTACGTCATTATTTTTGCACCAACCTAATATTTTGCTATTCCTACGCATTTCTAAATGTCTGTGTCAAGCTTTCAATCGTCTATTATCGTTTAATGATCACAACATGATTTTGACGTCCCCATAAGAGATAGCAAAGATGAATGGCCTGGCGGATAAAATCGAAATCCTTGCATAAATGAATGGCCTTCAAGACGCGTTATGAGTTTAATGCAAATCATCGATATTGCTTAATTGACGTTGCTTTCACTATTTCTTTTCAGCTAGTGCTTTCTTCATCTTCTTTTTAGATTCTTAAGCCAAGCGCCTCGGTTGTAAGCAGTCTAACCGTTAAAATATGACATATGAACAAATAATTAGATTCACTGGAGGTCATTCTTTCATGAAGAATTTGTGCAAATTGGGTTATTGGTTCATGAAAGATGATTTCCTACGATAAAGGTTGTGTGTTCAGTTCTATTCGAAACCGAAATCAGTATTTTTACAGATGGAGGTGTTGACTTGACTGCGTCTGAAATGGTGTTGCGTATTGACGAGCAAAAATGTCTTGTGCTGATTTGGTTATACAATAGAAGACAAGAAAAGTAATATAGAAAGTGAAACAAATGTGTATTTCTAAGGGAAACATTGGTGACCGGGAACTGGGTAGTGTTAAATAAGAACTAGACAAGCCTTTCACACGGCCAACAAATATCTATCCCTGTAGATTAGAGAAAGGGTTCAATTCGATAATCGGTGAAGGTTACTCGGATTCACAAGTAGCTGATGATGGCGGGTTTTACAACTGTCGAAACGTTGTGCTAACAACAAAAATGAGAACAAAGTGTAGTATCTATTCCAGCAGCAGAGTACCGACCCACAGTTCCAGCTATCATCAGCCAATGCCCCAGCTGACTGTTGCCTGTCACTCTAGCTTACCATCAGCAGAGGCTCTAGCCAGACAACTATTCTCCAACTATAAACATCAATCTCTGCGGGCTAACATACCACCCGAAACATGGTTAACATGTTGTAAGTCAGCTGGTAATTTTAATTAGAAGTATACTGTCTTGAATTACGTCCGGTAATTTTAATTAGAATTACGCAGTCTTGGATTACGTCCGGTAATATTAATTAGAAGTATGCAGTCTTGGATTAGGTCTGATAATTTTAATTAGAAGTATGCGGTCTTGGATTACGTCCGGTAATATTATTTAGAAGTATGCAGTCTTGGATTACGTCTGGTAATTTTAATTAGAAGTATGCGGTCTTGGATTACGTCCGGTAATATTAATTAGAAGTATGCAGTCTTGGATTACGTCTGGTAATTTTAATTAGAAGTATGCGGTCTTGGGTTACGTCCGGTAATATTATTTAGAAGTATGCAATCTTGGATTACGTCTGGTAATTTTAATTAGAAGTATGTGGTCTTGGATTACGTCCGGTAATATTAATTAGAAGTATGCAGTCTTGGATTACGTCTGGTAATTTTAATTAGAAGTATGCGGTCTTGGATTACGTCCGGTAATATTAATTAGAAGTATGCAATTTTGGATTACGTCGGATAATTTTAATTAGGAGAAGGCTGTCTTGCATTATGCACGGTAATAATAATTAGAATAATGCAGTCTTGGATTACGTCCGTTAATTTTAAGTAGAAGAATTCAGACCTGGATTACGTTTGAAAAAAATTGTGAAATTTAAACTTTTAGGTATTTGTACTTTTACAGTAAAAAATGAAGAAAACAAAAGTTAAAAAAGATTTGTTTTATTTAATAATTTAAGTATTTAGATGTAGAGACAATTATTGTTAATGTTCGTTCGGTAATTTTGTTGTCTCTTGTGTCTAATAAATTAAATCTTTTTTTTGCATTAACTCAGCATGTGAGATTAAAGAGATTGTTAATAGGTATTAATAAAATTCGTAGTTTTTGAGTAGATTTAAAAATATCAAATATAAATCTCTTATACTCAAAACGGTGCGATAAAGATAAAATCAGTTGAACATTTTGGAACTAAATATGTGTCATGATTGCGATGATCTAAAATACATGACGAGAAGAACAAACATGAGCAAAGTTTTTCGAGCAATGGCTCACCATAAAGAATTAAATCACCATTGACTTCAACCACGGACGACTTCGGAATCCCCAGAAACTCTTCTGGACGGTCTCTTGTTTTAAGTTGTTTAATGGAACCATAATCTTTACCTTCAGTTCATCTTTGGTGTTACAAGGTGTTTTGTTTTTCTCTCGCTCAACTACGCACCACTCATAATAATCAGTCTGCGAATTTAAGTGGTCAAGTGCAAGAGGCTATAGCAGAAATTGTCTGACAGCCATGGCGTGGTTCGCCTGCTTGTGTGACATCGTGCAGAGTTTTGTTGCCAGACTGAGGGTCTTGCAGCAGCAACCCTGTTGACACAGAGAAGCACTACCGACCGAAATCACTTTATGTAAGCCTCCGTGTTGAGCCTGAGGCTCTGTGAGAAGATGAATGTTGGCATAACGTTGCCATCACTATTGATCGCTTCAAACACCTTCGTAATCACCATTAGACTCATCCAACTCAGCCCAATCTGCAATAACTTCTACTTGTATGCTTAACTCCCTCCGTACTACCTGTCTTTAATGTTTCCGACAACTCTCTATTTGTCCTGATAGTGTTCAATCATTTTATTGTAGAAAGAGATTACTG
Source organism: Acanthosepion lycidas (assembly GCA_963932145.1). Taxonomy (NCBI): domain Eukaryota; kingdom Metazoa; phylum Mollusca; class Cephalopoda; order Sepiida; family Sepiidae; genus Acanthosepion; species Acanthosepion lycidas. The sequence goes on along the minus strand of OZ010582.1, from coordinate 13,488,670 downwards.
TTAATTAAATCTTACGTATCGGATATACACATTTTGAAAAGTGAAATCTGCATCTAAGTTTCAAGGGTTCATACAATAAGTATATATTCACTGGAGTCTCTATGAATTGCTGTGTCTTACAAATGCTTTAAATAACAGTAATTTTATTACTAACCGTTTCCTTATAAGGAAACATTTTGCATCCATTGTCTGAGCAGGCAATACTACTGTGAAATTTATAAAATATTTATATTAAAATAATTTTTCAGGAAAATAGTTTTCTCAAGTCCAGTAATGATTACCATTATTTCCAGTTATGATGGAGGTTTCCTTCCTAAACTTTTGTTTGAAGTACCGTGGAATATCAACATCTTGTTTATGCCATTATTTTCTCTTCGAGCTACATGCAATATAAACTTTAGTTGTTGGTGCTGTTAAAAGTTTTCTGTTATTCTGATCCAGTTTTTGTTTGTGATTATATAGCGTCAGTCCGGCTTCTAAGAATGATGGTCTTCATCATGACCCATACGTTTCGCAGGCTCACAGCCATTTTTATGAAATGCGGTTCTGAGAAAGCGGTTACATACAACTGGCAGTTTAAATATTTCTTAACAGGTGAGGCGCCGAACTTACGAGTCAATTTAAGAACATTACTCAATAATAATAATAATAATAATAATAATAATATGGGATATTACAATATACACAGACTGGACAATCAAAGTTAATCGTTCAGACATCGTGATCAAACACCACGAAAACACAATGTCGTTTCTTATTGACATAGCAGTTTCTGCAGATTGTAATGGATCTGTGAAGATCTTCAAAACCCTATCAAAATACAAGGATCATGAAGAGGAAATTTCAAAGATACCAATAGTTCCATTTGTGTTTAAATCCCTTGGTTTGATTGGAAAAGGTTCCGATACACTCATTAAAGGGATCTCTGTTAACACATGCCTTAAAGAAATAATAATAAAATTGTACTCATACAGTTCAAACATGACGAAGAGTTTTATCTATAGAAAATGACTGTAATCTTAAGATTTCAGGGATTTTTCTTACAAAAGTATCAGTGGAAAATGTTATGAAGATATTTCTAACCTTAGTTCTCTTGTTGGTATCCGGAAAGAAATGTGTATACAAGAAATGATAGGAAATAATAATAATAATAATAATAATAATAATAATAATACTTATTATTATCTACCCAACTGAATACCATACACTGTTATGAACTTTTAACTTCGATATATTAATAAACCCACTATCTCAAATCTGGTCTTGCTCTTGGACCTTCTTCAAGTCTCGTCCTACAGCTGGTAATCTGAACAAAATTACCCCTTGGCGGTCAAGGTTAAAACGCATCTCTACCAATTTCAATGAAGACGAAAAATATCTCATACCGGATTGGCCGTCAACCGGGACAACAAGGGCCGCGTCCCTCAGAGAGGAACCAGTCTGAGGTCGAAAAGTCTGTCACTGGAACAAACTCTTCCACACACGAAGAGACACTAGGTCACCAAACCCGGATTATCGCCAACCTTGGACCAAGTGTCTCAATGCCAAATCGACTAGTAAAAATGAAACGAACGAAATGGAGCCGCGAAGAGTATCGACAAGTTATGACATCCTTCTTCACTGCACTCGAAAACCCAGCAAAGAACACCACCAATCAAACATACCAAATATGGAGAAATATGGTGGGAAATGATATAAGACCTAACCTCAATCCAAACATGCTTGCCAATGTCCGCAGAGATATCATGCGAAACAACAGACTCTCAAAGGCAGAAATAGATAAGATAAAATTAGATATAAGGCAAAATACTATGACCCATCACTCAAACTCTGTTGAGATGAATGTTGAAATAAAGAATGCGACAGAGGATGAGGTGGACGCTAAAGCGAATGAAATACGAAATCATCTCCCAGGAAATGAAACCGAAGATTCTGCCTTAGACACAACCTCTAGTTCTCCAGAAATTGTCACTGAAGATGACTCCAGGTACATTAATTTAGAATTCCTTGAAAACCACGAAGCTGAAATCACCGAAGCGAAAAATGACGTCATCCAAGTACTCAGCAGAGTAACTTTCATACAATTGTCAGACAGAGACCAGCTCCCGAAAATCCATATGACAAATCCCAACAAGCACATCGTGAAAATATACAATGCTGCACTGGAAACACTGTTAACAGATAAACCACCGGGAAACATAACAGAAGTTAACAACGTCATATACGCAACAGCTCTAGCAGCGACTCGGAAGCTTGGTGTCAAGACAATAAATAGAATTAACAGACACAGAGAACCAGCTTGGAAAACCAAACTGATACGAGAAATAGAACAAATCAGATGTGAGCTGTCTATATTAGATGAGCTCACCAGAAACCCTAATATTTCCACACGTAAATCCAAAAAGATCAAACGGAAATATAGCATTAAATCCCTAATTGATATTCCATCGATCAAGGAAATGCTGAAACAGAAACTTCAGCTAAAAGCACAGAGAACAAGACGATACGAGAAACGTTGTAGATTCTATCGCCAAAATAAAACATTCCGAACAGATCTTAAGAAATTTTACAGGGAAATTGGAAAAACGCCTATACATGTCGAAACGCCACCATCGATTGATAATGTACAGACATTTTGGGAAAATATCTGGAGCAAACCAAAGGAATGTAACCCAAATGCAGAATGGATACGGCGTGAAGAAGAACGACTGCTGGATACACCTCTGCAAGAATGGGTAAATATATCCACAGATGATGTTAGGCAAGCACTAACGAAATCCCAAAAATGGAAATCCCCAGGAAATGACAAGGTGCCCAATTTCTGGCTGTATCATCTCTCATCTACCCATGGCATACTTGCAAAAACATTATCAACGCTTGTAAATAATCCCAATAAAATCCCGGAATGGGTTACTGAAGGTATTACATACCTCATACCAAAAACAACTGAAACAGACGACCCGAAAAATTATAGACCGATAACATGTCTTTCCACAACGTATAAGTTGATCACGTCTGTACTGACGAACCGTACTTACTCCTTCTTCGAAACAAACAGCATTCTCCCGCTGGAACAGAAGGGATGCAGTAGAGGTTCATATGGCTGCAAAGATCAACTTCTGATAAATAAAATGATCCTGGAAAATTGCAGGAGACGACGCAGAAATCTCAGTGCAGCGTGGATTGATTATCGTAAAGCCTTTGATAGTGTTCCACATTCTTGGATCCTTAAGGCTTTGGAAATGTACAAAGTCTCCCCTGTGGTATTAAACTTTCTTAAGCACAGCATGGGGATGTGGAACACAAAACTATACCTTAGGCACACCGGGGGCACTGCTATATCCAACCGTCTGAATATCCGACGTGGAATTTTTCAAGGAGACTCTCTGTCACCTCTTCTGTTTTGTTTATCCTTAACCCCTCTTACACATGAACTGAACAACAGTAGCTATGGTTACAAAATAAATAAGAAAATTTTCAATCACCTACTATACATGGATGATCTCAAACTCTTTGCCAAAGACGACAATGAGTTGAAAGGCCTCCTCAATATTGTTAAATACTTTAGTGACGACATAGGTATGGACTTCGGATTAGATAAATGTGCAAAAGTAACATTCAAGAAAGGTAGAATTACAGAAACACCCTCAATAGATTTAGATTTTGTCATAAAGATTAGGGAATTGGAGCATGAAGAAGCTTATAAGTACCTAGGAATTAGCGAAGGAGATGGCATACAACACCCCCAAATGAAAGAAAAAATAAGAAAAGAGTACTACAGGCGTGTACGTCTGATACTAAATACTGAACTAAACTCAAAAAATAGAATATCAGCTATAAACACATTGGCTGTCCCAGTGGTGCATTACAGCTTTAATGTCCTTAACTGGACCATAGCTGAAATTAAGCGAATGGACGCCAAAACGAGAAAGCTTCTCACTTGCTATCGCATGCATCATCCCAAAGCTGATGTTGATCGTCTGTATGTGCCCAGATCCGAAGGAGGCAGAGGATTAGTTCAACTAGAACTGTCCTACAAAACTACAACAATTGGCCTCCAAAAATACTTGGAAACTACAGAAGACTGGATGATGGTATGCGTCAAGGAACATGAAAGTAGTAAGCGTCTTTACTCCGTAATGAAAGAAGCCAACAAATTCAAACTGGAGCTTCAAATGGGCGTAGAGATGCAACTACAGCACAATACACCGGCTGAAACTGCAAAATACTTGAAAAAGACAGCAAAGACGAATGCAACCGACCAGATACAGAAGCGATGGCAAGATAAACCGCTTCATGGCCAATACTCTGCCCGTATCAACCAAGCTGATGTAGACAAAACCCGTACCCATCAGTGGCTACGCAGTGCAGGGTTGAAAGCGGAAACTGAAGGTTTTATCCTTGCTGCGCAGGACCAATGCTTGCTAACTAGGAATTATCAAGCACATATACTAAAATATTGTGTCAGCCCAAAATGCAGATTCTGTGATAAATATCCAGAAACGATTGATCATCTTGTATCAGGTTGCACGATGTTGGCACCCACTGAATATAAAACCCGACATGACAGAGTGGGCCAATATCTGCACTGGAAAATCTGCAACTTCTACGGGAAGGAAACTGAAAGATACTGGTACCAACACCACCCAGACCCAGTTACGGAGATAGGACCTGTTACAATTCTATGGGACTACACAATCCACACTGACAGAACAATCAAGGCCAACCGACCAGATATTGTTATTAAAGACCACAAACAAAAACGGTGCATCCTTATTGATATGGCAGTCCCTGCTGACTGCAATGTATCTTTGAAGATATTCAAAAAGCTGTCAAAATACAAGGACCTTGAAATAGAGGTCTCGAAAATGTGGCATATGGGAACATCAACAATCCCTGTTGTAGTTGGAGCCCTAGGACTGGTTGGAAAAGATTGCAGTAGACTAATTGCAGGGATTCCTGGAAGCCCATGCCTCAAGGAGATACAAAAAATTGTTCTGACAAGTACAGCCCACACTTTACGAAGGGCTCTATCTATGTAACTTTTTTTTTTTTTTTTTTTTTTTGTCAGTGAAAAGTGTCATGATGCCATTTCTAACCTTAGGTCCCTGGGTGGGACCCGGAAAGAAATGTGTAAACGCCAGAAAGCAAAGAAAATAAAAATAATAATAATAAATAATTCCAAATGTGCTTGGAGCCCACGGTTTGATTGGAAAAGGTTACAATAGACTCATTGTAGCCAAGCCTTAAATACAAAAGATTGTACTCTCAAGTAAGGATAACACTTTACGAAGGACTTTATCTATGTAATATATGCCTGATCTTAGGCGTCTTTGTTTTTAGTGGCCTTGTATTTTTGGAGAAATGCTGAGTAGAAAATCTTATGATGCCATTTGTGACCTTAGATCTCTGGTTGGAACCCGGAAGGAAATGAGTATGCATCAGAAATCAAATGTAATAATAATAATAATAATAATAATAATAATTATTATTATTATTATTATTATTATTATTATTATTATTATTATTAAAACAGAGTTTGACATTAAATAACTCATAAAGTATTGATGTAATATTCAGCAACCAACAAAAGATTTATAAAATAAGTAACGTTACTGATTGTCTTTGATATATGTGAATTAAAATGTGCGAATTTTGCCTGCGAGACTCACGAAACAATGGCTAGCTTGCGAGATAAACATGTCGAACTTTAGGGATTAGAAAGAAAGTGAGAAGATATAAAAAAACTTACACTGACAAAGCAAGTATTAAGGTAGGTGAAAACTTCATCTATACCATATAAACATTGTTTATTTTACGCGCCGTGCTCTTTATAGACGTGAATGATCTGGTATCCTCCATAACTTCCTGTTCATTGTAGCCCTAAGCAATGTTAGGCTCATTATTATCCCCCACTCCTATTACCTGAGATTGTTAACCTAACCAAATCCAAAACAATTATTTCCTCATTATGAAAAAAAATTCAATTTGCTTTTTCATGATTGTGTTTATAATAGTTTTTTTTTTTTTAGTTTTCTTTAAATCTTTATCCTTTTTTCTCGTTTTCTGTCCATAATATCCTCAGCATTAGTCTGTATTCATCCGAAGAACCACAAACATTGTAAAAAGACGAAAATTGGAGAAAAAATATCCGATTATAAATTCTCCTGGTTTATATGAAAATGAACATCCAAAAATAATATCAACGATGTTTGAACTCAAGGCGCCTACAACCAAATGCACTTTCGGTTTATTAGATTTAGGTTTTGAATATAATTTTAATGATTCTGTTGCTGTAGTAAGAGTAGTAGGAATTTGATTTCGTGTCTACAATTGGAAACAAACATTTATCCTTTCTTTAGGAATTCTAATTTTGTTCACTGTAGATAATTATCGCCATTTTCTCCTCTAAATGGTAATGTTCACAATGTTTAATATGTTGTTTTAAAATGGAATCCTTTTTTTTTTTAATTGTGTCTGATTTTTTTTTTTTAGTGTGTGCTGGTTTGTGCATTTGAGTTACGATATTTTCCAACAAACAGGTTGTCCTAGTTGCATATTTTTGTTACCCAATGCTATTTTATTTGACTAAATACCATATATTATTCCTATTTTTCTGACCTTATTTTTGAATAATATATTTGCTAGGCATATTGCATTAGTTTATTGCTACCGCTGTTTTGTAGGCACTCATACTTTGTAATGCAGTTACCAGTGGAATTTGTGGTGTACTTTTGCTTTTACGATACATTACTGTACGTATAACTATATGCATATTTTTGAGCCTACATTATAACCAATTTATTATTATAGCGTGAACGCAATTTCTTTGATTACAATATTCTCTGTTAAGCTGCATCGACAATACCTAACTATTATCCAAGTCTCACCGCCTTTCAACATCTGCACATAGACACGCTTAATTAGATATTCACATTTATTTCTAACCAAATTGTTACAGGGGCACGTATTCATGCATACGTAGGAACATCATGTGGGCGGGTCTTTCTACACACAAATACGTTTTTATTCGATTGTAGAACAGACATATTTAAAGAAACAAAATGTCCTTAAAGTGATACTTAACCGGAAATGGTCAGATTACACTCGGGTTAAAAAATGTCAACTCCTCCTTTCCCTACTGAACCAAAATAGGTCCAATTATATATATAAAAAAAAACATGTTATCTAAAAACAGAATCATCTCACAAAATTCTCTTTGACATTAATTGTGCTACCTTATGAAAAAAAAAAATCCCTCTGAAAATGAACGAAGCTTGCACAAAATACATGTCTCATAAAAAATTACTATGCTGTAAAAGAGTAAATAAATCAATGGAAAGAATTGTGAAATAAATGAGCCCTATCAATCCCTGTCCAGTGAGAATTACCCTGGAACAAATGCCTTTTAAAAGGCTGGTGTCCTTTTTGTTCCCAGCACCACATTATTCGTTCCCGCCATTTCACCAGGACATCCGGTCGCTTCGCCTTTACTTCTGACGCCTTATGGAAGAACTTGATTTTTTAACATTTGCCTCCAACTCTCACACGAACTAAATTTCTAAATCGGTTTTATTCACTTCTTCTTCTTCTTCTTCTTCTTCTTCTTCTTCTTCTTCTTCTTCTTCTTCTTCTTCTTCTTATCATTATCATTATTATTATTGCCATTCTATCACATTTCATTTGTCACAGCATTTTTCGCCATAGTCGATGATCTTTTATGTTTTTAGATTTTTACATTTCGAGAAAGCTCCCCACCACCGATGACTGAAAGTATTTATTTTGTAATAATAATAATAATAATAATAATAACAACAATAATAATAATAATAGTAATATTATTATTATTATTATTATTATTATCGAACTTGTTATAAAATCGTTTTTTTCTGTCACACGTATCTCGCCAGTTATTATTATTTCATTCTTTCTTCTTTCATTCGTCAATTTTCATTTATTCCATCAGCCTTTCAATCGTTCTTTCTTCATTTTCATTCTTCTTTCCATAATTTCATTATTATTATTATTATTATTATTATTATTATTATTATTATTATTATTATTATTATTATATTTTCATAATTTTTTTTTATTCTTTCAATTTTTCTTCTTCTTTTCTCTATAGCTCATGATCAATGCTTTAATTTAGATGTTTCATCTTGAGAAAGCCTCCCGATATATGCAAGTATACATTTCGTATTATTATTATTATTATTATTATTATTATTATTATTATTATTATTATTATAGGATTAGTTATAATTTCCTTTATTTTATGATATATCTAGCCAATTTTCATTCTATCATTCTTCTTTTTCTTTTCTTCTTCTTCTTCTTCTTCTTCTTCTTCTTCTTCTTCTTCTTCTTCTTCTTCTTTTTCTTCTTCTTCTTCACTCGAGTTTATTCCCCTACACATTTATTCATTTACATTTTCCTTTCCATATTTTTATATGGATTCTTTTTCTTTTTAGTGCTTCGGGTTTGCGTATTTTTCCCTTCACCATTTTTTTATCTTCTTACATTTTCACTTTATTTCTCATTTCCTCTAACTCTGTTTTCTTCACATTTAGATCAAAAGAATCTCATTCTTTTCTTTTTTCAAACTTCACTTTTATCCTTCCTCTCTTCTTCTTCAACTTCGACCCTCTCCTTTGCTTTTTTTTCCTTTTTTATTCAATGCAGTCATTTTTTTCAAATGTTTCAGCGACAATTTTGTCTTTATTATTTCAGATAACTTTTCAATGTCCATTGGAAGCAAGTATTTAACGGACCTTATCGTACTCATTAAGAAACACGCAATGCATTCTGGGATTTGATTGACAGTTTCCTTAGTTTTCATTGAGAAAATATTAAATAGACTTGAAATTTAATATATACAGAATAAAAGAAAACAATATGTTAAATGTTTCTTGAGGAACTAAAATTGAAGAAATATATTGTAATGAAGCATGGCACAAAAATTAATGCATACTTAGTTAAATACTAGTAAGCATAACCAGCTGTTCGATAAAAAAAGCGTTCAATTAGAATGGAGTAAAAACAGCATCATCTTTAGATGTAACCAAGTCTATCTACTTCAATTACATTATAAAAACATTTTGAATTAATATAATTGCTGATATAACAGTAGTAGTCTGTATGTATTCAATCGTAGCTAGCCGAGAACAGGAAGGGTTAAAACAATCAACATGAAGACGCATTTCAGACCACAATTATTTGGGGGTTTTGAAATTCAATTTTTCAGTGTGCTCCCTTGGATGTAGAAGAAGATACGTATCTAAAGCAAATGTTAAGTTTGATGTAAATTGGTTGAAAGATCAACGAAAATGAAAGAAAGAAACCAGTAAATATCGCCATTTTTTGCTATTTACGCGGGTTTTCATTATATGGGTGGACTCAATTATCATGTTAAAGGACTGGTAAACAATCAAGTTATTGTTGGCGACAATTGAGTGACCGTTGTATTAGATTGCTTGAAAATTGAAAGAGCTATTAGTTTAAAATTTATGTTAAAATCGATTTTTCGGTTTTTCGCTAAACTCAGTAGCGTAGAAATAAAAAATAGGTATCGTTGCGCTCGTCATGTTTTAAGTAACCTACATACTGAGTTTGAACGAAATCGGGAGAAAAGTTGAATTTATTGATTTTTGATCGGCTTTATTGATTACTGATTTTTAAAAAATATCGAATTCTTTATCTATAGAAACTATCTCTTACATTGTACAATGTATATGGCAAGGTTGGTCAAAATCAGTTAGATGGATCTCGAGTGAAAATGTATCACACAGACAAGCAGACATCCTCTGTTTTATATGTATAGATAACAGAAAGTTGTGTTAAATCGTCTGCCGTCGAATGAATATGAAAATATGTATTCTATATTCGCCAATATTCCAACAAAAGAGAATTCAAAATAACCCCAAAATACTTAATTCTTTTGAAAAATATCTGTCAATTAAAATACTCTTAGAATTATGAACCAACCAAAGATATACATAAAATGCAACCGTGAGATTCTGGAGACTAGGAAAGCCTACACGAGGAGGGGAATACCTTATCCTTGTGGCAGAGGCAATCTCAGATGCATTTCCTCAACTCTCAAAGGGTCAACCTGACAAAGTGCACATAATCTGGCGGGATCAACATTAGAACAAAGCCAATATACTCAATCATGATTCGTAAATTCTTCCCAGTATAACCAGCTTTTCCTACACAATTTCTATCAAAATCCTTGGGTTAGCCTGTGGTATGTTTTTCAGGTACTTTCAAACGGTATCGCACACTGAGAATAACACCTCTGTCTGATAAAGTAGTGGAAACAAAATTGAATATATTGCGGTTCAAACCTTTATCTCATGGTCGGTGCCCCAAATTTCCAAACTTTATCACGCGCCCATTACACTCGTATGAAGTGTTCCATGGATAAATTGTCGTCTAAATTACGCAAAAATGAAAATAACACTGGCATTTCATTTAAACAGATATACATAAACCTCAGAAAATGTATACATTCTACAAGATAGATATATTACATATATCATTTCAGAACATGTAGGATAATGGGTCCACACAGCTTCTCCGCAAATTTCTCCACTTTCAATTTGTAATACTGGTTCTGTCAGTCCCGTTTTTGAATTTTGTCAAATCGCTTTTTTTTCTTCTTTCCATTGCTTATCTTGACTTCAGGATAACCTCTCAGTATTAAATTTCCCAAGCGTTCTTTCCCAATGATTTCAGTTGTCTCTTTCTGCATGTCAACTGTAATTTCTTAAGGTTTTACACAAAGACACCATGATATTCTGAGCCTTCTTTGATAGAACAATATCTCTGTTGCTTCACGTCTTCGACTGTGGCTTACGGTGATATCACGTTGTAACAACGCTTCCCGTAGGATCACCGAAATTAAGCAACGTCGAGACTAGTTATTACCTAGATGGCTGACCGCTTGGGATTACCAGGTGTTGTAAGCGTGAATGTAAAGGATAATGGCTTGGAATTGTTAATCGGGGAGCGTAGTTCCAATTCCAGTTGGGTTCGTTATATTCACTTACAAGCAAATAACTTTCGGAAAGGTATGAATCGACCTCTTATTTAGTTACTAGTTGTGAGCTTAATAGTAAGACTTTTATCACTAAATATCATAATAATTTAGTGATATAAGTCTTACTAATAAACCAATATCTCCCTAAACAAAAAAATATCGATCCTTTAACCCCTTGAGTCTTACGTTCCTGAACAATTTTAACCTTTCTGCCTGAGATCCTGAGTCAAAATTCGCGAATAATTGTTATGTACTTTTTCACGGTAAATATAAAAATAGTTTTACCCACCGTTCAACAGGGAGCTGAGCTTTAAGTCATTTTTCTCTACCACTGTTCAACCGGTGTCTGGTCATTACATCATTTTTCTCTACCACCGATAAAGCGGTGGTCAGAGCTCTAAGTTTTAATACAGTACTCAGTTTGTAAATGGTATATTAGGTTGGTGCAAAAATAATGACGTAATAATGTCGTTTTTGATGTATTTTTAACGTCAAAAAAACGACATTATTACGTCATTATTTTTGCACCAACCTAATATTTTGCTATTCCTACGCATTTCTAAATGTCTGTGTCAAGCTTTCAATCGTCTATTATCGTTTAATGATCACAACATGATTTTGACGTCCCCATAAGAGATAGCAAAGATGAATGGCCTGGCGGATAAAATCGAAATCCTTGCATAAATGAATGGCCTTCAAGACGCGTTATGAGTTTAATGCAAATCATCGATATTGCTTAATTGACGTTGCTTTCACTATTTCTTTTCAGCTAGTGCTTTCTTCATCTTCTTTTTAGATTCTTAAGCCAAGCGCCTCGGTTGTAAGCAGTCTAACCGTTAAAATATGACATATGAACAAATAATTAGATTCACTGGAGGTCATTCTTTCATGAAGAATTTGTGCAAATTGGGTTATTGGTTCATGAAAGATGATTTCCTACGATAAAGGTTGTGTGTTCAGTTCTATTCGAAACCGAAATCAGTATTTTTACAGATGGAGGTGTTGACTTGACTGCGTCTGAAATGGTGTTGCGTATTGACGAGCAAAAATGTCTTGTGCTGATTTGGTTATACAATAGAAGACAAGAAAAGTAATATAGAAAGTGAAACAAATGTGTATTTCTAAGGGAAACATTGGTGACCGGGAACTGGGTAGTGTTAAATAAGAACTAGACAAGCCTTTCACACGGCCAACAAATATCTATCCCTGTAGATTAGAGAAAGGGTTCAATTCGATAATCGGTGAAGGTTACTCGGATTCACAAGTAGCTGATGATGGCGGGTTTTACAACTGTCGAAACGTTGTGCTAACAACAAAAATGAGAACAAAGTGTAGTATCTATTCCAGCAGCAGAGTACCGACCCACAGTTCCAGCTATCATCAGCCAATGCCCCAGCTGACTGTTGCCTGTCACTCTAGCTTACCATCAGCAGAGGCTCTAGCCAGACAACTATTCTCCAACTATAAACATCAATCTCTGCGGGCTAACATACCACCCGAAACATGGTTAACATGTTGTAAGTCAGCTGGTAATTTTAATTAGAAGTATACTGTCTTGAATTACGTCCGGTAATTTTAATTAGAATTACGCAGTCTTGGATTACGTCCGGTAATATTAATTAGAAGTATGCAGTCTTGGATTAGGTCTGATAATTTTAATTAGAAGTATGCGGTCTTGGATTACGTCCGGTAATATTATTTAGAAGTATGCAGTCTTGGATTACGTCTGGTAATTTTAATTAGAAGTATGCGGTCTTGGATTACGTCCGGTAATATTAATTAGAAGTATGCAGTCTTGGATTACGTCTGGTAATTTTAATTAGAAGTATGCGGTCTTGGGTTACGTCCGGTAATATTATTTAGAAGTATGCAATCTTGGATTACGTCTGGTAATTTTAATTAGAAGTATGTGGTCTTGGATTACGTCCGGTAATATTAATTAGAAGTATGCAGTCTTGGATTACGTCTGGTAATTTTAATTAGAAGTATGCGGTCTTGGATTACGTCCGGTAATATTAATTAGAAGTATGCAATTTTGGATTACGTCGGATAATTTTAATTAGGAGAAGGCTGTCTTGCATTATGCACGGTAATAATAATTAGAATAATGCAGTCTTGGATTACGTCCGTTAATTTTAAGTAGAAGAATTCAGACCTGGATTACGTTTGAAAAAAATTGTGAAATTTAAACTTTTAGGTATTTGTACTTTTACAGTAAAAAATGAAGAAAACAAAAGTTAAAAAAGATTTGTTTTATTTAATAATTTAAGTATTTAGATGTAGAGACAATTATTGTTAATGTTCGTTCGGTAATTTTGTTGTCTCTTGTGTCTAATAAATTAAATCTTTTTTTTGCATTAACTCAGCATGTGAGATTAAAGAGATTGTTAATAGGTATTAATAAAATTCGTAGTTTTTGAGTAGATTTAAAAATATCAAATATAAATCTCTTATACTCAAAACGGTGCGATAAAGATAAAATCAGTTGAACATTTTGGAACTAAATATGTGTCATGATTGCGATGATCTAAAATACATGACGAGAAGAACAAACATGAGCAAAGTTTTTCGAGCAATGGCTCACCATAAAGAATTAAATCACCATTGACTTCAACCACGGACGACTTCGGAATCCCCAGAAACTCTTCTGGACGGTCTCTTGTTTTAAGTTGTTTAATGGAACCATAATCTTTACCTTCAGTTCATCTTTGGTGTTACAAGGTGTTTTGTTTTTCTCTCGCTCAACTACGCACCACTCATAATAATCAGTCTGCGAATTTAAGTGGTCAAGTGCAAGAGGCTATAGCAGAAATTGTCTGACAGCCATGGCGTGGTTCGCCTGCTTGTGTGACATCGTGCAGAGTTTTGTTGCCAGACTGAGGGTCTTGCAGCAGCAACCCTGTTGACACAGAGAAGCACTACCGACCGAAATCACTTTATGTAAGCCTCCGTGTTGAGCCTGAGGCTCTGTGAGAAGATGAATGTTGGCATAACGTTGCCATCACTATTGATCGCTTCAAACACCTTCGTAATCACCATTAGACTCATCCAACTCATCTCAAATCTTCTGCACTCTCCTCAGATTGGTAGACAAACACTATGAAATGTTCGTATTTGAGACTCCGGTGCGAATTCCAAGTAGTTTAGCATACCGTTTACAAATTTCTGTTGGGGTGAATTGTGTCATGGTGTTCTTTTGCTCGCAGACGGTGCCTAACCAAGGCTAGTATACTGTTCAATCGACAAAAATCAAAAACAAAGAACGCGCTTTCACGAAATTAAAAATATAAAATGGCGACAATTTACCCATCGCAACCTGTATATTGTTGTGCATGAGAAATTGTTAGTGAATATGTGAGAACGAAACATAACAAAATGTAATTAAATGTTATTTACCTAAGGAAATTAGGCGTGTCATTCAAAAAGTCAATCGGGCCACATGCGTCCCGCGGGTCGCATTTTCCCATGACTAGGTTAGAATATGTGAACACGCTAAGGACGTAGTCGACGTCTGAGAATAGTTGCTCTCACTCCATATTTTGTGCTGATAATCCGATATCTTGTGTTAACAAATAAATGGATAATAATAATAATAATAATAATAATAATAATAATAATAATAATAATAACGTTGGCCGTATTTATATGTCCAGATCCAGGAGTTCAAGGAACTGGAAACCCAATGTTAAACAGGAAACAAGGCATAAACCTTCACTCCAGCTGAAAAGACCGGGGAGATGTGTGAACCGCGTGATAGGCAAACCCATCAGAAGTACAGAGGTTAAGGAAACGGAAACCCAATTTTAAACAGGAAACAAGGCATAAACTTTCACTCCAGCTCAAAAGACCGGGGAGATGTGCGAACCGCGTGATAGGCAAACCTATCAGAAGTACAGAGGTGAAGGAAATGGAAATCCAATTTTAAACAGGAAACAAGGCATAAACTTTCACTCCAGCTCAAAGGACCGGGAAGATGTGTGAGCTGGATTGAAGTTTTATGCCTTGTTTCCTGCTGAAGATTGGGTTTCTGGTTCCTTCACCTCTGTACTTCTGATAGGTTTCCCTATCGCCCGGTTCTTGTCACTGCAATAAAATGTTTCAGTGATGACATCACTATGGATTTCGGATTAGATTGATGGGCAAACGTAACATTTATGTAAGGAAGAATTAGAGAATCATATTCAATATATCAAGATTTTGTTACGAAGGTTTGGAAACTGGAACAAGTAAAGCCTATAAATATCTAGAAGTTAGCGAAGGAGATGGAATACAGGATACCCAGATGAAGGATAAAGTAAGAAAATATACTACGGGCGTGTGTTAAATACCGAGTTGAATTCACGAAAAAGAATATGAGCCATAAAGACTTCGGCTGTCTCTGTGGTGCAATACAGTATCAACATCCTTAATTAGACTATAGCTGACGTTAACCGAATGGATGTCAAAACGAGAATGCTTCTCATTTGCTATCGTATGTATCATCTTAAGACGGATTTTGATCGTCTGTATGTGTCCAGACCTGAAGGAAGTAGAGGATTAGTTCAACTAGAACTGTCTTAGAAAACCAAAACAATCGGTCTTCAAAGATACCTGGTAACTACAAAAAACTGGATGATGACGTGTATCAAGGAACATGAAAGGAATAACAAGAGACTTTTTTCCAGAAATAAAGCCAGCCAAATAATTCAAAAGGGAATTTCAAGTGGGTGAAGAAGTATAGATAAATGATGATACTACGCCTACTTCAACGGCAAAGTACTTAAAAAGAAAGTAAATGCCATGTTCCAAATGCAGAAACGATGGTAAGAAAAACCTCTTCATGGTCAACACCCTACCGGTACTGGACAAGTTGATGCAAACAAAACGTAACAACCATCAGAGGTTACATAGTTCAAGGGTAAAAGCTAAAACCGAAGGTTATTACTTTTGCTTCACAATACCATTGCTTGTTGACTAGAAATTACCAAATACACATAATAAAAATCTGAGTTAACACAAATTCAAATTCTGTGATAAATAGCCAGAAACGATAGGTCATCTTGTATCGGGTCGCACGGTGTTAGCACCCACTGAATAAAAATCTCGACATGTTAGAGTGAGCCAATATCTGCACTGGAAAATATGCAATGTTTATGGGAAGGAATCTACAAGAAACTGGTAGGAACATTCCCCAGAACGGTTACAGAGATAGGACCTATTTTATAGGATTTTACAATACGCACAGACTGAAAAATCAAGTCTAATCCCCTAGACATCTTGATCAGACACCACACAAACAGAATGTGTTTCCTTATTGACATGGCAGTACCTGCAGATTGTAATGTATCTTTGAAGATCCTCAAAAAGCTTTCAAAATACAAGGATCTTTAAGTGGAAATCTCAAAGATAGGGCACATGAGGACAGCAATAATTCAAATTGTAGTTGAAGTCCTTTGATTGATTAGAAATCGTTCTGATCGACTCATTGCATGGATTCCAAAAATCAAAGAAAGTGAAATAATAATAATAATAATATTAATAATAATAATAATAATAATAATAATAATAATAATAATAATAATAATAATAATAATGTTTTGCTTTGGAAACTGAGCAAAAGATAACCATGTACAGAAATGGTGTTACGATAAACTGTCGGCTAATTTAGAAAATAAATTTAATATATAAGAATCCCTCGATTAATGCGCATTCGATTAGTGCAACAATAATTCGCAATTAGTCCGGGTAAACATTCTCCAGTTTAATTATAGTAAATGAAAACTGATTTTTTCATACCGATTAATTAAAGAGTTTCTAAAATTCAAAAATGGGTAAATATTTTGTTTGTCAGTTTTGTTTATATTCGTTTAAAGCGTTTTCCATCAATGCGCATGTTTTAATGTTCACATTAGAAGCACACTAATCTAGGGATTACTGTACTGTGGATAGCGACATGTTGACCCTGAGACGAAACAGAGTCAAAAACAGTAGAATCGAAACTGGATGGTTTAGAAATTCAAGAAAACACTGAGATTGGCCACAACACTGTCTTTTTTTTGGTATCTGCGAATATATTAAAATATATATTAGATTTTTGAATAATCTTTCTAGTAATCTGTACCTAGATATAATCACTGAGCATCACATGTGAATATTAAAATGTATAAAAGATAACAAAATTATTCATAGCTTTTCTCTAATGCTTAACTTTATTCCTGACACCATGAAGATATTTTGTGACTTTGATTGAATAACACCGTCATTGAATTGAGTAAAATTGTAAGAATATATATTTCATGATCCAATTATTTCTCATACTGTTAGAGAAGGATGTTATTTCATTTTCATTTCTTAGTTTTTTTGTTTTTGTTTTTTTTTTTTTTTTTTTAGTGCATTGAGGAAAGATATACGCGTGTATGGCGAAGTAACAGCAAAACAGTAGGAATTTTGCCTACGATTATCGGATTTAAATGCGATTAGCTCTAAGACATTTTTGTACGACGTTTTAACATATCAAAAGCGCTAAAACAAGCCGAGATAGAAGTTTTTTGGTAAACGCTAAGATTAATGAGGTATGTGATATGAATTAATGAGGACTTTGCAGGAAGTGAGCGCTATGATGTAGGGAGAATTGACCCTTGACTTGAGAGGTTAAGATTTTAATGTTCAAAGAAGTATATCCCAAAACGGGAAGTGAGGATTGGGCAGCCGCAGTCGATATGTGAGAGTAAAAATTCATATTTTGGCTTAATTAGACTCTTGTAAAGATAAGTCAGGACAGGAGTCAGGTACATCCAGTAGGCATAAAATGAAACGATTATTTTTTTCATTTTTTTTTTTTTTTTTTTGGCCTATCAACCTGTTGCCGTTTATTTAAAGCCAGAATATACTTTTAGATTGTAAGAATATTTTGGATATAAATGATGCTTTACTGATAAAAGTCATATCAATTAACCCATAACTTGGGATTAAAAGAGGTGTATTCATTTCTCAAAGGTATTTGCTTGTAAGTAAATACAATTAACTCGACTGGAATTTGAACACAGCTCTCCAACTTCAAATTCCGAGCCGTTATCACTTACAGCACCTGATATTCCCAAGTGGTCACCCATCTTGGTATTGACCAGGCTCGACATTGTTTAACTTTTATGATCACTCGAGAACCGGTGTTTCCACGTAATATCGACGTACTCTTCTAGTATCTTTCGTAATCGCTTTAGAAGTTCCCCATGAGGCCTAGAATGAATTTGATATTCAGTAGACATTAAAGTATAGAGAGTAACTGACAGTTTAACTGTTCATTCGGACTGGAGACAATAAGGGTGAGATGAGTGATGAAGAAACGATACTAGATTCTGGATTGAAGCATTGATTATTACAAGCCAGTTCTCCCATTGAACTGCTACAGGAAAGATAGAGGACGTATTACTCGCAAGACATCGATGTTCTTGAATTTGTGAAACGCGTTCAAAATATAACAATGATCAATCTTTGTAGTTTCCGCTGTGTCTGTATGCTTAAGATGCTGGGGCCGACTAAGAAAAATATTTGGTCACCGATTTGTCTGATTTTGGGATATTTTTTGGTCTGCGAAATTTTCAGTACACATCACATGAATAATTAAATATTTTAATGTATTTTGTTAATAATATCTTCCCTTAATATAATGTGTTGCATATACACCCTTATGCAACTTAATTGAAACAAAACGGAAAATTCCGTTATTATTTGCTCTTTTTTCGTATTTTTCCACTGAAAAATGACACAGTGCACGTGTTAGTACTTCGCATGTCCATTACACAAAGTCGTTCTTTTTAGATTAACCAGAAATCTTTAGTACTTTGATTTGCTCACTTGTAAGGCTTGCCAATGTGTTCGTGCAGCGTTACAATTTTCGTACGCTTCCTTGGAGTAACGTCCATCGCAGACAATTGCCGAAGGACAACTAATCGGCAGTCGAGACAATATTATCTAGGCGTGATGAAAATCTGAGGCATTGATGGATGACACAATATATTTCAAGGCCAAAAAATCATCATATACCCTGAACTATTTTCGGGGTATATGATGATTTTTTGGCCTTCATATAATTGCACACCACTGCAAATGACCTGATCTAATGAAAAACAGAAATCGATTTCACCCTGTCACACCAGTGGTTCTAAAACTAAACATATTGTGAAAGAAAATGGACCAAAGCGGTTGTTTTAATTAATTGGCACAACGGGGTACGTTAGTAATAAAAATAAATGGTACGTCTAAAATCATCTTCAGTAAGCGTTTCATGCATACAGTTTTTTCTTGTACATGTCTTCACTTAAATATAGTAACTTAACGTAGTAGTTTCTGAAATAGATTGTTATCTACGTCTCTGTTCGACGCAGACATTTTACCTTAAACAATTGCATAGCTTTTAACGTCCCAAACCGTTTTTAATGGCAGGATAAAACCGTCGCCCTACATTTATTTTTGCTGAGAATGTAGAAATGGACATGACGATTAACGCAATTTTCAGACCAAAATTTTATTTCATTACTTTGCTTCTACCCGTCCATGATATTTTCCCTCTATTTTATTTTTGGGGCCATTATTTTTTTATTTTACTTTTTTGCCATTTTTAACTCACCATGGGACCATTTTTTGTTCGTCTCTTATAAAAGTAATCAAGGCGAACAGACAATGGACAAAGGCTTGTCGCTATTCCCTGAGCAGAATATCGACCCTGACATAACCGTCTCTCCCAGTAACACTCTGACATATATAATTTTTTTACATTGATTTATGTGTAACTTGTGTGTGTGTGTGTTTGTTTGTGAGTGTGCGTGCGTGTGTGTGTGAAGGTTGGATTAACGAGCAAGAGAATTTGATAAGAGACATGAAGGTCTAATTCCCTCTAATTTCCCAACATGCAATCAAATGTATTTTCTTAATTCCCGTATTATGGAAAGTACTCAATAATCAGCTGTCATGATCTTCAGACATTCCAAGCCCGGAATGTAAGAAGTGGAGGAAAATATATGTGCAGATGGAAGCAAATGGTATTAAACTTGAAATCTCCCTAACATATTAATACTTCAGAAAGAACATATTCACACGGAGAAATACGTGTAAAATTCTCGACTATACCGTGATATTTAGACGGAGTTTCTTCAAAGCAATTTCATTTCTTTATTCTTAATGTCATGTTTCTTCAGAATTAAGGCGATCACGGTTCTCCACAGATTTCATTTTTCATTATTATATTTGAATTGTCAGGATTTCTTGGGAAAAGTTGGTGTGATTTTCCGTGACAGTCTCCACGGTTAGTAATTCAGAGTGGATCTTCGACTAAACTGGCTAGTATCCAAAGCTATAGAGCAGTCATTGGCAACATTATTAAACAGTAAGCTCATGTTCAAAAAATGTTACACATAGCATTCGCACAGGGTGCCCCATACTTTCGGCCTTGTGCCACATCTAAGCTGGCCTAAAAAAATCACCATACCCATGGCAGAGTTCATCATAAGGCTACAACAGCCAATACAGATACGGCAGCCATTTTTCCATCAAAAGATCATGCGCATAAACATCTGCCTTAGAAATGTTGAAAAGTTGATTTTGTTTTCTTTAGGGAAAAGAATCCTTCTATAATTAAAAAAAAGTCTTGATATAATATTATAACTGATGTCGGAGTGATTAACACACACTGCTCTCTGTGATTTGTTTCTAATTTACTCATTTGGCCTTTTTTAAGTATATTTATTCTCTAAAACAAATAGTTATCATTATCGTTTCTGGTTTCTGAAGCAAAAGGAATTTACACTTTTGATCTTCCTTAGTGCAAATCGCAAATTGTTTCAAATGTTGATAATGTTCCCTTCAACGAAATGTTACAAAATTCAAGATACATTGTAGTTAATCATTGTTTATATATGAATCTGTGAACAAGTAAGAAGGAAAAGAAAGAAACAGTATATTAATAACGTTATTTTTTTCATGATATTAAGCTTGCCATTCTGAACGTGCAATTGTGAAGCAATCGGCCCGCGTGCCGCAATTTGCTCTTGACTGTTATAAGGTCGAGTTCACATACTTGTATTAAGCCATAAGCAAAGAGGAGAAATTAAATCCAGTGCATTCTCTAAGGCATTAGCGCGCAAGTGAATGTAACATTTTAGGCCTGAATTCCGAGCTGATAATACGTCACGCACGCCGTACATCCTTTTTAATCAGGTACTTATTGCAATTCTTACATGAGCTCTTGTACGATAACTTTGCACCATTCTTAAAACAAAGGCTATCTAAATTATACTAACACTGCGTGGTTCGCAGCTGGTACGGCGCGCCTCATAGAAGAGGCAAAAGAGGATAGCAGGTGAGGCGGATGAGGATAGCAGGTGAGGCGGGTGAAGATAGCAGGTGAGGCGGGTGAGGATAGCAGGTGAGGCGGGTGAGGATAGCAGGTGAGGCGGGTGAGGATAGCAGGCGAAGTGGAATTATTGAAAGATCATCAAATATTTAGAAACATATTAGATTTTAAAAAATTCATATGCCAAAAATAAATATGATATCACAATTTAAATTATTATTATGAATTACTTGTAATTGCATGCCTATATTGCATTATAAATAGTTGTAAATAATTATTGAGTGAATTTATCATTTAGATATTTTTTGCATTATATCAGGTATTATTGTAACTAAGGTTCACAAATTGGAGGAGAGAGTTATCAATGGCAATGTTATGACTTCGAATCCGCGGTTATCTCCCCTTAACATTCTTTCGGGATCTTCTTTGCCATGGAGCTGCTTGCACCTTTCCACCAGGACTTCCCTTTGGTGAGGCTCAAGCAAATTTTCATTTCGAAAATGTGGCCCAGTGAAAAAAAATTTGGGAAAAACAGCGCAGGAAAGATGGTCAGCAGAATGAACCTGCAGGACAATTCCATAATATTCTGTTTAGTTTTTACTTAAAGCTCATTTAATCTGACCTTGACAAACCGAGGAAAGGTCACCAAATGAATCAGAGTGTACTGACATAAGCGAGTTCGATCCTCAGGGAGTTATTTACAGAATTAGACAAGTTTTTGTCATATGACAAGGAACGATTGTATATTCGACCTTGAAAGATTTGGGATTAATGCGCATGATTGATAGCTATTTATGGGAATGTATTGTGGGAATGTATTATCCTGTTTTACTGAAGGTAAGCATAAAACTTTTACGCATTTTTTTAACAATTACATCCAGACTATAGGACAGGGTAAGCTGCATTCTAGCCTGCCTTGCTCACTATCAAATAATTTCCTTGATATTGATAAGTTCTTGTCAAAAAAATAACCCTAAAGGGATTTTTCCCAGCTAAGTAAATGATTCTGTTACAATATTTATGCAACTTTACATAGAATTTCTTTTTTCTTTTGGAAATTGAAGATAACATGTAGCGTTGTATACATGTTAACTTGAAAGGTTACGTTAACAGAAAATGCATAATAAAATTCCATGGATACATTATAACATGCATCCATCATTTAAATTATTGATTCTCAATTAAAACAATACTGCAATATATATTATAATTTCTATATACAGTGTAACCCGGATGTAAGAGACCCGGTTATAAGAGAAACCCTGATATAAGAGAGATTTTCTCTGGTCCCAAATTAGAGCCATACTTACCTAAACAAAATAGACCAAACGCGGATATAAGAGAAACCCGGATATAAGAGACTTCTTCACCGGTCCCGACAACTGTCTTATATCCGGATTACACTGTATATATATTGCCATTTAAGGAAACTTTTCAAAGTACCACAGCGTTGTGAAAACGTTGGGGATGAGCGGTCAGTTTAGGGCCAGAAAAATAGTTGTTTGTAATGTTAGATTAACGACACCACACTATCCATTATTTTCCAAACAAAATTCAATATATCTCCAACGTTACGAGAAGGCTTCGTGTTAATTGATTTTAATATATCGTAGGATTTCATTTCGGTAAATCGCCTCAATCTCTCGTTCATTTTTGTAAAATTATCTACACCTTTTTACCATTTCTCGGGTGTTTTTCTAGAGTGTTATATGTTTTATATAGATAGCGCATGCGCATCTTGGCGCATCTTGCCCATATACATCACTTCCAGCGTCCTTGCGTCGTTGGAAACGTCTATCCTTGCTCTCCACACTTCATAAATACTCTTTGAAGTTTTTTTTTTTTTTTTTTTTTCTGCTACAAAGAACACAGAGGTGTTAGATTCATACGTAAAGCGTGGGAGGGTGAATGCGTCTCCAGAATTGGATCCAATAACAAGTGGAACATAACGGACAGACGAGGAAGAGGGGGAAAGTACACAGACAAAAACCCTTGAAAGGAATACACATCAAAAAAGAAAAAAAATCGTTACATTATTCGTTGGCAAAATTCTACTTCATGCATCCTGAGTAGCAAAGCCGGTGTGTGCTACTCTCGACCCCCCCACAGGTGTGGGTGTGAGTCACACTGGTATCCCCAGTCAATTCTTTGTCACCATCGCTATCTTGTCAACATTTGCTTTTTTATCTGTCTATAACCCTGAGATGAGGTATTATGTACACTATTTACATTATTCAGACTATTGCCTCATCTTTGTCGCCATATTTATTACAACCTTTCGGCCGTTGTACGCTCCGGCCATCTCCATTATCTGTCTATATTTCTGAGATGAGGTATTATGTACACAACTTACATTATTTGGACTATTGTCCTCATCTTTGTCGCCATTTCTATTACAACGTTTCGGTCGTTGTACGCTCCGGCCTTCTTCAGTGGGGGGATGTCGAACTGTAACCTTTATGGATAAAGGCGTTAGTTAGATCCGGTGACAGGATCCAAATAGTGTTAGTTCAATACTCGGTTAAGACAGTGGAGAACTTAGAGAGGGGAATTAACAGGAGATAACAGACAACTGACAGCTGACATCCATTCTTTTTTCTACAGACATTTCTATAGTGATTTTCCAAGTGTAGCAAGATGAGTCAAAAGGCCGAAATTATGGGGCACCCAGTGAGGTTCGAAGTCACTATTTAATCGCAATTGTTCTAGCTAGATAAGCTTGCTAACCAATACACCACCTAGATACACCCTTCTACCGACATTTATATACGTTACAAATTAAACTAAGAACAACTGATTTTAAACAATGAAAAGTTTTCTCGGATCTTGACGTCACTCGGGGTTTTTTTTTTCGTTAAATTTTTTTTGGTCATGCTAAGTTTCGAAAAAATACCAGATAAAATTCACTAATTTTTATCCATAATGTTGAATGTGTTAAAATCTTTCAACTTTTTAAAAAGAAAAATCTCAAGTTGATGTTAAGATCGTATTTTCTATTCTGACAGGTCTCTAATTTGTATTTAGATACATTATATTTATTTTCAATTTTTCTAGTTGAATTGTTCACTTATATTGCCTATGATCCATTACTGTAGATAATTAGGTTACAATAAAATTTGTATTTTATATGAATACAACCTTTGGAAAACTGAGGTGCAATAGAGTGTGGTCGTATCACAGATTCGGTGGTGATGACAACGAGACCCTTGAGTCGGTCCTGCAGAATGGTAAAAGATTTCATCAATAAAGTATCTTGGTATTATTTCTTTTTAAAACGTATTAATTATTTGACTATTTTTAAGGAAGGGATATGCGACAGGATCGAAATTTCAATTTGCACGAACAATGTTCACGACATTTCTCCGAAAATAATCATACGTAAGACTGAATATGGCTGCTAGTTAATAATGTCGACTATATCGTTAAGTGAATCTTTTCCTTAAAATGTTCTCCACTCTTATGATCTTGTGCGATATTGATTCAAATATGATAGACACTGCCTACCTTAGAGCTGTAGTTACTTCGTAATCGTCCAGTTAGTGGTGCGAATACGATCTTCCCACGCACCAGTAAACAGACACCCGAATAATCCTATTAAAATGTGGCTGAGGTGAAACCACCTCGTCTTGCCGTTCAGTTCGTGAATAGCCCGAGGAATTTGCTGGGCGCCTGACGAGTTTAGTCGTCTGTCAACTCGAGCGAAGCTTTAAAAATAACAATATTTAGCACACCTTGAAGGCAAATCTACTTATGTAGAGAATTCTATATTCAATGATTGTCTCAATATTCGCCTGGTGTTACAATAAGTTAGAAAAAGCCACATATACCAAATGAGATTGTTGTGTAGGCTTAACAGTATATTTTCAATCTCTTCTGTAGATTACTTTAAATATATGATACTATTTGTATAAGTGAGCCAAAATGCGAATCTTATCACTGTCTTATCTAAAACTGTGATTGAATTAATATATCCCAACAAATAACCAGAATTGTCTTTTGAACAATAAATATCAAGCTTTAACACCCCCACCACACACACACACATATATATATATATATATATATATATATATATATATATATATATATATATATATATATATATATATATATATATATATATAAAATTAATGAGATCCAAACAATTTACCTCATACAGATGATCATTTCGTCCATGGGAAAGTAGTTTTTCCCTGGACTTATCAATGCAGATACATTTACTAAAATGAATAAAACCTGTCTTCACAGGAAATTTGAAAGGCAAGGGAAGGAAAGAAGGAAAAAAGATGAAGGAAAGAATAAAAGAAGAGAGAGTAAGAATTGACTTATGATTTTGTTTTCCTTTTCTTTTTTCCTTCTTTCCTTCCTTTGCCTTTCAAATTTCCTTTGAAGAAACGTTTTATTCATTTTAGTAAATGTATTTGCATTGATAAGTCCAGGAACAAAATGTTTTCCAATGGACGAAATGATCAACTACATGAGGTAAATTGTTTGGTTCCCATTAATTGTAATTCAATTATATACTCTCTAATAAAAATTATATTGAGTTCTCTTAGTGGATCAGTTTTAATATTTTATATTAATAAGACTACTGGAATTACTTACACACGTATTTTTTACATACATACATACATACATACATATATATATATATATATATATATATATATATATATATATATATATATATATATCTTCAATTGTGTCGATATTAGTTTGTGACTAGGTTTCACGTTTTTGCGATAAGCTGTTTTATTTTTTTAAAAAAGGATGTATTTATGTTTTGATTATTTTTGGTGGTGGGAGGGTGAATTTTCTTCTGTTTTGTTTGGGATTGCAATCTCATACACAGAACAATACATACACTGTGGTGTACGAATTTTAATTTACACAAACACACCTATATAGACAATCCGAGGTTAGGGGCAGATGCACATTCATGTCTTCGAGTATATATATATACGCAATTGTTATTCCATTTCGGTGTCGAGACTAGCGTTTATATATGTGTATCTGCGCCTAACCTCATATTGTTTATATGGGTGTGTTTGTGTGAACTAAAATGCGTACACCAGTATGATAGCAGAATGGGAATTATATGAAGATATGACGCGTTATACTAAAATCCAGTTTATCATCTGCTCAAATTCAGAAAAGAATCATCCAACATTTTTTTTTCTTCTGGAAAAAAATCCCAACATGGTAATTGCTGCCGACCAAATGTGGCATCTAATTTTTACAGGGCGAAAAGCAATTGTTCCTTCGCGACAGAAAAAAAAATCAATGACAATTTTTATCATTTTGCCATGACCAGAAATTTTCTGATAGTGATATAAAAAATATCGGAAATAAAATCAGGTATAAAAGTAGCAAGAAAAAGAGTATATATCAAAGAATAAAAAGGTAAAAAAAAAAAAGCGAAGCATGAAAATAGATTGTACAATAAAGAAATATTGAATAAGAAAGAAGAATGTCACGTTTCAATAATAGTTGTTAAGTTTGCATATACATTTCAAATTAAAAATAAGAAATAAACGAGATATCCCAAGACATGGGCTGTGGAATGGTAACAGTATATGTCCGCAGATTACATAAAAGTTTCAGTTCAGAGTTCTTTGTAGGTGACACAGATCGAAATATACCTGAGGAAGGCCGTATGTCACAACAGTCGAAACTTTGTGATCACAACAAATTGGTATTTGAAATAATATTTTGTTTTCAATATATATATATATATATATATATATATATATATATATATATATATATATATATATATATATATATACATATATATATATATATATATACATATATATATATATATATATATATATATGTGTGTGTGTGTGTGTGTGTATGGTGTTAGTCTCTCTCTCTTTCTCTCTCTCTCTCTCTCTCTCTATCTATCTATCTATCTATCTCTCTCTCTCTCTCTCTCTCTCTCTCTATATATATATATATATATATATATATATATATATATATATATATGGGTGGGTGTATCTGTTAATCTTGCAGGATAAAGGTGCCACTTGCTCCTCCCGTACCGACAAGATCCAAAGAAATACAGCACATTATATTTGGAGACGGTTTGGTTGCTAGAATTTACGGAAAGTTGTCATTGTTGATAGCCATCCGTCTTCGGAGCTCTACACCGGATTTTCTGTCTATATTTATGCATGTATGATATTATTTTAAACTTAACAAATAAAGCGCAATAAATTAGTCAAATCTTGAATTATTTTCACATCCCCGTTTATAACAGTTGACGTAAATGAGAAATAAAACGTTGAAAAAAATGCCGGTCCGCCGTATCAAATAGTTTGAGAAGCACTGATCTATTGTATAAAAAATAACCGCATTTATATCATTTAAATGCAACAGTTAAAATTATGTACGAATTTAATTATTTCCATTATTATGATTCTTAATTATGCTCTATAAAAAAATATTTAGAAATTATAACAAGGTCATCAAAACAATAATCATTAACACGATCATCATCAACACCATTATCATCATCATTATCAATTGTATATATAATTAAAAAATATCTTTAAGAATATGTAGCGCTGCACAAATGATGAAGAGACGAAATCATTTCATGAATGAAAAAAGAAAAGAAAAACTGATAGCAACGAATTTTCATTATTTCCTTGCAAGCTATTTTGAGAGATGCATAGAATATCCAGAAAAACACGAGAAACACGATAAATAAAATGATTGATTAATCTTTTCTTATTCACTTCTAAAACCTCACATAGTTTATAAGGACAATTCAATTTTAAAATAAATTCGAAACACTTTATTTGCTTCATAATTAAAAGAATATATATACATACATACACACATACATACATACATACATATATATATATATATATATATATATATATATATATATATATATATATATATATATATATATATATATATATTACGCAATGTCAACATCTTATTATTTCTTCTTAATAACTGATCTATATTAAATTATTTTATCATCCTGCTTTGAAGAATTAACTGATTAAAAAGAAAGAGAAAGGCTATAAACAAATAACAGAAAACAGCAAGAAAATTCACCGAATAATGAAAGAATTGTCAAAATAATAAAAAAACGTCTTTGTTATGATGCGTTATTTGAAAGTGACTCATTCTAGTGAAATTTTTGTTATTAAATTATTAAAATTTTTCATCCGGTTCGTGCTCTCCCCGAAATTTATGACCGTTTTTTTATTGGAAAGGCTTTAATGAAAATAATCCAAATATTAAATAAGTAAAATAAATTAAAACCTTACTAAAAGTCCGCATGAAATAGTAACACATTTATATTTCTAATATTGTAGCTGGAGAGCTGGGATTGATTGGAAAAAATTTCAATAGACTCATTGAAC
>OZ010582.1:13442408-13457408 GCA_963932145.1 Acanthosepion lycidas | reverse complement strand
CACCCCCCATGTAGAATTGTTTGCTAATCCATGTTGCAGGCATCTTCTCGGGAACAATTGTGTTTCTTCCACAACCACAGAGACAACAATGTTGAGCAGATGTTAGTGACAGTTTCTAGGAGATTGTGAGTGGGTGAGTAAGAGAGAAAATGAAACAAAGAGAGTACGTTCTGTCAGGATCAACGGTTTGAATTTGAAGGTATGCGCAAACAGTCCATTAAGATGATTTCTATCTTCGCGCTGTCTTAATTATCAACGGTTTCCGAACAGTTTAGTCCATCCACTATCACTTAATAAAGCCTGGCACAAACCGTAGGTATGATTTTTATGCGGTTCCCAACGGTACCGCACGATGGGAGCCTCTCTGCTCGGAGATAACATCAGTAATCACTTTCTTGGTCGAAAATCGAAGGACTTAACTACACGATCACGTGCCCATATACATACATACGGTGTAGGTAAGCACCAATATATATATATATATATATATATATATATATATATATATATATATATATATATATATATATATATAATAAAGAACAGTAAGGTATATTATCCGGTGTTCTTATTGATATTTTTTTAAATTTTTACAAAATAGTGGTCAATGTAAATTTACAGAGTATAAATATTATGTCGTTTTGCACTAACCTAATATAATTAAATTAAAAGCATTAGCTCTGTTTCATCTTCAAGCGAATTTTGGAATAAGATTGTTAAATTTACTGAGATTTAAACGCACATAAAAATTCATAATTTCCTGTTTCCAAGGATACAGAGAAATCCAATCATTCAGACAGCGGCTTAAAAATACAAGCATCCCCATAAATCCTTTAACGCCTGATGCAGCGGCTCGACCACTCATTATGTTTAGGCAAGTACTTTTTCCAGGCTTGTATTATTAAAAAATTGGGTATGGTGAAACAAAGCCAATCAGAACGTTCTATTCATTGATTGGCTGTTGTTTGGGGTGTGTGCTGTGGATCACTTGTTGGCGATGTGTTTGTCTGTGTGTTAGTACAGAAGAGTCCGCAAAGAAATTTTGTCAGAAGATTGTAAGTTGACAAGAGTACAAAACAACAGTAAGTATTTGATTAAAATAAAGCCAAATTTTATTTTTGCCAACAAAAACCAAAACTACATACAAATATGCAAATAGGATAAATGATATATTACTTTGAATATATGCTCTTTAGCGCTAAAGGCGTTGTTCGGAATTTGATCATTAGGTAGTTTCAGGTCTTTCAAACATCATACTAGTCTCACGAAGTCGACCCCATCAGAGCTGATCAGTCACTGATGCCCGCCCCATGCTAAATTAACAGCCTCCAGACACTGACATATTAGGTAAACCATAACCCACTATCACGCATTTAAAGATGTACTGAAAAGAAAACATCAAATTAAGCTTATTACTCCTTACATGGCAAATGAGTTTGAGGAGCAGTAACCTTTGTTGTACAGTACATCTCTTCATTGCTTCATCATCGAAACAAGTTACATTATTTTCCTAGGTTCACACTAACATGGGAAAATAATATAACTTGTTATATGATGATGAGATGTACACGCAATTACGTTGTGTGTGATTTTACTGTACAATATTAATAATATTATAGCGATTGCTATGTTTTTCACACCTTGCACTCCAAGTCATTTTATTCGCCTGCGATTGGCTAATAAATTACTACTACCTTTGTATAGGACAATTTAGCCATCGTAGTTGTTCTTTGAATTTTTTGGTTCTGAGCATACTTACCTATTCTGTTTAGTACGAGTATAGTCATTGGTCAATTTTTAACCAATCACATATTTTTAATGTAAGACCAAGTTTCCCCGCGATTCCGTGGGATCCTACCTTTTTTGTTTAAAAGTGGCGACTTTTCGCAAGTCGCTAGTAAGATCCAGTTAGATTCCAGCCGTCAACACAAATCCTCGATCTTGGTCAACGCACACACAGGCACAGAATTTCGTAACTACAAATTTACATTTTAACTTTTGCCAACCAAAATCAACCAGAACTTTGTTGATTCAAACCAGTTTATTTCACAACACATTTCAAGCAATTGTATTCTTCGTGTTATTCATTCTTCACATGTAAACTTTACTCTAACAATTATTTCGGAACATTTATCTCACAATAGAACTTTCTTCAAACAGTTGATTATAATCCATCTACAATCAAAGGGAAAGAATTTCCTTCTCTTTAATCTACATTGTGACTACAAAATTATTTCATGCTTGTTGTATTTTATTCAATATACATTGGTTAACAAATTGGAGTTGTTGCTATTACTTGAATCCTGTACGTGGAAGTATCATTAATATTAACACTGAGCCACTAAAATATGATATTTCTAAAATTTAATATATGTTATTTTCTCTTATTTTGTCTAATATATTGGGTATTATAAGTGTAAATGTGACTAAATGGGTGATATTTCATGTCTAGAGAGATCTTACAATGTGAAAAACCGTATTTATGCGCTAACTACGAAAATATTTGATTTAAAATAAAGAAACCTAATTTGCGGAAATCCACTTATCGCGGTAGGCTCTGCAATTGATTAATCGCGATAAACGAGGGGCGACTGAATATATATATATATATATATATATATATATATATATATATATGTAATTTTCTTTTTGACCCGGCTTTACCCTGAAGATCCGTTTAAGTGAAACCTAGGTAGCCTGGCCCCTTAAGATTATCTTAGGTTTTCCTCTACTTCGTGTATTGAACACTTAACGTAGTTGTCTCTTTACTCGATTTTTTTTTTTTTGTTTTTTTTTTCTTTGGACTTGGGGATTGAACACTGGACGATTGTTTTCCCCTTGGTTTAATATCCTTGGTTCTTTTTTTTTATTCCCCATTTTTCCTCGGGTACCAATTTTTTCTACTGCAAGTTGATCTATCCGAGTTTTTTTCTAAACTAGTACCACCATTTATATATATATATATATATATATATATATATATATATATATATATATATATATATATATATATATATATATATATATAAACACACACACAACACCTCCCCACACACGCATATCGATGTTTTTGGTTGATACTCATATCTGAGTAGACAGTCCTTTCATTTATTAATAGGTATATTTATTTATAAAACTCTGTTGCTTCTTTAGAGAATCACTTTGTTTTACTTTTGGATAAGAAATTAAGAGGCTGTGATAATTCCGAAGAAACTACGAAGAGTATATCGCTTAAAGATCTGTTCTGTCCTTACTTGATAGGCAAAAGATTTTCGTGTCCAAGTCGGTTAAGGCACGTCGGACCTAATAATGGTTTCACTGTACTCAGAGAGGCGCAGTTTCGAATCCTGCTGGAGAGCACATATTTGACTTTAATGAGATTTTCTCGAATAATCAGGCCAATAGACGAAAATAAATATACTGTTTAATAAAGAAACGTCCATTCAAATATTAGTATTTACTAGAGGACTTAAAGTAATAAAAATGTATTGGATCTATAAATAAAAAAAAATCCATTACTTCTTCAGACAATTTACTATTTATTTTCTCTCTTTCTCACTCTCTCACTCTTTAGCTCTCTCTCTCTCCATATATATATATATATATATATATATATATATATATATAGATATATATAGATATAGATATATATATGTGAAGAAATATAATCTTAATGTGTGCTATATTTATGGGATGAAGTGCTCAATAACAGAGAGCGCGTGTATATATAAAAGTGAATATAGAAGTCGACACATAGAAGCGACAGTTCGTTTCATGATAGACGCACTCGTCAGTTCACACACACACACACACATATATATATATATATATATATATATATATATATATATATATATATACACACACACAGGGTAACCCGGATATAAGAGAGTTGTAGGGACGGTAGAATAAGTCTCTTATATTCGGGTTTCTCTTATATCCGTGTTTGGTCTATTTTGTTTAGGTAAGTATGGCTCTAATTTGGGACCAGAGAAAATCTCTCTTACATCCGGGTTTCTCTTACATCCGGGTTACACAGATATTTATATATATTAAAGTTAGCTTCTTTAAACGTTGTTTTTGATGGATATCTCAAATTTGAAAAGAAGGTCTGTTTTTTTAAATAGTATTTTCTTTTATTTAACTACATCTACCGGCTTGAATATTCAATAAATCTTGCAAAAAATCTATTCGTCCTCTAGCAGGATACGAAACTGCATGCACTTAGGGAAACCGCCATTGGATCTGGCGTGCACACACACACACACACATATATATATATATATATATATATATATATATATATATATAAAAAGAATGGGAGAGAGTGAGAGTAAGCTATACACTCACAGACAAATATGCACATGTTTATTCAAACACACACACACATATATGGATTTACGTACTTAAATTTAATTACTTAATCTTTACTTAGACGGGTTAAAATCTTTTCAACACTCGTGCACACAAACACACACTCTCCAATATTTATATATATATATATATATATATATATATATATATATATATATATATATATATATATATATATATATATATATATATTAAAAACAGAGATAAAAAGACGCCAAACTTGATGAAAACTAAATTTTAGCGTCTAATTTTTTATGTTATTATTAAGAGGAAAGATCAAAGTATTTTTTAGTTATTTAAAAAAAAATTCCTTCTTTTTAGAACATTCTAATTTTGATTAAAAAAACCTTGTTTCTCTTTGTGTCACCGGAACTAGTAAAATAACATAAAATTTTCGCCCATTTTTTTTTTTTTTTTTTTTTCGTATGACAGGCATTAATTTTGAAAATCTTATAAAAATAAAAATAATTGTCGAATTTTAATGAAACGTACAGAAACTATTAACAATTGATGGAACTTATAAATATGTTTTTCTTTTTTAAAGTCTTGTCAAAAATATTTTTTTCATATGTATATACCGCCACCCCTAACTAATTGTACGAAAACTCTATAATTTCAGTTTCGGGAAGATTAGTTACTATATTAGTTAAAAGCACAAGGCTTTCAGAAAAACAAATCAAGTTTTTTTTTGTTTTTTTTTTAGTTTGACCACCTCAGTTGGAACATACAAAACTCAATAAAACAAAAATATTATTTAGTTTCAAAAGCTTTTAATTTCTTTTATTTATTTTAATGAACATGGAGAATATTATCTGAAAGCAAAAAATATTTCGATGAAAAATGAATTTTTAAAACAACTATTTGTTATTTCTGCAATATTTTATTATGTTTACATTATGCTCTTAATTCTTTTAAAAATTAGGGAAAAGTTTGTAAAATTTAACGAATATTGTTGTTAAGTAGATATATATATTTCAGATTATAATTTCCAAAGCTTCTTACAAACTAACAAAAACAGTATATAAAACAATATAATTTGTGTTAATAATAACACAGTAAATCAAATCTACGGAAGACCGGAAATATTAAGCGTGCAATAAAAATTTGGATTGATTTTCTGTCTAGTATTTAACTTAAATACTGAATTTTTAATACACTTATTTATTTCTTTAATTATAATAGATTTTTAAGTTGTTAAAATATAAAATTAGTTAAAAGCCGCATTCAGTTTCGTAAATGTCCTTTTGATATATAGATTTATTTTTTGCGAAACATTTGTAGAGAAGTTAATTTGATTTTTCGATTTCAACTGAGAAGGGTACCTACAAGTATCAGTATCCTCTTATGATGATACTGATAAGTACAAAAAATGCAAAAAATTAGAGCGCTGAAAGTTTTCCTTAAAAATGACGAGGTAAATAATTTGTTCACATAAATCTAAATAACTTCATATCTTTCCTACCGTAGAAGGAATCATCCTCACGTAAGCTATCAAAATGTCATGAATGTTTTTCGTCACCTTGTCAAGTGACACAAAAGTTTATGACCTGCTTTGTTTTAATTTCAAACTACGTCTTTTTCGGCGGAAAAACTAACTTAAGCTTGGTTCAAAATATTTTAAATAAACATTATAATTACTGATTTTCTTAAAATATGATTTGAAAAAAATTATAATTGATTCTTAAAATAATTTCAAAATGAGATTACATTTTTTTTTTATAAATTTGAAAAAAATGGCTGACATGATCGATTATCTGTCAATTTTGCTGAATAAAAAAAACAAGATTTTTAACGAAAATTTTGGACATGCTAGGGATGGATTAAAAAATATAAAAAAATACCCCCAAAATACTTTGATCTTTCATCTTAATAATAACATAAAGATTTAGATGATAAAGTTTTGTTTCCGTCAAGTTTGGCGCCTTTTTTTTTGTCATGTTATTACTCTTTTTTAGCGATCTCATTAAAGTACGTATATATATATATATATATATATATATATATATATATATATATATAAAGTGTGTGTGTGTGTGTGTATATATATATATATACAGTGTAAACCGGATATAAGAAAGTTGTCGGGGCCGGAGAAGAAGTCTCTTATATCCGGGGTTTTCTCTTATATCCGGGTTTGTTCCATTTTGTTTAAGGAAATATTGCTCTAATTTGTGACCATATAAAATCTCTCTTATATCAAGGTTTCTCTTATATCCGGGTCTCATATATCCGGGTTACACTATATATATATATATATATATATATATATATATATGTGTGTGTGTGTGTGTGTATGTGTGCGTGTGTGTACTCGCACATCCTGGCAACAGAAGGTTATCTCTTCAATATATATGCACTCAGGTTTTAAATATAATATTAGGTTGGTGCAAAAATAATGTCGTTTTCTCACATGTGTGAGAAAACGAGATTATTTTTGCACCAATCTAATAACTCTACCAGACGAAAAATCTATGAATGTCCGATCCGAACTAAAAGCTGAAAATCTAACGGTAATTTTTATAATATTCTGATCTTTATTGACCGTGCATTGTAACATTTTGTTTCATGTTTCATTTATGGTTGGCAGACGGCATCTTGTTTGTCAACTTTTGACCTTGTCAAACCTGTGATTCTTAAATGGGTCCCGCAGTATTAATCAGCTGAAACATCGAGAATCATTTAAAAATCTATTAACGCAGCCTCTGTTAATAATGAATATATCTGAACTGATTTCCAATATAGGAAGGCCTGTCCTTCATATTTGGTAGAGTCGAGAACACAAACTTTTACTGACCATGTACCTTTCTCAGATAATCTCCTAAATTTCGACTTTTGAATTTGTCAACTTACGCGAAAATTTAATATATCTTTGAATTAATTTATTTGACTGCTTCTTCCTTTTGCGTTATCAGAACAAAGAAGGTTTATAAGGTTGGAGAAACCAGATGCTTGCTTTCATATGGTGAGCTTAATATGTTTTCGTAAATATTAATTCTCACGTTTTTATTTGTTTTTTCTTGCTTGTTTCTTTTCTTTTTTTTTCTTTTTTTTTGGTTTGCTCTTGGATTTATGTATGTTTGGAAAACTTTACAAACGTTTATTATGAGATTTTGAATTGTTTCATTTTATTACGAAGTAGACAAAAGGGTTAGACGGCTGATTCTCACTTCCACCGCCAACAGCAAAAATGGTCTTTTATCTTTGCAGCCAG
Source organism: Acanthosepion lycidas (assembly GCA_963932145.1). Classification (NCBI taxonomy): domain Eukaryota; kingdom Metazoa; phylum Mollusca; class Cephalopoda; order Sepiida; family Sepiidae; genus Acanthosepion; species Acanthosepion lycidas. Next base: position 13,449,823 of record OZ010582.1, on the reverse strand, counting down.
AGTCATGCAACAGAGCGTGAAATTGAAAGAATAGAACTTGTTCGCTTTCTTTTCTCACTATTTTTGCTTTCTCTTTATTTTTCTTTCTTTCATAATTTCTTTATTAATCTCTCTTTACTTCAGAATTTTTTTTCATCTTTCTTTCTTTTCTTTTCTTTCTTTCTTTTCTTTTCTTTCTTTCTTTTTTGTTTCTTTCGTTAGATTCACTTATGTTCTGCGTTCGCCAGTGCAAAATATATTTGTTCTGAAGGATAATTCCATTTTTTCCTATTTCTTTTCCAATTATATTCGTTCGTTTTTTCTTTCTCTCTTCTTTCTTTCATTCATTCATTCTTTCTTTCTTTCTTTCTTTCTTTCTTTCTTTCTCTCTTCTTTCTTTCATTCATTCATTCTTTCTTTCTTTCTTTCTTTCTTTCTTTCTTTCCGATTCATTTATGTTTTGCGTTCACCAAGGCAAGAGAATATATTTCTTCTGAAGGAAAATACCATTCTTCTTTATTTTTTCTTTTCCAATTATTCTCTCTCTCTCCCGGTCTCTGTCTCTCTGTCTCTCTGTCTCCCTTCTTTCTTTCTGTCTATCCGACTCATGCTTTACGTTGGCCAGTGCAAGATATATTTGCTCTGAAGGGAAATATCATTTTTCCTTATTCTTTATGCAATTATTCTCTTTCATTATTTTATTTCTAGCTTTCATTCTTTCTCTCCGATTCACTTATGTCTTGTGTTTGCCAGTGCAAGGAAATATATTTGTTCAGAAAGAAAATACGATTTTACTATTCCTTTAGGAATGATATTCTTTCTTTCTTTCTTTCTTTCTTTTTCTCTTTCTTTCTCTTCCGAATATTTAAGATATGTAGCGAATAAACTACAGGTCGACATTTAGTCAATGGATGGCAGATCAGGGGCTGATAGATATCGTAAAAGGACACAGGTTGCTTAAGACCTACAAGAAATAAAATGTGAAAACTCATGCTTACCCACATCCTGAAGGGGCGCGACACATAAAAGAAGAAAAAATAGGGTTCCTTCATTTTTCCTTAGCATTCATATTACATTCTTTCTTTCTTTCTCACTTTCTTTCTTTCTTTATTTATTTCTTTTTTCTTTCTTTCTTTCTTTCTTTCTTTCGTTTTTTCTTTCTTTTTCTGCGCTTTTTCTTGAGATTTTCTTCTTTTTTCTTTCAATATAATCTCATGTTGTTCTTAATATATTCTTTTTTGAACTGAAAACGCTCATTCGGCCATTTTCTTAAATTTCGCATTCTTTATATCATATCATTTTCTACTCCGCTCCAGGTTAATATCCTTTCGTTCTTTCCGTATCTCCTCATGTTAATATTTTATATTTCTTTCTTTTAGATTTCTTTTGTATGTTTATCTTTTATATTTTTCGTTATGCAATTCATTACAGTTACCCTGCATCCGTTTCGCCATCATTTTTTTTCTCTCTCTGCGCACACGTAAACTCTCTTTCTTTTTCTTACAAGGCAATCATTCCCATCTGACCTAATTCCCTCACTTTCTCTCTCGTACCACACACATCGATGCATTTAATCTCTCACGAAAAAAAAAAGTAAAACAAAATGCATGAAAATCCTCAAACACGCCTTTTTCTATGTTAATATTCTAGAGATACATATTTACGTATTTGCATGCCCAGAGATAAGATATTTATCTAACACATCGGCTCTAGTACTAATTTTATAGCGTTTTTTTTTTTTTTTTAAATTATTGGCCCTTTAAACAACTTTTATTTAAGAATTTTTTCTATAAATGAGCGATATGTGTGTGTGTGTGTGTGTGTGTGTGCCTGTCTTATCTGACATGATTCGGTTGTTCTCGTCTAATCAATTGGCTAACCCCCAGTTAAATTCCAAATTCGAGAAACAGGTCAGCTAAAAAGGATAATCTTAAATACAAAAACAAAATCTATGAAACTACGTTTCAGTATCAGTACTACTAAAATAATATTAAAAAATATCTGAGAATTTTGAAGCATCTTATATATATTATTACTATTACATCGACAATGCAGCGTTGATTCGAGTTGGAAGAATGAGAAGGCGGGCTAAATATTTGTCAATGATATCAGTTTTGGTCGCCTGATTTGTTAATGTGTCTTAATAAAATCGTGAGGGATAGATATCGTTTGAATTTGGTTGGAAATTCTCTCTCCGGTGACTTAGTTCCATTAGGTGGGTTAAACAACGACTGACAATTGAATGTGAAGAAAATAGCCCAACAGCCAATAAGGAAATAACAAAACTAATGAATGTATTTGAAATATTTCCTTGCAAAATATTAATCTCAGAAGTCGAGTCAAGCCAATACAAAAAAACCTTGTCAGCTCTACACTCCTGTGTATGTATGTGTGCGTATATATATATATATATATATATATATATATATATATATATATATATATATATATATATATGTATGCATAAAAACGTGAACATTGAAGTCAACACTCAGAGGCGACAGGCTGTTTCATGCTGGACGCAATCGTCAGAACGCGAATGCTGGATATTTCCTCGGCTATTTATACATATGGATCAGTGATGCATTGTGGGTAATCTATTCTGGCGGTCATTTTTGCGGCAGTGGTTTGTTTATTTATTTATTTAAATTATTTGTTTGGGTTAATTTATTTTACTTGTTTTTCATTTTCATTTTGTATTATTTATTCTTTTCATTTTTGATGTTTTATTAACGGAATAAAAATTTGGGGTGGGGATTTGCTTAGTTTGCTTATTTAATAGTTTGTTTTGATCTCGGAAGATAATTAAAGCTATTTATTCGTTCAATGTTTAGATTGCTTGCCGTAGTCTATTCTGTTATTTTGGCGGGTGAAGAGTTTTTGATTTATTTATTTGTATTGATTATATTTATTTGTTTTGCTTATTTATGCTTATTTTTATTAGTTCTAACGGTCATTTTAGCGGGGGCGATTTGTTAATTTGTTCATTTATTTATTTATTTGGATTAATTTTATTAGTTTTATATTCATTTACTTATTTTTTAATTTGTATATTTTTATTTATTCTATTTGATTTTCGATATAGCAAATATGTGATGCAATTTAATTTACATTACAATGAATCATTCTTACAAAATGTAAATTAGTAAAGTTAATGATATAAAAATGCGTAATCACTTCGCTAACTAAATTTTAAAGATGTATTAACCCACTAACCACTCGATGAATGTTATGATCTTTGTTTTTAAAAATTATAAACTCTATTAATACAGTTTATAATTTGTCTGTTAGCCATGTCAAGTTCTCCTGCTTGTGTGACATGGTGGAGAGTGCTTTTGCCAGATATAGGGTCTTCCAGAAACACACTCTTAAACTAGGGCAACAGAATTTCCTAAAGGGCTTTGATATAGGCTTTTATGTTGACTTTCAAGGCCTCACCAACTAACTCGGGAGTTCTTATCAGAATGATCAGAGTGATTAGACTCGTCCAAATCTTTCCGAATCCTCTGCACTATCCTCAGACTGATACCTAGACACTCGGAAATGTTAGTATTGGGGCTACCGGTGCGAGTGCCAAGCAGTACATCATGCCGTTTCCAAATTTCTGGCGTCATGGTGCTCTTTTCTTACAGATGGTGCCGAACTGAGTCTATTATAATGTATAGTCGACGAAAAAAAATAATAATATAGCGACAATTAACCCATCGCAACCTATATACGTGTGTGTGACTGTGTGTGTGTGTGACTGTGTGTGTGTGTATGTATACATATATATATATATATATATATATATATATATATATATATATATGGATGCGTGTTCGATTGGTTAGGACGTTCGCTTTCTGACCATGAGACCCGAATCGAATCGTAGCATTGTTAATTTGTAAAGAAGGAGCCTTCTTGAATTTATCGGTTTGGAGAGAGACGATCACAGCGTGTAGATCATTTGGAAAGTGCCAGAAAAACCATACCACGGGTTGAACCAAGACTTGTGAGCTTGGGTGGGGCAGTCGATAGCAGATCTATTAGTCACAAGTCATCGTAACCGAGGGTTTGAGTGTGCTGGGCTTGTTCAGATTATTGATCATGCTAGATAACACGTTCTCTCCCAGTAAGTGTAACTAATGTCTGCTCAGCATATTTGCAGTTTAACCAGGTTGGCTCTATTGTACAAACATATATTTGCCTGAGCGATCGTTTACAGTAGGGATTGGCTACCCCGCAAGTAAACACTAATACGAGTGTCCGACTATGATATATATATATATATATATATATATATATATATATATATGTATGTATGTATGTATGTATATGTGTGTGTGTGTATAGATAGATAGATGAAGAGACAGGGATATATATATATATATATATATATATATATATATATATATAGATAGATAGATAGATAGATAGATGTGTGTATGTAAGTGTGTATGAAATGGTTGCTTCGAAAATGAAGCTTTATCATTTATTACAATGGCTTACAGAGGCGGATGATGTTGTTTCTAATTTAGTCGAGGGTCAACAGTCCTCTAATGCATCCATTGACCTTCACCGATGATTGGTGAACGACGAGAAAGGAGACTAAATTCATGTCATAATCACAGTTGAGCTGTTGGCACTCTGTCCCATCAATAGCGACAGCATTGTTGGTAACAAGCAACATTCAAGCTGGCACTGCTGAGATGCAAAATATTCATGACTGGTGAAAAGTATAGGCAACAGTCAAGGCTATTGCCAAATCCATTAAATTGAAGCTGTAAACCTGCTCTGTCCAACGGTGTACTTCTCTTTCATGTATATGAATTAGTTTACGTGTTAAAAAAAACAAACAAAAAAAACTGGTTTTACATCCGGGTCTGCTGAGGAGCACGCCTACTTGTGGCTTTTTTGATGAAATTCATCTAAACACATTAAACGCTTTGTTGGGTTCACGTAGAACAAACATCAAGAAGCCTTGTCAGACGGGTTCAACGAGATATGTTTTCAAGAGGAATGGCTGTGCAAATACGTATCTATCTATCTATCTATCTATCTATCTATCTATCTATCTATCTATCTATCTATCCCTGTCTCTTCATCTATCTATCTATCTATCTATCTATCTATCTATCTATCTATCTATCTATCTCTGTCTCTTCATCTATCTATCTATCTATCTATCTATCTATCTATTTCAAATGTTTCATATCTACCAATCAATCTGTTTCTCAGAGTACGTTACTCCTCTAATCAGTCTGAAGCAGACTTGGATTCTGATGTCGTTATCAACTGACTTTACTAAATACGACCTTCAAGGCCATCGGGGTCAACGATGAGACGTGTCTTCACCCCACTCACAAGCTAATCTGAATGATGCAAGGACAATGAAGCTATCGTAATAAGAATGAAAAGCATAGAGTTAAGTGTTCAATCAATTTTATACAGACAAATATATCTGGATCGCTTTCCTGATATCAGGACTTTTAACTGCAAAAAAATGTTTTTAGCAATCTTCTATTCTCTTCTCGTTATGTAATTCATTTCTTATATAATTGTCTCACCTTTGTTCATCAAGTTACAACTCATTTTGAGGAGTCGTTAAATTTCCTACAATCAAGCGCCTTCCTATTTATAGAATATACTATTTAATAAATACAGAAATTAAATAAATCTGTTACCAGCCATATTCCAGCTTCATTTATAATGTTATGTTGTCCTTGAAGTATTAATCCCTAATCTTGCAGGAATCACGGTTTAAGTGATTTTTGAATATACATTATTGCAATTTATAAAAAAAGAAAAAAAGAAATCAAATATTTGATCATTTATATTAAACGAGGAAAAGGATTAAAAATAAAACTGCATAAGATAATGAATACCAGCGAAATAATCCTACGTTTATTATCTAAAAAAATTTTTTTAAAGATTTAGTTTACAGACATAAAAACAAATATGTTTTCTTGAAAAAATTGTTTCACGAGTAATTTTTTATTTATGCAGTGATATTTTTCATTTTTATTTTCCATCATTGATGGGATTTTCTCTCCGGATATCAGACACGCGCGCGCGTATACACACACACACACACACACAAAAACAAAAAACACTCGCACGCGCGTGTAGACAAACACACACACACAGACACAAACGTGCACACACACTCACACCAATAGATATTTTAATGTGAGTGAAACCAGAGACACCATTTTATTTTTTTCTTAAAACATTTTAAATCCATTCTACAAATTAAAATTTGCTACCATTTGCGTCATTACGATATGAAGCAAACACACTCACATAGAAATCGCTTCACTCTGAAATATATTTGTAAAGCTATTAGGTTGGTGCAAAAATAATTTCGTTTTCTCACATAGTAACATATGTTAGAAAACGAAATTATTTTTGCACCAACCTAATATTTACCTTTCTTTTGCAGTTGCGTGGCTTTCAAAATGTCTAATTAAAAAAAAAAGTTTCAAAGGTTATTGAAAAGGTAAAATTTAATTCGAGAAAGGCTTGGAAATCAAATTGCATTTGGTAAATTTGTGATTCTTTTTCTTCTTATTATTATAATTTCTAAGAACATTTTTTATTTTTCTGCAGGAAAATTCATTCCTTTCTCACTTCAGACATAATCAACTTTCTCATTTCTTTTTACCAATTTACACGCTATCTCTGACAGTGCACAATTTACTTGCGTCTGTTATTTTTTTTTTTTTTATCCAAAACATGAGATGATATATATGTCTATTGATTTGATTAATGTAGCTTCGCTTTAGGATAGTTTTCTTCAACGACATTCATGTTCTTCCCGACTATCAGTTCAATGTCGAAACTTTTGCGACCGGCGTTGTCCTACACGGCCAGAAACAAAAAATAATACAAGATCCTTGCGGTTTCAGTAGCTTTTCATTCAAATTTGATTTGATACTAAAAACGAACACCCGAATGTCGGTGTTCCTGCTAAACACTTCCCATGCGCACTCGTGTATATAAGTTTTTTTAATTACTGAAAGTGTATTTTTCATACAAGGACGAATAAACACGTCCAAAACAAAACGTTAAAAACTAGCTACTGATACTCTTGGGAAAGGTACGAACCGACCATATTTCACCCATGTATGTGTTAATGAGTAGAAATTGCATGAGAAAATCATTATCATATAAAGATATTAACATTTTAAAATATTTTCTGGTTTTAAAGAAAGGTTGACAGGCCATAAAAAATAACAATATAATCAGTGGGAAATTATTTATCTTTCACTACGATGTAGGTGAGTAGATATTAACTGATTTTATTTTTATAAGGTATTAATTATAAAATTAAAACAATTTAATGTTTAATGTGCGTCACAAAATCAGATAATTAATATATGTTTATATATTATGATATTAATTATAGGATTCAAGCAATTTGCTTTTACAATATAGTGAAAGTTACGTTCAAA
>OZ010582.1:13357408-13437408 GCA_963932145.1 Acanthosepion lycidas | reverse complement strand
TCCTCTGATATTTATCTCAGAATTTAGATAACGATTCGTAGATATCATGTTCTGATGGTTTTTAAATATATTTCACGTTATGAATACGATACGCAAGATAATATATACGTGTGTGAGTGTGTATGTGTGTCCTGTGTCTCTTGTGTGTGTATGTATATATAATATTTGATAATTAGTAGGGATAATTCCAAATTCTTATACATACATACATACATACATATATATATATATATATATATATATATATATATATATATATATATATATATATATATATATGAAGAAATTTAGTTCTATGGTGAGCTATATTTATGGGATAAACTGCCCAGAACCCGAAAGAATGCATATGTAAATATAAAAGTGAACTTTGAATTCAAAACTCAGAGGCGACAGGATGTTTCATGCTAGACGCTATCGTCAGGCCACGACTGCGTCTAAGATGAATCAGCCTGTCGCCTCTGAGTCTCGATTTCAAGGTTCAGATAAATGGGATAACAATATATGAATTTTTATATATCAAGAACAATTTTGGACGAAAGGTGCATGAGAAAGTGGAAAACCGTTTTCGTGTGACGCATTTCGTCCCTCAGGACTTCAGTGGGCTTGATTTGTTTACGGTGTGGGACTATACAAGCCTACGAATGAGAGACGCTGGGAATTTTTAATTTGGATTTTTTTCTTTTTTACTATGTTTTAGATATATAATATAGCCAGATTCCTTTAGATTATTTTTATTTTGTTTTCATCATCTTTGTTAGGAAAAATCCCATGTTTTGATAACAGATCTACCAACAATGATGAAAAATTTAAAAACCTGGACACAAATATACAGGGTGGTCTGAAAGTCTGGTCACCTCCTACCAAAAACTAATTTGAACAGTAAAAGTAATACGTTTATACAAATCACATGTACTAGGTTCAGTTTATTCACTTTCACTGACACTGGAGGAGCTTTTGTCAGCCATCTGAAATAGTAAATTATATTATATAAGGGTGACTAGACCTTCGGACCACCCTGAACTTAAAAAGCATTGTAAAACAAAATCGTCTCAGTGAATTATTTTCTCTTTTAATTAGAGTATCATTTCAGGTACCACCAATAAAATGATACCTTTTTTTAAAATGCATTTTGATAAAATCTTTCTTAAAGGTTTAATTTTAGTTTCCCTTTCACGCTAATAGATTAAATGTACTATTGGCAATAATCAACCAGACGGTTCCTTCGTACCTAAGCTGGTATAGCACGTCAGGCTATATGACGGTTCGGTCTAGAATCCGTGTTCGATTCCAGTTGGAGGACAAATATTTTCTATGAAATTTCTCGGACATTCAGGCCGGTTAATATTGTTTATTTCAAACAGAGCCTTAACTTATATATTTGTATCTATGTAAATAATATATACCAATCAAATATATTTTAAATAAAATTCGCGCATATTTACACATCCGTAGGCGCAAACTTGTTTTCAGGTATTAAAAAATTCTGTAAAAAATAAAATGTAATTTTTCAAAACGTTTTTTGAGTCAATAAATTTATTCTTTAATTATTGTTATTTGAAACAAATATTAGTTATTTTTAACAGAAAACATAGTAAAAAAGAAGGCATTTCTTATCACTGAGGACTTGTTTTTCTGACGTGTTGAATGATTTCTTAATTTTGGAAAAGACCAGTCAGGAGGATGTAAGTGATATGAATTATTTTACTAATTCTAAATGAACGTGTTTTGACTTTTGATTTAATAAATATTCTTAAAAATTTACCTAAATAATATTTTAAGTAGTTTCGTATTTTCTTCAATTTTAGGTTTTTCTTTATAGAGTTACGTTTGAAAATATGTTTCTGAAAATAACGATAGAACATTCCGAAAAAAAGCTTATTTTATTATAAGTATTATTTAATGAAATAGGAATAAAAAAAATTCCTGCAATCTCTGTAATAAATATCTTCAAGATGAAGACAGAATGCAAAATAAGCAGAGTCGAGCCGTCCGCACAGCAAAAAGATGTAAATGTTCTCAGGGGTTTTAATGATAATGTCGTCTGTATTTGCAAGCATCAGTAAGCTTATATACCAAAAAAAAAAAATAATAATAATAATATCGAAAAATACTGGTTGCCAGTGAATTGCAGTAAGCTTTTCCATTTATGGTTAGTAACTATAGATTTTACTTAATAAGCATATATCTTACAAGCTTCAAATTTATACAGAATTTTAAACGATTTAAAACATTAAAATTAAAATAAAAATGACTAAAAAATCTTATTGAAAAATTTTTTGTAAAATTACATTAATAATCGAAAGGTATGTTTTTTTTTTTCCGATAATAGAATCCATAAAATATCTTATTCATAGAAACAATTAATTATATAATTAAATAATGTGTTAATTATATTGTTTTTTTTATTTTACGATTCAGAGTAAATTTTCAGTACCTGGTTATCATGTTTGATAAAAAAAAAAAAAAGAACTGATAATTTAAATTCTTCAAGGATTATCCTTAAAGTCTAATGTAAAGATTAAACGTGACAAAAATGAATTTCGCGAAATTTCACCAAATTAAATACGTGCGGGGAAGCATATGAAAAAAACAAAAAAAAAATACCAAAATTTCTAAAAAAATATTTTCAAATAATTTCGTTATTTACAATAAAATCTGATTTTTGCAAGAATTTCCAAATCAAAGTTTTTCACCGCAATAAGACGCTAAAATATTCCATACTGTTTTATGGTCATCTATTGACGCAAGAAAAAATACAGCCAAAATTTGGAAGGTCCTGAAAAGGATTAAAACAATATAATTTATTAATTAGGAAATCATTTGGTCTTTCTCTTTAATAACAACATAAATCTTTTGAGGATAAAACTCATAGTATACTAAGTTTTAGCGAATCTGTATCTAACTTCAAATATATACGCTATTACGTCGTTTTTAGCTTTATATTTTGCGAATTCTTGCAGGGACATAGCCTAGTGTCAAGCATTATTTTCATCACATATCCCCAACAATCTGTCTATTACTCTGTAAATGAGTGGCTTCTGAGCCTTAAACAGGAGAACATTTACATATATATATATATATATATATATATATATATATGTGTGTGTGTGTGTGTGTGTGTGTGTGTGTGTAGTAGTAGTAGGGCGGCTAGCCATTCCATATTACAGGCACACTGCTGTTTATTCAACACCCACATCGCCCACCTGTGTTTTATGCTGCAACTATGCTGAGTAGACCTTAATTAGAGTTCCTGGGAAAGAGCGTGTTATCTAGAGTGATCAACAATTTGAGCAAGGGCAGCACGCTCAAGCCCTCGGCCACGATGCCTTGTGAATTCGTCCTAACACACCTATCGACGGCCCCCAAGGGTTCCCTCTCTCCAATTTCACTCGTATTGTTTGGGTCGAGCCGAGGTATTGTTATCAGACACTTTCCAAAGGTGCCGCACGCTGGGATCGATCCCTCCATTCAGATATCATCAGAAAGTCAATCCGGGTTTCCTAGTCAGAATGCGAATCAGGGTTTCATAGCCAGAATGCGAACGTTCGAACCACCCGGATATATATATATATATATATATATATATATATATATATATATATATATATATATATATATATATATATATATATATATATGTGTGTGTGTGTGTGTGTGTGTGTGTGTGTGTGTGTGTGTGTGTGTGTGTGTGTGTAAATATATATATATATATATATGTGTGTGTGTGTAAATATATATATATGTATGTGTGTGTCTGTAAATATATATATATATATATGTATGTGTGTGTGTAAATATATATATATATATATATGTGTGTGTGTAAATATATATATATATATATGTATGTGTGTGTCTGTAAATATATATATATATATGTATGTGTGTGTGTAAATATATATATATATATATATATATGTATGTGTGTGTGTGTGTGTAAATATATATATATATATATATATATATATATATATATATGTATGTGTGTGTGTAAATATATATATATATATATATATATATATATATATATATATATATATATATATATATCTTTTAAATAAAATTCGCGCATATCTAGACATCCGTAGACACAAACTTGTTTTCAATTTTTTTTAAATAAAATGTAAGTTGTCAAAACATTTTTTGAGCTAATAAAGTTATTCTTCAATTATTCTTATTTGAAACAAATATTAGTTACTTTTAAGAGAAAACATAGTAAAAAAGAAGGCATTTCTTATCGCGGAGGACTTGTTTTTCCGGCGTGTTGAATGATTTCTTAATTTTGGAAAAGACCAGTCAGGATGATGGAAGTGATATAAATTATTTTAAGAATTCTAAGTGAATAAGTTTTGATTTTTGATATATGTACGTATGTATGTCTGCAAGTATGTATGTATCTTTGTCCTCAGGTGATGATAATTTTTTTTATACCTACAATGGATTATTTTTTAATTAAAATTCTATAAACCGTATATAGTTAAAAGCTGTCCTACATAAGATGCCATTTGCCGTGTATATAACTTCGACATTTAGATTTCCAAAAATTCCAGAATTAATCCAATACTTTTCTATGGCATTGGAAAAACAAACATTAACTTTCTGAAAATAAATTAAGATGATAGCCAGTACTCAAATAAGTTAATTCAGTTAAAGTTCAACAGTTATTTTATAAATTTGATAAGGATATGCGACAACTTATGTACTAAATGTAAAAAAATGGGTTTAAATGTTAAACACATTGTCGGACGATGTTAGTAAAAACATTTGGAATACATGCATATTGCCTAAGTATCCATTTTACACACAGAAAGAAACAGACACACATACACACACACACACACACACACACACACACATATATATATATATATATATATATATATATATATATATATATATATATATATATATCAAATAGAAAATGTATCATGGTATATAGTTTGTTGCAACACCCACCGCGTATAGAGACGTATGCAATGGTTTCTACTGCCTGCTACTCTGTCATCGTCTCTACCCGACTAGCGAATGACCTGATAAAAACATACGACAACTCATATCACCATATCTTGTCGCGACATGTGGCGCCCTCGACTCAGCATGTGATCTTTGCTAGCGCCAAAATGTTGCCATGATGTCATGGTGCGCTGAAATAGTCATTTTCATGTCCTTCCCTTGACAGCACGAAGAAAAGCGAAAATAGAGGAAATCTAGAGCGGGTGGGGCAAAAGGGAGATATTATAAGTAAACGATACATTCCCAGAAAAGGAATTCTCCAAACATTGCCAGAGAAGCGTATGTAATAGCGGAAAATCATGCAATTCCGTTCATTTAGTCGATTCTGTTGATAGTGTTACCGCCTACAAACAGTATTTTGAAAGAAATTATTATACACATCAGAAATGTAAAAAAAAAAAAATTACTCCCCAGGATTTTGAATCCGTCTGCCAGGAAGAGCCAACTAACGAATAATTCTGGCTCTACTATTGCTGAGCATATAATAAATAGTAGGAAATGTGTGGTTAATTTTAGTGCGGACCGTTTTTTTGATTTTATCTAGGTCCCACTCCACATTTCACCTCAAGGTTCTAGAGTCCTTGTATATCAGATCCCTTGAGCCGTCTCTTTGTAAACAGAGGGAATGCTTACTTGAAATTCATTTTTTTTCTCTTCCATTCCATTCCATCCGTTAATTTAATTTACAGGCTTTTATAAAATTTATAAATTTTCTATTCTCAGAAAAATAAACTTCATAAATCCTGAGACGAAACCGGTTCTTTTTTTTAACTTTTTTCTTTTATAAAAAAATGTCTTATAAATTGTGTCTTTCCCTAGATATTATTAAATTCTGTACCACAAAAAACTTATGTAAAAAAAAAATGTTTGCCATAGAATAGCCACTTATGAATTATATCAAAAAGGTTTGTCTAGAAATTATCTTGACAAACAGATTTCGTCTTATTTGCATTTTTTACATGCAGACTATTGCCCTTACATTTGTTTTTGTTATTACATCGTTTCGACTGTTTCATCATCCAGGTTTCAACAGGTGTATGTAGATCCGTGTAACCAACAGGGTATTACGAACTTAACCCTTTATTTAACATACGAGGACTGTTATGATATATTGTCCAGTTATTATTTTTAGTACTGCTCAGATATTCCTTGCTCCGTTTCAACTGAGTACAATTACACAATACCTGTCTCAAGGATTGAATTCACGAACCTACGGTTTAATACACTAGGCTATTGTCCAGTGTGCAGAACTTGAACATTAAGTTTAACCTAACCTGCCTGAGGATGAGTGCGGCTGCTGCTAGTTAGTCTTGACTGCACTGACTGAATGTATTCTCATTTGTTTTTTCTAAAAATAAATAAATAAATAAATGTATAAAAATAAATAAATTAAAAAAAAGGAAGTTGTTGAAGTCCTGAATGGAAATTTATAAAAGAAAGCTAAAGGGCGTAGTGCTTTAAACTTTTTTTTTTTTTTTTTTTTAGCATTTCACCGCAAGCAAGGCGGGAGTGCCACGAGCAAGCATGGGTTTACAAACAGTGAAAGCAACAGTAAAGAAGGATGTTTGAGGAAAGGATATCGAGAAGGAAGTGGCTCAAGATCAAGGCATCAGAAGATTTCAACTGATATCACATTTGAATATTTCAAGATAATAGCTATCAGGGAAGCAAGTAAGAGGAAGGGAGTTCCATTGTCAGGAAGTGCGAAAGAAGAAGCTGTTGGAGGAGAAGAGGCGGTTACATTTAACTGCTTCGACTGTAAAATGGTAGGACCGAGACTGCTTAAAATTATTCAATGGCAACACAGACAAATATTCTATGTATCTATGCATTTTAAATAACTGTACATTCTATATTTGGGATCGTAGTGAGTTGGTTAATCGCGTTGCATTTAATCATGTCCATGTTGTTTCAATGGAAATGGTCAAAGTTTATGAGAAGACTATCACCGTCTAAATAGGAACTTGTATAATTTGGTGATTAGATATTTTATCCCGAAAGCACTCGTGTGACCTGAAGAATCCAATCGATTTTGTAACTGTTAATATGTCAATAGCCTAAAGTGCATGAACGCTCACTCAGGTAATAAGTTTGAATTTCTGTACAAAATTATTTAGATGCTAGACGTGAAAATGGCAGTCGTCATGTAGTTTTAATTCTAATGTCTACCCTGACTCGCTTAATCTATACATATTAATCTTTACATAAATAAATGCACGCACACACAGAACATACATATATATATATATATATATATATATATATATACAATATACATATTATATACACAATATATATATTATATACACAATATATATATACACACAATATATATATATATATATATATATATATATTGTGCATATATATATTGTGTGTATATACACATACAATATATATGCACAATATATATATATATATATATATATATATATATATATATGTGTGTGTGTGTGTGTGTGTGTGTGTGTAGTTGTGTGTGTAAAATGCTTAAACATTAATATTCTATGGTCATAATTTATTACTTTGGAATCGTAAATACGATCCAATTCAAATGGCCATACGAATTCAAAAAGAAATCGGAAAAGATAACCCCGGGAATAAAAAATAAAATTTGAGTTTATGTCTGAGAGTGGCGGACGAATGTGGGAGGTAAATGAAAAGTTTAGAGAAAGGTAGCAGATAAAAGAAGAACAGGAATCCTTAAGTGTGAAGGTGGCGATTAAAATTAAACAAAGACAAGTTTTAAAGAGAGTTTTAAAATGACGGTTTAAATGAGTGAGATACAGATAAATACGAATTATTTTCCGATGCATAATTCATTACTGAATCGCTGACCTAAATTAAATAAAAAAAACTACAGGATTTTTAATTTAAAATGAAAAATACCCCATCCTAAATGGTATAGACACCAGAAAAGTACTCAGTACAAAGTTTAAAATCGAGCTAATGTGTAGAGCTTATATATATATATATATATATATATATATATATATATATATATATATATATATATATACGTATATATATATATATATATATATATGCATATATATTTATATATATTTATGTATGTATACACACACACACACACACACACACATATATATATATATATATATATACATATATTAGCTCTACATAATAGCTCGATTTTTAACTTTGTATTGAGCACTTTTGTGTTTTCTAAACCTTTTAGGATCGACTATTTTCAGCCTTCTTTGCATATTTCAATTCGTGTATATATATATATATATATATATATATATATATATATATAATTATTTTAAAAATATGATTCCAACTATTTTATTTATTTATTTAAAAATATGATTCCAACTCGCTACATAAGAGGTCTCATGTTTCAAAACAAGAGCCGAAAACTTCAAAATAATATTTGAAATAACTTGAGTTAAAGTAGGCTCTGTTCCATCTTCAAGCGAAATTTTTTTGGGAATGACTTATTTCTGAAATTTACGAGTTTTAATAGTATGGTCAGAATTGAAATCAAAAATTTCCATGGTAACATCAAGGGCGGATTGTTTAGAATCGGCAGGGGAGGGGTGTTAATAATTTGTATCAGTATAGAGTTATTTTCATAGATGACGGGTCAGGGTAAGGTGGGGGTGGCTAAATTTACGACGGGGGAAGTTTTCGCATAGTCTGGCTTGAGCGTCTACGGAGATTTATTTATTTATTTTTATTTTATTCTTGTAATATATCTCTTTATGAAAGGGATTTGTGTATATAAAAAAGCCGTAACGTTTGTTATTTGACGACTTCATAAAGGGTTATCAGTTTTTGTAGCGTATTAAAACTATGTATATGGGCTATGGATTTTAAAATTTATTTTATTGTATGCGTGTTTTTAGCTAGTTATTCAGAGCGTAAGTTCGGTTGTGTCGGCAGAAAACCGTTAATTCTTGCCTGTTGTTTAATAGGTTTTATTGTTTAGAAGCTTAATAATGTTTAGTTTCTCATGGAGGCTCAAAGGGCATGGGTCATCCCAAGTTTTGCAAGTTCTAGTCCTGTTAATGATTTTCCATTTTACTTTAGGTGTCCTATTTTTTTCTTTCAGGTGCCAAAAATATTTAGATAGAGAGGTCTGATGTCTTAAGTTTATGTTGTTGAAGGAGCATTTATGCTGCCTCTATCTGGTTTTAAAGGTATTTTTCGTGGACCCAATGTATATCATATTATTGTTAGGGTTCTCCGTGGATGGTATAGTGCATTGGTATACCACAGATTTGATGCAGCACTTATTTTCTAATGGGCAGTCTACCGGGTTTCTACAATCGCATAATTTTTCCCTATCATTATCTGATTTAAGTGTAGAGTTATTAAAACTATTCAGGTAAGGGGGTTTGTTCAGGATTTTATTATTGTGTCTTCTTATTATACCTTCTAGATTTTCAGTGCAGCTGTAACTCAATTTTAGTGTGTTCTTATTGA
Organism: Acanthosepion lycidas; assembly: GCA_963932145.1. NCBI lineage: Eukaryota > Metazoa > Mollusca > Cephalopoda > Sepiida > Sepiidae > Acanthosepion > Acanthosepion lycidas. Next base: position 13,427,943 of record OZ010582.1, on the reverse strand, counting down.
ATATATTACTAAGCCTACTTTTGGTGGGGAAGTGTTTATCGATTAGAGCTAAGAACTTCTGTCCTAGTTTAATACTAACCATTTGGTTGAACGGAGGTGTATACCAAATGATGTTTCTTTTCCTGTTTTTTTTCTTTTGGTTATTGCAATTGTCCCTATATTTAATGTTAGCATTTTTATAACCACTACTTTTTAGGGCAGTGTTATAGAAATCGTTATGTTGGTGGAATATTTCTTTGTTAGCGGAGTTACTGCTAATTCTATTTTCTATTGATGAGGGTATATGTTTAATTGTGGATGGAGGGTGGTTTGACTTCGGGTGTATATATAAGGGGTTAGCATTTGGTTTTCTATAAGGTTGGTACGTGTTGCTCGGTAAGTCTAGGGTTACGTCGAGGAAGTTTACCTTTTTCAATTTAGAAGAGACGGTTATCTTTAAGTTTAGATTTTTAAATTCACTAAACATAATTTTACGGATCTTCTCTATCTTAAAGCTAGTGGAACTCCTCACCACCATGAGCCCGTCATCTCTATACAGTCCGATGTCCTGGATATCAATCTCGCGGTGTGCCGTTAGGTTGTACAATATTAAAAGACCAACCAAGTCAGAAGACTCTGCAGAGTCTAGTGATCCCATAGTGATGTCAAACAGGTCGTTATTGTTTTTTATCCATTGCTCCCCATTATGAATGAGGACGGATTTTTTTGCGCTGAGGATTATGTGCCCTGGACTTTGCTGCTGTATATTCTAACCTGACAAAGAAAGAAACCAACATAATCCTCAGCGCAAAAAAATCCGTGATGAAATCAATCATAAACGGAAATGACGTGTTCATAATTAATTCGTCGTAGCTAAGGATCGGAAGCTCATTACAACTCGAAATTAAGTTCAAATATATATATATTATTACAGGATCATTTTCCAACTTATTCAAGATGATATTCGCCCTCTTTAACCTTCTTATTTTTTGTCCTGGGTTAACAAGTTACCTAACACGTTTCATGTACGAATTCACTTACACGTCTTTATCCACTACTCTTTGGACTGTCATAGCTGAAACTCTTCTGTCACATATCAAGCGTCTTATGGACTGAGATGGATCTTTTCTAATTGTTCTCTTTAACTCTAAGTTGAAATCCCTCTTCCTGTTATGACCTTCTGATCCAGTTTTCTTATTTAATGTTCCTTCTTTTTTTAAATATATTCACCGTTCTCTTGATGGTGGTTGAATGGACTTTGAAGATAAAAGCCAGAGTATGAATATAGGTACCATTACTGAATCTTTTCCCTGTCACCATGGCTCATTTGTAAAAACAGTAGGTCTGACACAAAATGATTTTTTAGCTGAATATCTTGAAGGGTTTTTCAGTGATTGTTAAGACAAATATTATCAAGATGGCTAAACGTCTTATCAGAAAACTTGGAAAAAAGACAATTATTTGTTTAGCGTGCATTATTTTAGATATTAATTATTTTGTGGTATGGAAATTTTAGTGTTACACGATTTGGACAATTTTGGGATTTTAAATACATGTCCTCCTGAATTATACATATCAGCTATGTTATGTATCCTAACGTAAACATAGACATTCTTTTACAAAAATGATTAAATCCGATATATTTTTAATTTTAATTTATTTAGTTATTTTTAATGGATACTCATATTTGTGTAGACGCTCAGTTTTTATGTACTTATTAAACTGAATATTTATTTATTTACATCTATCGGCCTGCATATTCGAGGAATCTTGTTAGATTAGGAGGTCCTATGTGGCTGTGAGGTCAAGTCACGTCAGATATAATGATGGTTCCTTCCTCGGGAACGCAGGTTCGAATCCTGCCGTAGTACGCATATTTTTCTAACAAGTCTTGCGCTCCTTGCTCTGATTGACTGCTATATCAAGTCACACACACACACACACACACAAACACACACACACACACATATATATATATATATATATATATATATATATATATATATAAGGAAGAGGTTATAGTAGTTCCAACGAGAGAAAAGTGTGTATATTAAAAAGAAGAGAGAAACCGCAAACATTTTTCGTTGCAATGTGGATTTTTTTTTTTAAATATTATGCTTTATTTTCCATAATTTTGCTAGACGGGTCTCCGGTCTCGCGGCCGTCATCAGGCAAAAGGTGGAGATTTCCACATATTAAAAATAATTAATTTTTTTCTTATGCTTTTCAATGTTAACTATTCTCGATATGAGACATTATATTTTTTGTGTGTTAGTGGCCAAAATGTCTTTCTTGAATAAAATTGGCCAAATATATTTTCCTAATAATGATCCTGTGCCAGACTCACTATTTATTGATCTATTTTTATAACTTGAGCTTCGACAGCATATAGATTTTGGCATGTTCGATGTTCGAGTTTGCATATTTATGCTTTTCGTCTAACAATAAATCTCGATATACACACGCCCACACATATATTGCAAATTAGACGTCACAATCTAACACGCGCACAATATAAATACATAAGTCTCTCTCTCTCTCTCTCTCTGTGTGCGTGTGTGTGTGTGTGTGTGTGTGTGTGTGTGTTCCGGGCATATGGAACTCTTGAGCCCTGTCACTCTGAAGAAATCTTTTCATAACGACCATCATCAGAGGTCTGGTCTGGTCGCAGTTCGAGAGACCTGGCATCTCATTGACCATCGAGCCGTCTACTCCTCCGAGAATCATCCCAGGGCTGACCTGATGGACAAGAAGAAAAGGAAGAAAAAGCAATCGTGCTCCCACAGCTCCAAACCCAGACCAAACCATCTGTCGTAGACAATGCTGCCGAAGCTACCTGTCCAGTATTGGATTCGTCAGACACGAGCGAGATTACAGCAGATGTGGACAGCTCCCTTCTTAAATGTTCATTGGAGAAATACATTAAAAAATATATAGTATTAATATTGTATATGTATCTATGTTCTCTCACTCTGTGTGTGTTTCTGTATCAGTATGGTTGTGTGTGCGTATGATTCTCTGTGTGTTTGTGTCTTCTCGCCTTCCCTCACTCTGCGTATGTATGTTTGTGTGCGTATGTTCTCTCTTTATCTTACTCTGTGTTTGTGTGTGTATGTTTCTGTGTGTTCGTGTGTGTGTTCTCGCTTTCTGTCACTTTCTGTGTGGGTATGTTTGTGTGTGTATGTTCTCTTTTTCTCTTGCTCTCTGTGTGTGTGTGTATATTTGTGTGTGTGTATGTTTGTGTGTGCGTTCTCGTTTTCTCTCACTTTCTGTGTGAGTATGTTTGTGTGTGTGTTCTCTCTTTCTCTCACTCTGTGTCTCTGTGTGTATGTTTACGTGTGTGTGTTCTCCCTTTCTCTCACTCTCTGTGTATGTTTGTGTGTGTGTGTGTGTTCTCTTTTTCTCTCACTCTGTGTCTCTGTGTGTATGTTTATGTGTGTGTGTTCTCTCTTTCTCTCACTCTCTGTGTATGTTTGTGTGTGTTCTCTCTTTCTCTCGCTCTATCTCTTTGTGTGTATTTTTGGGTGGGTGTCTTTTTTGTGAAAGGAATTAATGTGACCTGATCTAAAAGTCGGATTTATAAAGAACTAGACGAAAATCTCTCTTGCAAGCATTTTTAGTAACTGTATTTATAAGTATTAGGTTGGTGCAAAAATAATGTCGTTTTATCACATATGTTACTATGTGAGAAAACGACATTATTTTTGCACCAACCTAATAAATTATATATAAATTAAAAGATTTTAAATTGATATTTTCCATTTCGTGAAACAAACATTAATCTCTTCTATCTTACCTTCTTTCTTTCATTCTTTCTTTCTTCCGTTCATTTTCTCATTGAAACCAAGTAGTGTCACTGATATGTCAGTTCCATGTTTGCATGAAGTCAAAACAGAAAAGTCCATTGGCCGGGCGTAACGATCGTGCGAACTGAGGAGCTAATTGAATCACAAAGAGAGCGATAAGCAGGAGTCTAATATAGTCTCAAGGATTCTTACGATATGAAGAATATTTTAGAAATTTAAACTTGCAGATTTTACAAGTTGTTACGAATGATACAACACATCGAATGTATAATGAAAATAATTTTGGTTAGATTCTCAGAGAACATTATTAAAACCAGAGCGCACAACGGCCACTAAAATATAAAAGGACTCTCCCCAAAATATAAGTACACAATGATAATATTTCATATCTGATTTGATGATAAAATATTGTTCGTTATCCTTGAATCTGTAAGTAGTTAATTTCCCTACACACACGACAGAAATTAGTACGCTGATTCCGAATCCAAACTCAGAATTTTCCTAGACTCTCATGAGTTTAAAATATACGAAGTGTATATTTATGTTCAATTTGAATTTATTAACATTATATTGGTGCTCTGTGTTTTGTATATTTATGCAAAAGGAAGTTAGCATATTATTAATCAGAATCCTTATGTTCAAGGTAATTTAGACGACGATGGAAAATAACCGAATAAAATACCTTATATTCCCTTTAATTAATATATATATATATATATATATATATTAAATAAAGGGAATATAAGGTAACCCGGATATAAGAGAGTTGCCGTGAGTGGAGACGTCTCTTATATCCGGGTTTCTCTTATATCCGGGTTTGATCTATTTTGGTTAGGTAAGTATGGCTCTAATTTGGGACAATAAAAAATCTCTCTTATATCCGGAGATTCTCTTATATCAGGGTCTCTTATATCCGGGTTACACTGTATTTAGAAAATTGATTAGATTTTTCTGTTCCAGTCTTGATAAATTTGAAAAGAATATCGGCGTCCTTGCGGTTGATGAATTATTTTTCCCCCTACAACCCCTTTCTCACAAACGAAAGATCGCAAGACACTCGCTGCTCTATTGCCATTTCCATGGAAAGTGTTCAGACGGACTACATTCCTTACTCCCACTACTCCTACTCTTGCAGACTACGACACATCATGACACATACATTTTTCACCGTATGCCTTTGATAATATATAAGTCCCACTTGAGCAGCTTCTTCTTACGTACCTTGTCGAGCTGACTCCCAAGAAGATACTTCCCCAAAAACTACAATCTTAAGCCCAGCGTTAACTGTTATCTTCCACATATATCCGCATAAACTGTGTCTTTTATTCTGTAACCCTCTACCTCGAGTGGCCCTAGGGTCGTGAACAGGGTGAACGTCATTGGGAGATGAGCTTGTCTCACAGAGAATGATCTATCGGCACTCACATATTATGAACTTGCCTTTATACTTCGAATCAATTTGTCCTTGTGGAACCTCACACGAAAATAGACCCTTGTACAAATTAATTAAAACGACCGATTTAGTTTCCTTTCTTTCATCATAAGGTCACTATTACACCCACTGGAATGACAGGGTTTAATCGATTTCTATATTTTTCCTTATATTAGGTCATTTGCAGTATTCTGCAGTAATATAAATTTGTTTTCTTGTATGATGAAATTTGTTTGGCCCTGAATAACTTTGCGACATTCGTGAATGTCACGCCCCTGGCATTATTGTCTCGACTGTCGATTAGTTGTCCTACGGTCATTGTCTGCGATGGAACTTACTCCAAGGAAGCGTACGAAAATTGTAACGCTGCATGAACACACTGGCAAGCCTTAAGTGTGAGCAAATTAAATTACTATAGAGTGTCTCAGAAAGTGTCCTGATTTAAACTACCAATCGAGAATCTGTGGTCAATCTGCAAGGAACGACTTCGTGGATGGATATACGAAGTACTAACGTGTGCACTGGGTCATGTTTCATTGGAAAAATACGAAAAAAAAGTAAATAATAACGGAATTTTTCATTTTATCTCAATTAATTTGCACAAGGATGTATATCACTTAAGGGATCCAGATCAGTTGAAGAAAAGTTAAAAAGTCAATAATGTAAGAAATATATTTTAAGAGACATTCAGCATCACTTTCTTTGATACGTGGTGTTTACAGTGATTATTAAATCGGCATAGTTTTCTCTCTAATCAGAATAATATATTCTATGCCGCTAACTCAAGTTAATCAAAATATACATTTAGTTTTAGTATTTCATGCAGCACAACCACAGAGTAAAACATTTTTACGCTATTGTTCACCCAATGCGACGCCCAAGAGCCACAGATGTTAGAACGTTGCTACATGAAGCTGTTTCCTGGAAGAAAAAAGGAAGAGGTAAGTATTGTATATTATCAGGACATGTAGGACTGATAAAGAGTGAAGCTGGAATTGAAGTTAATATTCTAATAGTCTGGGAATCATCCTCTCAGAAGTCTATTCCACAAAGCAGCGGCTCTCGGTAAGAATTTGGCCGAATAGAACGTGCTTCTTATCTATCGAATACAAACTAATGAGTATCGTTAGTCCCTACGCAATTTATAGCTGTCAAGTTTGTGTAATGATTGAACTAAAAATGTAGTTAGTTGGAAGATTTTGAGAACAAGTAGAAAGTATGTGGTGCTAAGTCGGTGATCTTATGTTTTTTCTCGAACAAGAGATATGAATACAATTGCAAAATATGCATATTAACAATATATATCGTGTTACTGGCCAAAGAGAGAAAAAAATAAAATAAAAATGTATTTAGATACCGGGTGTAACAGCAAAGTTGTTCAAATCGTTTAACAGCAAAATTTTCTAATTGTTAGATTAAAATTTGAACGGTTGTATCTTAGAAATGATTAAAGATATCTTACTGGAATTCTCCTAGATTTTTATAATACTATTGGACTCTACTTTGAACAATAAGAATGTATTTAGCTCTAAGTTGAAATGATGATTCCTCTTGCTGTTGTGATCTACTGATCCAGTTTTACTCTTTATTGTTCACTTCTTTTAAAACTTATTCACTGTTCTCTCGATGGTTCTTGAAAAGACTTTAAAAATAGAAGCTAGATTATGAAGGTGTGAATGATATTTTTCCTATCACCATTGCTCAGTTGGGAAGATATATTGGAGCTGACAAAAGGATTTCAACCTGTTCCCTTTCCAGATGAATAACTCAAAGTGTTTTCAGGGATTCATACGACCAGTGGTGTCAAGATAGCTAAGGAAACTCAATTAGTTTAGTGTTTTCTTTTTGTTTTGTTTTTTTAGATATTAAACATTTTGTGGAATGGACAATTAGCGCATGCTGTTACACAATTTGAACAATTTTGCTGTTACCTTTGGTATATGTTTTTTCGTACGAATTACTTTTAGATTTGTAGAAGTTTTTTCTTCTTAATTTGCTGTGACCGTAGCAATCATGGCTCTCCAAAACTCCGTCCTTTTTAGCTCTTAATAAATTTAGTCTTTCTTTTCATTCCGGCATCCATTTATTCAAGCTCGTTGTTTACCTATATCCCTCTTTTCTTCTATCTTTCTCGTTAGTATCATAATTTCCAAGGCTTCTTTCCTCATTACGAGCCCTAGAAACCTCAACTGTCTCTTCCTGATGTTAAATATAATTTTCCCTTTTGTTTCCATTTTCTCTAAAACCTCATCTTGTCTCACATATTTGGTTCATTGTATCCTCAGCATTCTTCTGTAGAAACACATTTCTGTTCCTTCAAGTCTCTTCTACATCTTTGAGGAGAATGTCCAGCACTTATTGTAATACGGGAGGAAGATATCACATAAGAGTTTAGTACTCATTTCCTTGTTTCTAGTTGGGGGTAACACTTGTTAGGAGGGTCCTAGATATGGGCAAATAGCGAACATCCAAGAAATAACAAAACACTATGAAAGTATTAAAATATATTTTATAGTAAAAATACAACAATACATTTTTATATAAAAAATATCAACAACAGATATTTATAGTAAAATTGCCAGCAACAGACATATATATATATATATATATATATATATATATATATATATATATATATATATATATTGTGTGTGTATTTAATGAAACGTGTATGAATATATATATATATATATATATATATATATATATATATATATATATATATATATATATATATAGATATAGATAGATAGATAGATAGTGAAGTTACCAACAGTAGTTATTTGTAGTAAAATTACCAGCAATGCATTTCATAGCAAAATAACACCAATACATCTTTTGTAGTTGAAAGCATATAATTGCATTCAAAATCTATTTTATTGAAGCCATATAATTCTGTTAAAAATATTTAGATTCGGCCATTAAATAACTCATATGGGTTGATATAACGCTAAACAAAATCAACCAATCTTGTTTCATATGAAGTAATTGTCCCTCATATTATATACTGTGTTATACCTTATGAAATGGATAAAGTCCGGCAATTATTTTTAAGACATTTTTATGTTTATACATTCTTTTTTATAGATACAAATATTTAAATTAATTTAACGACTTGAATGTCCGTGAATTTTTTATAGAAAATATGTACGTCCTCCGACAGGAATCGAACCTGTATCCTATACGGAACCGTCATATAGTCTGACATGCTTTTACCGATTTCACCACCGAAGAGCGTTTCCGTGAGCGAAAACGATTTTACTGTTTTTAAACTACAATTTTCCATGATTTTCTTATGTACATTCATATGCGTATCGAAATTAAAACAAATGATGTCACACATTATGAAATGGACAAATTCCGACAATAAACAGTATTATCGAAATTGCAAACCGAAACGGTCCTCTGTGGCGAAATCGGTAAAAGCACGTCAGTCTCTATGACGGATCCGTATAGGATACAGGTTCGATTCTTGTCGGAGAACGAATATTTTCTATGGAAATTTATCGGACATTCAGGCCAGTAAATGTTGTTTAATACTGTTTATTATAAACAGAGCATTTACGTAAATATTTGTATCTATAAAAAAGAATGCATAAATATAAAAATTTCTTAAAATAATGTGTTATGTTCAGTATCATGTTTACTGGTGTCAAAATGCCACCCTTGCCGAAGAGAAACCAGACATGTCCCCTCTTGATAATATATATATAAACGCACATTCTGCAGGGTTTCGATTCTAGCTAGAGGCAACCGGACGTCTAGCTACACTGATGAGGTGTGATAAAGTGATAAAGTCTGTCTGTAGATGGCAAAATATATATAACAGAGATTTTGCACCAATTTTTATAGGGCTTTTTGACAACTCTCTCTAGCGGTTGTTAACAGAATTTTATTGGTAGAGCAGTTGTGTAGACCCTACATATTTACATATTTAACATACTATATGAGTAATTTATCAAAGATCGACAACATTTTTTTAACAAAATACAAATCAAATTTAGAATATCACAAGTGAAATCAATGACATAAACTATCCCCAAGAAGACACATGTACACGATGCCACCTTAGAATGCTTATAAATACGGGGTTCAATCTAATTAGACTCGATTGAATTTAAATCAAACACTTTCAAGTAATTTGATTAAATTATTGATTTGTTTTTTTCGAGACATATCACCAACTTGCAGGTTATTTAAATCCAGTACATATTTTTAGATTGTAATATTATTTTGATGATAATAATGTTTAACATATACAAGTCTTATTATTGAACTTATAACTGGGGGAGAAGAGGTAGATTTCTGTATTTCCCAAGGGTATTTGTGTGTAAGTAAATATAACGAACCCGATTGCTATTGGAACGCGTTAACCATTACACCACCCACACATCCAAGCTTTGATATACTGATATTTGCACACTAGACTCAACGTTACATAACTTTGCTGATCGATCGTGAAGCAGTTTTAAACCCAGTATTTCTTTTCAAGTGTTTCCTTATTTTTTATTATACATAAGTTTTTGCATGTAAAACTTTCTTATTTTAAATTTCATTAGATTTTTTTTTAAATATTCAAATCATCAAATACATTAATGCTAAAATTTAAAAAAATATATAGAGAGGATAAAGATTACGTAAATATTGGATTTTCCTTATGTTCAAAATGCAAGGGTCATATTTATATAAGATAACTGAAGGGAACGACGGGTCTGGGTTGAATTAGCCTCAATTCGGTTGTTATGAAATAAACAAAGACTGCGTGAAATTAGAAGAAGAATTTATTCTCCAAACGGCAGTAGTCGACTTTAAATACTGGCGTATTTTCATATTGAAGAATAAGAAAATATCTTCAACTTGGCACACAGTAGGTTGGAAAATAATTTATGATTTTAAGGGCGTCTAAAATTTTTCATTTGCTTTCACTAGTTTCAAATGAAACATTGTTAAAATAATATGAGATTCTACCCAGCTCTACCTTAATAGGAACCTCGTTTCATGTAATATATATATATATATATATATATATATATATATATATATATATATATATATATATATATATATATATATTGATGCATGTTTCATTAAATAATATAGACAAGTTTTGTCGATTAATTTTGAGTAAATTTCTTTCATATTGTCCGATAAGCTTAATAACATTATCATTGAAAGATGAAAGAGAATCACCATATTCATACATTTTTTTTTTAATCCTACCTAAGCTTTCGGCTTACGTCATCCTTTATCAAAGATGACAAAATACATTTTAATATATTAAACAATACATGGACAAAGCAATATTGATAGTCTGTTTTTGTTGCATGAAAGATTTTCAAGCAACGCCAAACTCGTGTATACGAGACGCGGAAGCGAAAATCACACCGCAGCTCGTGACGTGACACATGACCACGCGAGAGTGAAAACGAGAAGTATCAAATATGGGAAGCCGTTGTTACATATATATATATATATATATATATATATATATATATATATATATATATATATATATATATATATTCTATAATTATAAAATAAACATAACATAACATAACTGTAAAAATAGCCATTTTGTTTAAACACTTCTGATGTTTTGTAAAGTGATGGTGTTCATTGCAGAATAAAGTTCAAAACCAACCAAGCTCCCCTCAATAGGGAAAACATTGATACGTAAGCTACAATGAACAATTAAATTACAAGTATAAGATAATACAAAAACTTGACAACGATCCTAAGAGACAATTTATTAATGCCTAAATGTTAGACTAAATTAAAAATCATTCTGATTAATTTTTAATTTTACTATAAAGTTAAAAAATAAAAATTACAAATTTTAAATTTAACCCTATATTAAATTCAAAATATTATACAATTATTGGAAGAAGGAACGGAGGAAAGTATACATATATTTATTTATTTATTTATTGTTTTAATCGAAAAGCCAAATTTTTAGTTAGACCAAACGTTAAACTCATGATATTCAAACAACGTAACAACTTAAATACAATTGAAGGGATGTGAATTCAGATGATGTGCGCAGGTGAAGAAGTTATGCAAATGACAAGACAGACACAATCATATCATAATACACAAACACGTAAATATATTTAGGTATATAAGCATGTAAAAACACGGAAAACACAGGAAATAGAGAAATCCACGTCAAAGAAAATAATATCAGACACATATAGATAGAATAAAAAGCATATACAATCAATCGAATACACATATACTAATATGGCATAGACAGACCCACCAAGATTCAAGCCTAAAAGTATTAATAAGCGACTGACTGACTATCTATCTATCTATCTATCTATCTATCTATCTATCTATACACACACACACAGATATATATATATATATATATATATATATATATATATATATATATATATATATATATATATATATGAGAGGAATTCGTTGTTGGAAGTTTTACCTGATGATCCTGAATCCTTAAAAAAGGATTTTGGGTGAAATAAATTATCGTAATGGTACCTTAAAGTGGTTTGTTTTTCATTACATATTAGCTCTGTCCTCACATTGAGCTCTCAGGATTTCATCCTCTTTGGATTTACCAATTCGGTTTACCAAGTTCCTTATAACTTAAATAATTTATATATATATATATATATATATATATATATATATATATATATATATGTGTTTACACGGCCGACAATATTTATTGAGTTTTTCGAGCATTCTAACATTTTTCCGTATTTCAGGGGTTGAAGAATATAAAATTCTCCATAATTATAATACTTCCCAACGCTTTCTGTCACGTCTCTAGCCATTATCAAGGATGCTGTGTTCGGATGTTGAATTTCTGTGTTTACTTCTGCACAATATTTTAGCTTTGTGGAGTATGTGCGTAAACAGTGTATACCAAATTTCCTGTCCCCCACCCACCAAAAAACTTTCTAAGCGAACTATATCGCATAAAAAAAACTCTAGTCAACGATAATTTTCCCAAATACCTCATTAATAAGCAAATAAAATTATTTTTACAAAAAATACACGACCCTAGTAACAAAAATATAATACCACAAAATATCACAATCAGATGCCCAATAATTATAAGCAGGCTGAAGTTGCTGTGAGGAAAATCATTAGAAACCATATTTCTGCTGTAACCCCAGGGAAATATATAAAATTCATAATATATTATAGAAAATGGAAGATAACAATCCTTGTCACCAAGCGAAATAACCCAGCAAATCTAAACTAGCGGTGACGAATATAGTGTACCAAATTCAATACATAGTACAAGATAATCAATGACCTATATCGAACACACTACTACCTCATTAAGTAGACATCTTACATGCTATCGTTCGAAGCAGAGTGTGATTAATAAACAGTTATAATTTACAAGAACCTTAAATGATAATTCTAAACAATAACAAACATACATTTCAAATCATATAATCGTACACAACTTATCATTAAATAAGCATTGCTGATTAAATAACATTCGCTCGTTATCAATATTTGAACTTTTATTATCAGTGAAGATTAAATTGGATAAATAGGATTTATTTCTATTAAATCATTTTTTTTCTTCTGTTTTCTATGCATATTTAATTATTATGCATTTGTGTACAGTTAATTATATAGGAAAATTATGTTTATTCATTAGGTGGAAATACAATGAAATAAAAATTTGGTTGTGTACGAAAATTTGTATCCCTCATTGTATATAGAGGATTTTTGTTTTAAATTGGTCCAAAAAGTAGTTGTTTTGTACGTAAATAAGAAACAATTATTAAACATGTGTGTAAAAAAAAAGTGAGGCATGATTTTTACTAAAAATTTTATTGTAACTAAAATAAAAAAAATAGCATTTTATTTTGAAATTTTGCTCTTGTCAAAATAACCTCCTTTACACTTTATATTGCAGCAAAAGTTTCTCAAAGTATAAGTTCGATAATTGAATCCATTCTTTTTTCAATGACCCTCAGGTCTTTTTCACGCATTTTTTTTCACTCTTCTGTCGTATTCATTACATGCTAATTTTGGGAGTGAATCCAAACTTTTGATCTGTAGTATATATATATATATATATATATATATATATATATATATATATATATATATATATATATATATATATATAAATATAAATATATATATATATACAGATATATATATATATATATATATATATATATATATATATATATATATATATAAATATAAATATATATATATATACAGATATATATATATATATATATATATATATATATATATATATTTATATATATATATATATATATATATATATATATATATATATATATATATATATTTGTATGCATGTGTGTGTGCGCGCGTGCGTGTGTGTGTCTGTGTGTAATGAAAAATATAATTTTCCTATTGGGAGACGAAAACAAGAGTATGATTTTATTTCTGAATTTTAGGTTATATATACATGCATTCGCAAAGTGTGATATATATATGATACATACTTACATACATACATACATACATATATATATATATATATATATATATATATATATATATATATATATATATATATATATATATATATATATATATATGGCCCGTGTATATACTGCAAGATTCAATCAAGCATGATTTTCACTTTTACGATTATATTAATCATCATTAAATAAATCTGAAACCATCAACAATATTTATAAAAAATAGACATAATGTATAAGTTGTAATTAATTGGAAGCCTTCAATAGATTGACCATTGTCACGGTTTCGTGTTTTGGACACTTGTTCGACGATGCGATAATCACCTAAAGATTGGATAGACATTGAGCGATTATTGTCAATATAAAATTCAAATTTAATTTAATAATATAAATCAAAGGGAAATATTGATATTCAATTAACATTTATGGGAAAACGATATATCAATGCTTATATATCAAGAACAATTTTAGCGGAAAAATACTATGATAAAGTAGAAGTTTTTGAACTTCATCTGGCTAAAGTTATGTTTACATAAACATTAATTTATTTCGATCTAGTCTTAAAGGATGAAACGTATTATAGGAAAATTTTTCTTACTTTGTCATAAATATTCATCTTCGAGATGATTAATTATGCAAAATATTATATTTTAATTCTACGTCATTTACAGAATAAAGTGTAAATTATTAGTATCAGTCTAAAATAATTAGTTTAACTTATATGAATATGGACTAATTTGGATTTTTTTTTTTTACATTTTCTCATTTATTTAAGGATAAAAAGGAAATACTGCATGTCATTCCTTTTATTTCACTCCGAATTTCACCGAATATTTCATGCAAAATCCACGAAATTTTGACAATTCATTCATATCAGTTAAGTGAATTACTTTAGTCTCCTACTATTAATCACATTAAAATCTTTCAAATTTATGTTGATTACGAGGTTTTTCGGTCAATCTATAGGCCATTTACAGATACTTTATTCCTACTAATATAGTAAATCCATTATAAATTTTATTGTAAACGATCCACAAGTTAATGAAAAGTAGATAAACACATTCTTTCCAAATATAACTAGAATATTATGACCATCCTCATTAACGAAAGTTAATTATATTTTTCTGTTGGAAGTGGATATCACAGTTTTGTTTTCAAAATATTTTGCATATCGATGTCGGTACAATTACACACTACACCCTTCCCAGGACATAAACACATGAGATTTACCGGATCAAAAAAAAAAAGCAAAAAGGAAAAAAAAAACAAAGAAACAAACAAAAACAGATTTCAAATGTACGAAATCTCATTTTCAAAATATGTTTTAAAGAATCTTAAATAAAAGCGAAACACAAATACAAGTAGATATGTTTGCTTATCGCCCGGTTCACCTTCCTTGTCTTTCTACTTCTCTTTCACACCCAGTAGCATCCACACTTTTTGAAGGGGCGAATACAGAGACCTGGTGCACTACGTGCCACAAGGTCCCCAAACGACCCTCCACAGGTTTTGATTTAAGAGTTGTCTTTCTCCTAGACCAGTCTGTCCTGCTATTTATCCATAGCTGGAGGGAGAAGAAGAGTAAGCATGTAAGTAAATGTAATGGTTCGACTGGAATTCGAACTCGGCTCCCCGAATCCTCAATCCAAGCCGCTATCAGTTATTCCACCGTACCTCCTCTCTCTCTCTCTCTCTCTCTCTCTCTCTCTCTCTCTCTCTCTCTCTCTCTATATATATATATATATATATATATATATATATATATATATATATATATATATATATATATATATATATATATATATATATATATATATATATATATATATATACAGCTGTATGGTTATGAATTTGTGACTCTGGGATTCCCGATTTTAAGATCATCAGTCAAACTTGATTATTTTTTTAAAAATTGAATCACTTTTTTAAAACTAAACAAGTTTGTAAGATGATCGCAAAAGCGTTAAACTCATATTCATAAATATGAATTTGTTATCTCTATCAGTGATATTGAGCGCTTTCCAATAATTGCTCCCCCTATAAAGTAGTATATATATATATATATATATATATATATATATATATATATATATATAACGAGAGAGAGAGAGAGAGAGAGAGAGGGAGGGGGAATTAAAACAAAATGTGTCACTTAACTGGTTGCTGTTCAGAACATCGATTCTAAAATTTCATTTGATTAACTTTTTTTGTAATTTTTCAGTCCAGTCTTCGGAAGGTGTCATAAATATATATGTTGTTTGAATATCGAAATAGTACTTAGCAAATATCTCCACGATCGGATGAAGGAAAAATTGGTACCCATTTACACTATCTATCTATCTATCTATCTATCTATCGTAGTGACGTCTTGTTGTTAGTTGCGTAGGCAGGTGATCCCCACGTGCGACACCGTTAATGAATGTCAGCAGATCATAGTATATTTTGAGCCACACTTTCAGTCACATAGTGTAAAACACTTCGAAATACGTCGGTGTTTGTCTGAGCACGAAGTCACAAGTCAGAGGATTTGGGTGTAATATCCCTATTATGCTTTCTCTACTAAACTGATGCTAGCCGTTTTTCTTCTTTGCAGATGACTGCAATATCATAAATTACAGGAATAAATCCAAGACGATAAACATAAAATATTTATATAAAATGCCAATGTATTTCCTATGAAATTGAGTGATAAATATTTTTACTTTTCATGTTCGGTGCTTCGTCATTTGATATCAATTTATAGGACAAAATATTGCATTTAGTTTGTGGTGCATCAAAAATATATATATACTGCACTATAGATGATTATGATTTTCTGATTTCATTCGTGTTAGGATTATGGTTTAACATATAGCAGTCGACATGTACACCAATTAAATAATAAATGATTACTTCACCACAAGTCGAAGGTTGCTTTATACATGTGGATTATTCCATGTACAAACTCAAAGTTAAATTTGGGCAAGACATAATTTCAGTTTCAGCTTAAAGAAACAAGAGTCGACCCATTGAATGTGACAATTTAATTGCAGGAAAATCCACAAAGTTTGGCATGGGTAATGAGTCAATTAAATATTTGTAAGTAAATGTGTCCGAGATTATGCAATCTGGCACATTTGCAACGCAGATGTTAATGTTATTAATCCATCAGGCTTTTGTTATCGATTCATAAAATATAGGATGTGTATCGCAATGGTTGATCTAAGTACAGATCCGGGCTTGAATCCTACAAGGTCAGGATAATCATGGTTGAATTTCAAGACATCAAATAAAAACTGACCTTTATCAAGATTTACGCAAGGCGAACTTTCTTCTATTTCTGTTTCATATCTATCTATCTATCTATCTATCTATCTATCTATCTATCTATCTATCTGTCTCTCTGTCTATCTAATTTATATCTTATTCGGTTCTCATACATAAAAAATATACTACTTTTATTATGTCAATCGTTGATTCTATCTATCTATCTATCTATCTATCTATCTGTCTATCTAATTTATTTCTTATTCGGTTATCATACATAAAATATACTACTATTATTATGTCAATCGTTGATTCTATCTATCTATCTATCTATCTATCTAATTAATTTCTTATTCGGTTCTTATACATAAATAATATACTACTTTTATTATGTCAATCGTTGATTCTATCTATCTATCTCTCTATCTATCTATCTATCTGTTTGTCTGTCTATCTAATTTATTTCTTATTCGGTTCTTATACATAAATAATATACTACTTTTATTATGTCAATCGTTGATTCTATCTATCTATCTCTCTATCTATCTATCTGTCTGTCTGTCTATCTAATTTATTTCTTATTCGGTTCTTATACATAAATAATATACTACTTTTATTATGTCAATCGTTGATTCTATCTATCTATCTATCTATCTATCTATCTGTCTGTCTATCTAATTAATTTCTTATTCGGTTCTTATACATAAATAATATACTACTTTTATTATGTCAATCGTTGATTCTATCTATCTATCTATCTATCTATATGTCTATCTAATTTCTTTCTTATTCGGTTCTTATACATAAATAATATACTACTTTTATTATGTCAATCGTTGATTCTATCTATCTATCTATCTTTTTATATTTTTATCTATCTATCTATCTATCTATCTATCTATCTATCTATCTATCTATCCATCTATCTATCTATCTATCGTCTTTGTATCGAGATATACTTAGTAAATACTTAAACGTTTGTTATTCGTTTGCAAAGTAGATGCAAGTGTCTCGATTGTTACTTATCGGCACACGACACTATTTGTGCTTACCCACTTCTACTTATACGACTGCAAAGTATTTTTTCACCTCGATTTCGCGCGTACATTCTTTCTTAAAAGCCTAACCGAACCTAAATACTCTCAGAAAGCCGACATCTATATAAATATATTGGGAACTACTTTCGATTCAGAACTAACAATCGATCGGACATTTTTCAATTACCACGCACGAGATGGAGTCAAAACTCATATAAACAAATCTATATATCAAGAATCAATAAATTACTCCTTGGTGAAACGGAAACTTCACAGCAGTTTTCCTAAGAAACGTCACACTAGACATATTTACATTAGTGTACGTTATGTTTTTAAAGGCCGGACAGCAAAGATGTAAATAAAATAGTTTTTATGGTGATAATGTTTTCATAATTATTTGTTATCGAAACGATTCGAAAAATGATTATTTTATCAATATGCCAATTTACTGAAATCATTGTAATTTATCAAGAAAGTAAATATGTTATATTTAGTAATTAAGTAAATATCGCACTAAGTTTGACTTCAGAGTGATTATTAAATATGGTTGTTGCGGTGGAGATTGCTAGTATTTTTACTTGATGAAAATTGTACCGGTTCGAGAAACGGTAAAGGAATTAAAAGCTGATTTTCAAGTTAAGGATATGCTCACCCCCTATTTGAGAGGTTTTTTCTCTACTATTTTCCTCAACGTGTCGTTGCATCTGAAGAATTTAACACTTAAGGCATTATTTTTTTCAATAAAACTTAACCATCTCCAGTTTGACGTTAAAACCAGAATTTATTTCCATATCTTGATAAAGGTACTAATATTGGATGTGAAAAAATGCAGAAAATCAAATTATCCTTTCTAAACTAGATCCCCACAAGGCTTTCGGTTTCGATGATATTCTTGAAATATTCCTGAAGAAATGTGCTACTGAACTGACGTCTGTTCCCTACAAACTGTAGAATAAATGCCTCGCTATTTCTTGCGTTCCAGATTAAGGGAAGCCCTCCTTTATAGTTCTTGTCTTTGTGTACTATGGGAAAATTTCTAGAATCATCGCCCACTTACGTTTTTGGCAATCTACTAAAATCTCTTATTAACGCCGAAGTGGTTAAGCAGCTCACTTCACAAGACCCACTTTCGGATAAAAAAATATGGCTTCCAAGTCTACAGCTGATGTGTTAAAGACGATCACTGAATTTATCTCTCAAGCTTTAGATAAGAACAGTGAATGTGTTTAACGGGATTTGGCATGATGGCCTCCTCCACAATCTCCAAAGATGCGGTGGTCTCAGAAGGAATATTTGGCTTAATCACATCGTTTCTAACAAACCGTGCATGAAGGTCATATTTAAGGAACACGCTTCTAGTTATTTTCATATTAATGCCGGGTCGCTGAGGTTTCTATCCTTGTACCTGCGTTGTTTCTTGTTTTCATCAACGACATTCTCGATTTCATCTTTTCCCATATTTGATTTTATAGTGATGACAACAATTTATTCCTGTTTAAGTAGTAAGTCCGACAAATCCGACAATGTAAAACAGGCAACTGTTTTAAAAAAAAGAACCCAAAATCAGTGATTAGTCTTAGCAAGGAATGCTTGTAAATTTTAACGCCTTCTAAACAAAACTGCTTTCATTTAATCAGCATAGACAAGCATGTCTGATGCTAACCTTCAAAACTGATCCTTGCGCCTATCTGAGCTCACATTTTATACTGACATGAAGTGGGGTGATTATATTGAATGGATTGCGAGGTCGACTGCAGGGATAGTTCAATGTGTCCTTCCAGTCAACATTTCTTGTCAGATTCTATCTTGTATATTTATATATTTACCACTAGTCAGTGTAATGAAAATTACTGTCATATCTGGACTTGTGCTCTCTCTCGATTCTTGACAAAATTCAAAGAGGCTAATGTAATCGATCCTGACTTGGTATCTTGACTTCAGCCACTGTCGATCCAAACATGGTATATTCAGTCACATTCGATCCTGAGTCAATGATTCGATCCTACTGTCAAGATGGCCTTGGGGTGAAATGATTAAAAAAGTTTATTTGAAAATATTAACACATTAACAAACACATACAGTCAACGACGAAATTATTCGTACAACTATGAATTTTGAATATATTCAACCATTTTTCAGAATTTAATGCCCGTATGATGTCAGGTTTTCATATGTTAATTTGAACAAAAAAAAAAAGGAACATAAGACTCAATTTTCAGAACAATAATTCAAATACCACAATTTTGACAGGCGAATTATGAATAACAAGAAAGAACCAAATTATTCGTTCAGTATGAAAAATAGAAAAAATTGAAAATTTTCACAATATTGATAGTCAATTGCATAGCCACTCATCTTCATATCTTGCTGCAATCGTTTACTAAAAGATTTTCTTCCATTCTTCAATGGTTACACGTTCTAATTACTGATTTATTTCAACTTCCAATTTTTGCCATAGATTTTCAATAGGATTCAAGTTAGGGCTCAGTGAAGGCCATGGCAGAACTACAATGTTCTTTTTTCTGAAGCCACGAAATTAATGATTTAGACGTATGTTTGTAACCATTATCTTGCTGCGAAGTAAATCGCCACCAAGATGAATATTTTGCGCTGATATTTGTAGATTTTCATCCAGAATTTTGATACAGTCGGCAGATTTCATTATTCCTCTCACTGCAATTAATTGTCCGGTTGGTCTTGAGCTAAAACAAGCCCAAAACATCATCAAGCCATGTCCATGTTTTAATGTTGTCACTGTGTTCCTTGGGAGGAAAGCCTCACCTTTCTTGCTTCAATTCTTCTATACATCATTATGTCTAAAAAGCTTAATTTCTGTTTCATTACTCAATAGTACTTGTTCCGCAAAGCAATTTTCTTTGTCCAAAAACGTTTTGGCAAGATTAAGCCGAGCAATAATGTGACATGGTTTATGGACTGGGGTTGGTCGTGGTTGATTCCCATACGATCCATTTCTATTTAAATAACGTTTTATTTTGCGAGTACTTACGCTGATAACCATCGTATCCAAACATTTGGCGATGTCTTTCAAAAAAAACTATTGGGTTTATATTAACGTCGCGGCACAGTTTTCCTGCAGTTCTCGGTGACAACTTGCGTTTTCTTCCACGCCCAGGCAAATTCTCTGTCGTGCCAAATTGTTTAAACTTCTTTATAACGAACTGTACCGTAGATCTGGGGATAGCTAACAGGTGAAAATTAATAATTCTCTGTTTCTGAGTTTTATATTCCTTTTTGTGCTTAATAACATAGAAAAAGAACCTGATATCATACGAACGTGAGATTCTGTGAAATGGATAAAAAAAAAAAATTGATGGATGGTCATACGAATAATATCATCTTTGACCGTATATAAATATATGCGTCCCAATGTCTGTATGTATGTCTCTTTCTCTCTCTAGACGTACACACACACGCATATATATATATATATATATATATATATATATATATATATATATATGTGTGTGTGTGTGTGTGTGTGTGTGTGTATGTATGTATGTATGTATATATATATACACACACGCAATATATATATATATATGTATTGTGTATACTGAGCCGGCAATTTTTCATTAATGCATATTTCACAGCGCTTGACTCTACATTTAAATGATATCTCTAACATTTTTAGGCATTTAAATCAACATGCCTGCCCGAGTACTCAATTCCAGAAAATCCTTGTTGAAAACGCAACTATACAATAAACAAAAATTAAAAATTCTTGAAGCTTTATGCATAAAAGACTTAAAACCTAACCTGAACAAAATAAACTATGAAATCTCCACAATTATCCTTAAATGCCTATAATTTATATTAGAAGCCACTGCTTTATACCAACGGTTTCCCATACTTAATACTTCTCGTTTTTACTGTCGTGTGGTCATGTGCAGCGTCACGAGCTGCGACGTGATTTTCGCTTTCGCATCTCGCAAATTTTCATGCCGCAAAGGCGGACAATCATTGTTGTTTCGTTCGTGTGTTGTTTGAGTTATTGAAATTGTCATCTTTGATAATGTCTTGTGTAAGCCAAAAGCTTAGATTGGATTTAAACATGTGTCATTATGGTGCAATATGGTGTTTTCCTCCTGTTTTTAAGATAAATAGACAAAACTTGTCTATATTATTTAATGAAACATGCATTAATATATATATATGTGTGTGTCTGTGCGTGTGCATATATATATATATATATATATATATATATATATATATATATATATATAAGAGGATGGTAGGGAAAAAAACTACAACGATGAAACAAAAACTTGCATATACGTAAAATATATTTCTTCCTCGGGTGTTATAAATACAGTGCTCAGTGTTATAAAACAGAGCTATAAGTATATATTCGTGAATATAGATAATGTTCAACATCGATAGCATGACTCGGAGTTCCATGCAGTTCTTGCAATCTTCAGGTGGAGATATGTTCTAAACATTAAGGATTTCGCGTTCTCATGATGATTCAAAATTGTGTGTTAAAAGTTTTTTAATTTGCGTGAAATATTAGAATTAACTATTAATAATTTAAACCATTTAAATTCTTAAGTTTGAAAGGCGAAGAATTATAAAACTGAAACTTTAATGTCTTGTCAAATTTTCGATTGGATTGTTCTTATCCATTTTCTGCAGACTCGTATCGAAGATTAATATTTCTTTAGTATCCCATAACCATCCATAGAAACAAGTTCGACATTCACTAGTTATCCTTTTTTTTCTTTAATATGCCCTGTTCCATCAGAATGTGGGCGACAATATGTTCTTTATTTGTTTTTCTTATCAAATTTGGCTCATTATTTATACTTTTGTATTCAGTCTGTCCTTCATTCACCCAAACGCGATGTACTGTTTGCTTCCACTCCTTCATTTAATATGTGAGTATTAAATTTTCCGAGTATTCTTTTCCCATAATGTATCCCAGAAATATCAATAGTCTCTCTATGTATTTCTACCATTTTTAAAAGAACTTCCCGGTGTAGACTGATTTGTCCGTGGCGTTCTCAGTATCTCCGTCTGTTAATCCACATATCTGTGGATTTTCTTCTTTTTGTGTTTTTATTTGTGAATTAGTTAGCCATCATTCACTGCTATGTAACAGGATATATGTTTAATTCAGTAATATCTTTTTTTAGTTAACGAAATTTTCCTATTTCTTTATACTTTGCATATTTTTCTGAAAGGCCTCCCTCGCTGTTCCAGTGTGGACTTGCCATCCTCGTGCCACATTTTCTGTCGTCTGTTACTAACCTCTCCCCAGACACAAAAAATTATGTATATTTTTGATTTTAAAGTCTCCGTTTCGAAGCGTTATACTTCTGGCTGCATGTCTTTATAAAGCCGATATATTCTGTTTTCTTATAGTAAATTGTTAATTCTTTCGTCGTATATTTCTTTAACAAGAGCACCGGATTTCTTTAACATTCAATCCTCAGAAAAAATAACCTTGTGCCAAACTAAGTTACTTTCAGTTAACAAACGTTTTGGTTTCTTTCTTTTTCTGATAACCATATATTCTCTCTATTGAACTTTATTCTTTTATACTCACATTCCTGTACTATTTCTTCTAGATTTCTTTATGGCTTTCAATATTAGAGATTTTTAAGTCTTCTTTTTCCTTTTTAGTGATTTTTTTCAATTAATAATTTTCTTTTAGTTATGGTGGTTCATCTTAATGTTATGGTTGTTTGCAATACTTTTTTTTTTCTTCGCATGCAAATTAAAATCTTGTTCCCATCATCAAGATATATAACAAAGAAAAATTTCTAATGCAACCACATGTTGAGTTTGTAACGATCGCATATCTGCGTATCAAGCCATTTTGGAACACCACTGTTGTATTCATTTTCTTTCTATTATCTATGGCGGGGGTTTCTCTTTTCCTATATTTTCCCGTGGCCTCACCTAGTTTTTTTTTTTTTTTTTTTCATGTGCACAATAGTAAATACCATTTCATCAGTAACCTTAATGGAATGCTACAGAGAAATAAACAGTTCCCTGGTTATCACAGAAAAAAAAAATGTAAATTCTAGAGCACTCATTTCTTTCTCGCTTGGTCTAAATGCAACATTTTTTAACAGCAGGGATACGGTTGAGTCTAGATGTCTTGAAATTAGAAACCCGAATCATTATTTTTTTTTTTGTCTTTTTAAATGTGATTTTAAAAGATTTTCAGCTAGTGAAATGCAACAGTGATTTTCATGCACTATATACCAAAGTCTTAATAAATAATTATACGACGTGCTACATTGAACTGCAGGAAAAGCACAAAATGAATTGTTATTTCTATACTGTCGCATTGCCTGTGTGCACTAACGTTTGTTAGACAAAAAACGGGAGAAAGACAGTTTCTATTCTGAAAAAAAAAAAAAAAATTCTGTAAATACACACAAATAGAAATGGGCGTAAAATATACCGTTATTCCCCATGTATAATATGCCTTCATCCATAATACGCAAACGTGAAAGTGTGGGAAAATACTTCTACTCACATATAATACGCACACCTGGGCCACCTCGACGTGGTGTAATAGAAAGCTTGTCTCGCTAGATTAATTACGACTGAGTAGTGAGTTCGATTCTCACTGGGTGCCCAATACTTTCGGCCTTGTGCTACATCTAAGCTGTGCTTGGAAAATCACTATAATACGCACACCTTTGGTAATCAAACTCTATAAATTGTACCTCTCCATTTTCATTTTGGCCAGCGTTTTATACTCTTATTAAAAATGGTTTTAAATATAGAATAATATTTTTCTAATTTACTTTTATGATAATTCTTATTTTTTTTTTACGGAAATTTTAAAACATATTTTTAGCTGTGCATAATACGCACCCATGCTTATTATTTTTATTAAAAATGTGTATTATAAATGGGAAATTACGGTATGTTCTAATTGGAATTATTCAAACTTTACAGTTAGGCGATAGAATTAGAAGTCCTACCAAAAATTTACATCTTCTCACAATCATTTTCTGTATTTTTTGTAAAGGGGTAACAGTGCTGTCACTGAATTTTCCTGAATTAGTGGGAACATTATTAGTTACATAAGATAACAGATGACATGATGTTCAGAGCAGTCATATAAAGGAATCTATAGGAAACAATACACTAATGTGAGAATAAAAGACAAAAGATCAATTATCATGGTCGAATTTACTGTCTTTAAACTTCAATCTTCCATGAATCTCTCACGCACATTCATATCTGTACGTACATTCGACCTTGCTAATCGAACGATCCTCTGTGGGCGAATCGGTTAAAAGGCACGTCAAGTTAAATGACCTATTCCTTATAGGATACTGGCTCGATTCCTGTCGGGGGACGAATATTTTCTATGAAAATTTCTCGGACATTCAGGCCGGTAAATGA
This sequence comes from Acanthosepion lycidas, assembly GCA_963932145.1. NCBI lineage: Eukaryota > Metazoa > Mollusca > Cephalopoda > Sepiida > Sepiidae > Acanthosepion > Acanthosepion lycidas. The sequence continues at coordinate 13,402,595 of OZ010582.1, read as the reverse complement.
TGTTTAATACTGTTTATTATAAAACAGAGCATTTACTTAAATATTTGATCTAAAATAACGTATAAACATAACAATGTCTTAAAAATCGTCTTATAAAATAACATTAAGCAAAATATTTCATTTAAAAGCGCGGAAGAAAATATTTATTTTATTGATTATACATATTTAAAGGTAAATATTTCAGGTGAGAAAATGTCTTTTAATGTCTCTAATATAAAACATGGAACTATGTCACCACTGGCCACATATTTTGCTCAAGGACTCGTTACTGACAAGCGATAATGGATTCTTCAATAACCACTGATATGTTGTCCTCTTGTATGCTTAATATAACCAATTGAAACCTGTTACTCGTTACATGAAAGACAACACTAAAATCATTCCTTGCTTTTTGATATATCATGGAAGAATGCGACAAGTTTATCATAGCACACTAACGACGTCCTGGAGATGAGACCCACAAATATATCGAAGTAGGAAAACTGTCTATTTAATCATTGAAATGTTCACTTATTGGCATTTGATGGGAAATTATGAAAAAAATAAACATCATTAATTAGCTTATTTTTTTAAAATAGGCTTACGCATATTCGTTTTAAGTTCGCTTATTCCATAAAAAAACACGTAATTACTATATAAGTTTTTGAATATTTTTTTCTGGCAAACAGTAAACACTGAGAGAAAATATAGAAAAATTAAAGATAAGAAAAATACTTTTACTAACTTGTAATCAAACTGGCGCTTGGATGAAAGTTGGCACAACTATACGACGTTCGTCACGGAGAGATCCAACTAATTTGAGTATAGTCTACGCAGCCTTGGTAATGATATTGCTTGAAAGTCTTTGGGTTCAGCAAAACAAAATAGTTGCATTAGAGAATTCAAGAAATTAGACAGCACTGTGCAGCTTTACAAAAATATTTCAGAAAATGATTGTGAGATGTAAATTTTTGTTAATACCATGTCGACGCAATGGATTTAAAAATAAAAAAAAATGATAGGCGTTGGGAGGTGGGTGATCCATGATGAAAAGAGCAAATGACAAATAATTTGCAAACAATCTGAGAATATTTGCGTATAAACATCTCATCTGATTTTATTCGTTCATTCATGAAATGCCTTTAAGCGATCTTGTCTGTTCCCTCGCCATCACATTCACAAATACCAAGAGAGTATATTATTCATGTCATTCGCAAGGCTTGGCGAAACATTGCATCAGCATTGACTTTCAGACATCCTACAGTCCAGATTTGTGAATTCTGTTTTTAGGAAAACTAAAATCAGCTTTAAAAGATCAGAGTCGGGATTAAGGATTAAAAACAAGGGAAACAACAACGATTTACAAAAAGGAAAAAAAATGTGGAAAAGGCAAAGATGTTTCAGATAAAGCTGTGACGTCCCGAGTAATTTTATTCGAAATAATTTTACTGGTGATTACCTTAGACAAAAGATTATTGTTCCTATCAAATGACAAACTTTCAGACAAATATGCGATTCTATAGCTCTTTTCCATAGAATTCTTGAGAATAGTCTCGCCTGTATTTTATTTCCGTTCTCTGCTAACGTAACAAGGCAGCGTATTTATAACGTTACAATTTCAAGTTGCGGGCAAAACGTGGAGAGTCGTTAAAAAAAAATGACAGCATCGATGTAACGTAGCAGCCTCATTTTGATATCAGAGTAACAGAATTTATGAAAGGGGATTTTGAAATTCGTTCACTTTAAATACATTTTCGCTTTAATAAATTAGATACTCTTTTAATTAAAACTACAATCGTTAAATATAAACTATGATAAGACCTATTTTTATATACATCCAGTGCACGGAACATTTTGTTTTGGTTAACGGCATATTTACGACTTATGGCGTATTTTTTTTTATTTTGAAAAAAATATTGCTGGTATTTTCTAATATGAAAATAATTTCCTTGTAATTTTTTCTAATTTATTTTTATATTTTTATGTTTTGACTCCAGTTTAAGGGTTCACTATTTGCCCAGAATTAGGATCCTAGCAGGTGATATCAGCCTGGGTCAGGATGGCTCTGGAAACACCAGAAACTAAGAGATGGTTCTACGCACCTTAAAACTTTCCGATCAGAGGCCTTGCTGCCTGCTGAATGTAGTTTATTGCCACACCTAAGACCAATGGACTATATTGTTTTAAATATTTCTGAGTGTTCAGCTGTCAATATACCACATAACACTCTTGAGCGCTTAGCCTTGGACCGAGTAAAATGGAGATCAACGTGTTTTAGTGGACTCAGCAGTTTTCAATCTCCTTGTCTGAATCATCTTCGTGAAGCGAGAGCAGGAACTAAAAGGTGATCCAATCTAACAGTGATCTCATCTAACAATCTTCACTCTTGCTCCATATGTGTCCTCCTTTGTAAATCAGTAGCGGGTCTTAAATGCCACTTAAGATTATCGCACAAAATGTCATAACTGAATCAATTAAGCTGTCAGATCCTCATAAGTCGAAACTGACGGGAGAGAGTCTATTTTATGCGTTCATATAATAGTTTACTTGAAGTTTTAGATGTTTCATTTATGTATTTTTGACTCTATTTTGCAAATTCCTGTTACATAAGTCACAAGTTAAATAATTGATATTTTATAAAATCGCTCTTTCTCTCTGACTCATTCACACACACACACACGCACGCACACACACACACACATATATATATATATATATATATATATAAGTGAACATTGAAGCCAACACTCAGAGGCGACAGGCTGTTTCATGCTAGACGCAATCGACAGACCGCCTAAAGATTGCGTCTATCATGAAACAGCCTGTCGCCTCTGGGTGTTGGCCTCAATGTTCACTTTTATATTTATATTTGCATACGCTCTATCTCTGATATTGAGCACTTTCTCCCATAAATATAGCACACCTTAAAACTATATTTCTTCATATATATATATATATATATATATATATATATATATATATATATATATATAACAGCTTACATTGATACATCTATTACTATTACAACGAAAAAAGAACATTGTTTTATACTTATTGTGTTTGATTCCTTTAGGAGAAAGCATGATTGATACAAGACAATGCATAAATATCTCGATAGATTTTCCTATCAGTTTTAGTGATGTTAATTCAGTAGTTGTGATTAGGAACGGGATATATGAGCGTTATTTGTTAGGATAAGTTGAGATGATTATGTCAAGTTGACGTTGCAATGTCGTTTCTATTAGAGAACGTTGGTTTATGAATATTTGTTTGTTTGTTTAAAACTTAACGACCCATCGATCAGCAAGAGATCATTCAAGGTCAAACAGTTGGTTTTTGTTTTTTGTTCTTTTTCTTTAAATTAGGTTGAAATGCTTTCAAAAAGTCTTTCCCTTTCTTTTCCATCTTTTTCAATGTTGTCTTGCTTTTTTTAAAAATTCACTGTTTTCAGAGGTGCGTTGTTCTTTGAAAATTTCTCACCTGGCAAGTATCAAAGTTCATCCTTTCATCATCAGACACCAAATTGGAATTATATTTTATTATATAGTCCAACTTTCCTAAGAAAGGTCAAGATGAAATTATGGTTTGATTTTTCGAAAAGTTCTTTCAAGTTGTTCATGTTGTAAAATAATTTTCGAATATGTGCCATGTCACCGCAATCAAGCAGGAAGTGCTTCACAGTATAAGCCTCCTGGCATGCTATGCATTCAGGAGGATCTTCGTCTTTTAGGAGGAAGGAATGAGTTATGTGCGTGTGTCCTATGCGAATACGGGATAAAACAACTTCTTCTTTGCGTGATTTTCTGTGTTCAGTTGTTTCTTTTGGAAAAATCTAGGAAAACTCTTGCCTTCAGTGTCATTACATTTAGCGCTATAACAGATTTTGAACGCTTCTTCCTTTTGAGGTTTTTTAGTTCATGCAATAAGATACAGAAATAAAGAAAAGAAAGAAGAGACCGTAAATATAGAAGAAAGGAATACAACGAGAAATGATGATGTAGTAGATAAAAATGAATGGTGAGAAGAAAGTTCAAGAAGAATTAAATAAATAAGCAGTAGTATTTGCATGATAAGAAGGGAAAAGAAGAAATGGTAGAATATGAGAGAAGAGGTAAAGAAAGAAAGAGAGACAGGAAGTGATAAAGTAGGAAAGAAAGGAATGGTGAAATGAAATAGAAGAAAATTCAATAGAAAAAAAAAGAATATGATAAAAAATGAGGGAAGAAAATATAATTACCCACGTTGAAGGGAAATGATAGAAGACCCGAGGTGGTGGTGATAGTGGTGGTGGTGTAAAAAGAAGGAGGAGGAGGAGGTGGAGGAGAAGGAGAAGATGAGGAGGAGAAGAATGATGACGAGGCGGAAAAATAGGAGGGTGAGGAGTGGGCCAGAGGGAAAGTGAGAGAATTGAGAGGCGAGAATGAGGAGCAGAATGAAGAGAAGGAGAATGAAGAGGAGGAGGAGGAGGAGGAGGTGAATAAAAATGACGGGAAGAGGAGGTAAATGAAAGGAGGAGTAGAAGAGTTTGTAAAGAAGTTTAGGAGGGGAGGATGAGAGTAGAAGGAGGCGGGTGGAGAGAAAGAGAGAAAGGAGGGCCGAGAAGGAGGCAGAGAATGAGGAGGAAAAGGAGGAAGTGGTGAAGAAGAAAGAGGAAGTGAAGAAGAACAAGAATAAGAAGATTAAAAATGAAGAAGAAGAAGAAGAAGAAGAAGAAGAAGAAGAAGAAGAAGAAATAATGTGGAACATGGGGAACAAAGGAGGGGGAGAAAAAGAAAAGTAGGAGAAGGGTTTGTAAAGAAGAAGTAAAAGAAGGAGATGAAAACGAAGAAATCTTGTGGAAGATGGGGAACAAAGAAGAAGAAGAAGAAGAAGAAGAAGAAGAAGAAGAAGAAGAAGAAGAAGAAGAAATAATGTGGAACATGGGGAACAAAGGAGGGGGAGAAAAAGAAAAGTAGGAGAAGGGTTTGTAAAGAAGAAGTAAAAGAAGGAGATGAAAACGAAGAAATCTTATGGAAGATGGGGAACAAAGAAGAAGAAGAAGAAGAAGAAGAAGAAGAAGAAGAAGAAGAAGAAGAAGAAGAAGAAATAATGTGGAAGACGGTGAAAAAAGAAAGAGACGAATAAGCAGATGCTAAAGAAGAACAATAGGAGGATATGGGTAGAGGAGGAGAGAGAGAAATCATAAAAAATACAACGATAAACAGAGAAAGAGAGTGAAGATCATGAAAAAAGGATAAAACAATGAAAAAAAAGAGAAATAATAAAAAAAAAAGAACGAACGTAAATGAATGAGAAAAAGATGAGAATAATAATGAAAATAAATAATATATAAATAATGATAAATGATAAGAATGGGATTATCTAAAAACATTACTAAAAGTTTTAGCTTTATGTTTTATTTCTGTTGCAGATTGTGCTGTTGGGGCTGCTGAGTCTATTTACAGTTTTATTACTTCCTACACGAAATTTCTTATAACTATCGTATTTGACGACATATAAGGCGCAATTTTTTTTACAAAAAATGTCTTTTAAAATCCCACTGCGTCTTATATACCATATGTAGGTTTAAAATTCGCGATAGTCGGGGGAAATTTGATGACGCGTTATTTAACGACGATGATCAAAATATTGAAAATGAGTATCAGAGTTTTGATAAAGAAGACGAGAAATTTTATGGATTTGAAGATGAATACAATTTTAATGGTAGCCGTACTATTTTGCTCATGTGTAATAATTGCTTGTTTTTTTTATTTTGTTTTCTTACCTTTGGATAAAATAAAGATTTGGCTTGTATAACCAAATTGATATCTCATAAATATAGCCTAGGCTGTACCATTTACTAATAATTTGACTAATTTTACTAATTACTAATTTTTTCTTGATTTGCCCTATTGAAATTGGGGTGCGTCTTATACATCCGTGCGTCTTATATACTGTCAAATACAGTAAATTTATGCACCGATGTATTTGAAGTGTTTCCTATCTACTAATTCCATACCCTGAAATTTTATGACAGATTCAGTGTTTGCGCTCCCACTACTTTCGTCTAAAATCCAGATTATAGTTTCTGTCTAGGAAAGGTTTATTTAAAGTTCTAATTCTTGGAGCATTTATTATAAGATATTGATTTTTAAAGAATGAAATAATATTGAAAAGTAAAATTAAGCGTATAATATTTATATTGACAATGACGCATCAAAATAAAACGAGAAAATTTTTAAAAATAAATAACAAAATGGCTATTAGGTTGGTGCAAAAATAATTTCGTTTTCTAACATATGTTACTATGTGAAAAAACGAAATTATTTTTGCACCAACCTAATATTATGATTTTATAGAACAAAAAATGTAATTTGAAAATAAGCAGTAAAGATCTGCTGATGAGAAGTGGAGGGGTGAGCTGAAGAAGAGGGCTAAATAGAAGAAGAGAAATAATAATGTTTAGCAAACGTAAATGAGATAGACGTGTACAGGAAAGGAAAAATAAATATTGAGAAATACAAATGAAAGAAAATGAAGAAGAAAAGCCAAAAAGACACGCTGCTTGCTGTTTCCTTAGCATCAGCCAAACGATGCTGAAAATAAGCCTTTTTGAAGTTGCCTTTACACAAATATCGTTAAGACAACAGACGTCATGCCACCTTGAATAACAATCATCGACAATGGCGGCTTCAAACCGAAATATGTCTTTGGTCGTGCTTAAACTTACAAACAGAATACGGGTCAACAGTCACGTCAGAACTTTTGCCGAATACTTAATCTTTTGACTTTTTCGTTATTATAACGAAACGAAGCGCATGTTGAGTTGAACATATTCATTGTCTTAATAAAGATCTGTTAGACGTTTGTTCTGGAAATATTCCTCTTTCTTTCCGTCACAGTATACATACACATAAGCGCGTGTGTGTGTATGTTTCTGTATACGCACAAGCATGCACGTACGTGTATAAATGTATATGAGTGTATGTGTGTGTGAGTGTGTGAGAGAGAGAGACAGACACACAGAAAGAAAGAGAAAGAGAGATCGAGAGATCAAGCGTGTGTGTGTGCGTGCTTCAGTTCGTTAGGTTGCATGCGAATGTCTCTGTGTGCCTGTGCACACCCGTGTGTGTGTGTCTCTCTCTCTCTATCTTTGTGTGTGTGTGTGTGTGTGTGTGTGACTTACACTCGAAATTCCGGGACTGATAAATATCTTTCCCGCAAAAATAGTTGGTTAAAAATATTTGATTTTGCTAATTGCGTCGCGCTGAGAATCTTTCAGCAACACATACATACATACACACACACACTTTCTGTGTGTGTGTATATATATATATATATATATATATATATATATATATATATATATTGAGAGAGAGGGAGTTAGAGAGAGAGAGGGAAGATGGAAAGAGAGACAAAGTGACAGATTGGGTACATGTCTAAAATAAACAAGTTTCAGAGGGTTCGCTTCTCATGAATGTCAAAACATAGAAACCGTCACTCATGCTAAGCTTCAAAAAAAAAATCTACTTTTTCCTTTATAACAGTCACCGAGAAAGTATATTAAACAATTACTATGGTGTAGCCAGTTACATTCGCATTGGGTATCTCATGTCAAGTGATTTGTATTACTAGAAGTATTTAAACTGGTGTCTACATAGCGTCATATAACCAGTGTTTCTTATCTCCTTTTCTCTGTACGTTTTGCATTCTACGCTTCGAGTTTTGTCCTCTATTACTTCAACGTATGAATTTTGTCGATGTAAAACGCGAGCGTCGGTTAGATACGTATGTGTAACCGACACTCGCGCTTTTAAACCTCTCCCTCCAGTACCTATACCTATGTAGGGATACAAAAGGCGATTTTCTCTCTTTCGTCGATATAATGTCACATGAGTCATCTGACAGCCGCTCAGTGTTGTCACTTCATCGTGTGACAAAAGTGGTCAGTCAGTCAGCTTCCAGGAGTTGAACCGAGCACTTACTTTTTTTTTTATCCTGGATCACTTAGCACAGGCTGAAGTCTTCCTCCCCAAGCCATGTGTTGCAGCTAACAAACCTATGGCATCGTTTTCCTATAGAAGCAGATCTCCACCAGATATAGAAAATATATACATTTCGCAGTGCTCAGTTTGGAAAAAAAAAAAAAAAATAAAAAGACTCGCCGTTTCTTGTATGCCTCTTTTTTTTCGTTCCCCTTTCAGTCTTCTTGTTGAATAAACATATGTTATGTTTTCTCTGCGTTGAACACGTGTAAATATATCATAGGCATAATAATACCAATAATGAGGAAAATGTAACCGGGAGAATAAACCTTTCATCCACATATAGAATTCTATCAATAAAAACATAAATTTAATGGGATTAAGTGATTCGAGAGGACGAAACGTTTAACAGAGAATTTTTTCCATTTGTTTATATTTATATATAAATACATAAAATCGTGTGTGTGCGTATGTGTGCTTACATGTGGATGTGTGTGTGGATATGTGCCTGGGTATGTCGATTTAGAGAAATAATTACCAAGTAACACTTCTTTGAAAGTATTAGTTGTGACCATTCCTGGAATTAAATCGTCACATTCAATGGGTCCACTCTGGTTTGTCTAAGCAGTAAATTATGTCTTGTCCAAATTTACCTTTGAGCTTGTACATGGAACAATTTGATATAATCCACGTGTATGAAGCAACTATCGACTTGTGGCGAAGCAATCATTTATTATTTAATTCGTTTATATGTCGACTGCTATTTTTTAAACCATAATGCTAATATGAATTAAACCAGAAAAATATAATCCTCTATAGTGCAGTATATATTTTATTTATTTATTATATTACTGAAAGGTTATGGGTTACATCTCATAAGCTGATGTAATTTTCGACATATATTAGATTTTGATGGACATAGGTGTACAAGGTTTCGACAATTAATAATCGGCATCTCCTTCGTCATGTAGTTTAAAGGGACAATTCCATCATAAATCTAAAAGGGACAAGTTCACCGGACATGTCAGCCTCCCCACCAAAACGTTGTGTGGCTTGTGTCGTGCATGACGGTACGATATTGCTTCTCTTCATTTCTTCTTTCAATAAATGTCTCCAATGCATAACATCTGACTTGTATGAATATCTATCTATCTATCTATCTATCTATCTATCTATCTATCTATCTATCAACAAAGCAGCCGCAAAAATCAAACCCACCTGTAAATGCAGAGCACAGTACAAAGGTTCCTTAAATAACAATTGCTTGCAGATCAATATAATATACTAAGCCACTGTAAAATTAGCAGATAATGAAGAAAATATATGCATAGGAGTAACTGAAGGACCCTTGGAACAAACAAACTACGCACGCAAAGCATCGTTTACAGATATTAATTACGCGAACAGCACAATTCTTTCTAATCATAACTCGGAAAAAAAAATAACACCAAAAACATAATACAAAATAAAGGAAACAGCGTCAACCTACAACAATTTATCCCGAAAATGTAAATTATGTCTAGAAGAGAACATAGCTATAATTAACTTCCCAGGTGAACACAAACTAAGTAAACGATCAAAATGCAGACAGAAAAATTTTTTCCTACGTTTCTTAAAAATCGAAACCTAAAAATGAACTAAAATAAATAATAAAATAAATAAATTAATTCAAACCAATAAATAAGTAAATAAATTAATTAAATAATAAATACATTGGCAAACTACGAACGCTCACATAAACATAAGTAAATGTAACAACAACAACAACAAATAAAATATATTAACAAATGAATAAAAATGTTAATATGTAACACTATAAAATAGCCACAAAACAACATTCGGATCCATAATTATTTCTACTGTTGAACAATTCGAAACAAGATAGTTATCACCCACGAAAATAACAGTTAGAATAATTCAATAGACCTAAACATAATGTACCAATGATCAGCATATATAAATAGTCCAGCTAAAACAACGCACATGAATTGACGATTGCATTTAAACCTGAAACAAATTGTTCACTTTTACATTTATATAACTCTATATCTGATATTAAGCATTTTAAGTCATAGACATAACAAATCATAATACTATATTTTAACACACATACACCCACATATATATATATATATATACATATATATATATATATATATATATATATATATATATATATACATACTAGTGTATGGGGGTGAGTGAGTGTGCATTTACACACGCGTTGACTTGTGTGAAAATCCTGAGAGAGATTTAAAACGTAAAAAGCCAATATTTTTTTTCCTAAGCACATGTTTTTAATTGAATATTTTTTGATTAGCAAACTGTTGTCGTAACATTATTATGATTTTAGTATATATTTTCTTCTGGAGATAGTTGGAATAATCATGAAAATGCGTACTACTACGCCCGATTTTAATTTCTTGATCCAATGATGATTACCGTGAGCATTTCTTTCCAAAATAAATGTGAAAAACGTTATAATTCTGTGATAGTATTAGATACTAAAAAATCAGTTTGTTAAAATGATCTTGGTACATGAAATTTTTAAACCCTAGAGCACTAACCATCAATTAAAGTTACACCACTACTAACAATATAAATATAAAATATCAAAAAAAAAAAAAATTAAATATAAATCTTTATTTGAAATATTTTACATGTAAGCACTTCAAACTTTGTACTTTGAGTTAACATTAATAGGAACTGAAAAACATATTATTTAGGTAAGAAAATCAAGTACTGAAAATTGTAATTAAAACTAGGAAAATTTGCACTGGGTACTATATACCCATGGTGAGTGTTCTAGGGTTAAGAAAAGTAAGAATGAACACACGGCAGAATTTAGACACTCCTGCGGAATCATTAATTCCATAATCATTCAATGAATTTATAATAACCTTTATTAAATTAAGTCTAGATGAAGATCCTATTCACAGATTTTCTTTGATCTCAACAAATACCAAAAGTAAAAATATTATATTTACCTCAATATTGCCTTTTAGCAAAGGTCAGAGGCTTTTTGCATTCTTCAAAGAAAACTGACATATAATATTTCATTGATTTTCGATAGTTACGAGGTCACACATTCTTAACTTTAATATTAAAGCAAGCCATAGGATTGGTTCACACAGTTGGGATCAACTTCTGACGGTTTGTAAAATTAGTTTTCTAAATTGCAACCACAGTGAAATGTTAGATTAGCTTAGTATAATCCCATGATTGTAAATGCTGTGTACAATTATCGAAACAAAATGAATAATTCCGTTTTCATTTACTTTTTTTCGTTTACTATAAATTTTACTATAAATATGAATTGTTTTTACTTTTTTACATAACAATCTATTGTTTCTATATACATGTATTTTTATATTTTCATAGTATTTTGTTTTTGTAAATGGGGTTTAATACTCCTAATAGCTGGAAGCCTAACAGCTGCTACCACCCCGATGGTGGACCCGAGAACCACACCAATTAAAAGTGGTTCCATATTCCTCAAACACTCCAATCTCCTGATCAAAGGCCTTGCTGCCGGATGTACTTTATCGTCATACCCAGGGATATCATGCATATGCGAATTCCCTTAAAATAAACTAATGATTAACGTAAGGACAAATTATATGAGCATATTTGCAGTTATATATTTTATAGATGAAAGATAATATGTATCATTACATTTAGTGTGTTTATGGTAAAATGATAAATGTAATAGGTATAATCAATATTTTTGTTGTGCTGTTATCTGTTTCGAAAAGCTGAGAAACTATATGTTATTTTTTAAAGTTAGATAAGTCATAATGGCAGATGCATATCAATAGTTTCAATTTTGTGAGTTTTCTAAAATGCTTACTCATAATATTCGATAATACAATCGTAAACATATATAGAAACCAAATTTATATTCCACTATTTTGTCAGTAATAAAATTCATGACGATTTCTCTATTCCTTCATGATTTTCTATGGAATAATTATTGACAATGCTTTTCGATTAGTTATTTGCGCTATAAAATTCATTCTCATGCACTTATTCGGTATAGAACCAGACATGAATCCTCGACCCTGAGAATTGGTAGGCAAGATTGAATCAGAAGCTAATGCTTCTCTACTGGTTACGAACTGCAGTGTCTTTTTGCAAGAGTCAGTTAATGTCCACCTGGGAAAGTTAGAAAGTTTATCTCACACAGCGTCACTAACGTCGTGAAGTTGATCGCAACTGGGTAACTCAATGTTTTGTCATGCACTAATATCATGGTTTGAAAAATATATATTAACATCTGATCATTCACCGTATCATCATCATGATTTTCGACCTTTGGCATACAGGTTGATAGTTAATTTTTTTTTTAATTATAAATAATTTATTGAAATGTTTTTTTTTTTTTTGTTTTTTGTTTTTTGTTTTTCATCAGAAATACTTCGTTTGTTAATTAAAAGACCTACTAATGCACACCTGGAAATTGATGATTAATATTAAATTCAGAAAAACGGAAAAATGGATAATCGTTTATTGCCTGTCATGGTTCCTATATGAGAACAGAGATGGTATTTAATCAAAGTCAGTTTCAAAGACAACATCTGCCGGGGTTTTACCTGCAATTAAGGAAGAGGATCATACTCAGTCCCTAATTACTGGGTTATAAGCACAAAAAAAGAAGATAAAAAATTGACAATTTCTGGCACCATCAGCAGGTAAACGTGCGGGAAATCATGTTAATTTTGTTCTTATGCCAAATATACCAATGAGATTGTATAGAGATTAGGAAATCATATACAGTCGTTATTAAAAACAACTTCGTTTATTGATTAGTTTTTCACTACGCATAGAATTTATATACAAGGCGCATCAAATTTTTTGAAACAAAATGATCAGGCACAAAACAAGGACAAAAAATGATAGAGTAATTAAAGTTACATTTATTGGAAGGTAAAAGGACAGCATGTTAGGATCTACAATCATTTAGAAACCAAAAATATCAAGAGGAACCCTAGAGTGCATGTCCATATATCTGTTATTCAGTTGAATGCAAAGTTGTTGATAACGCGTGCATATTTCTCCATCCATTTACACAAGCTAGCTAGGCGTGTTATGCATTGCTTTCCTCTGTCCCTCTTGCCTTCAATCTGTCTTGTGTGTATCAGGTTTCTCAAGCCCTCTATACTTATATGTAATGTGGCAATGGCCATTTTCTGCAAACAATGGTGCAAATTAAGATTCTACGAACTTCTCTGATAACTGACTTTTTAGAGAAATTCCGCCATGAAGGAGAGGCCAGAGGCCAGAGGCCGAAGAGGCGACATCAACAAAAATGAATTAGAAATACTATAGAATATAAGGAAGAAAATTGTAGAAAAGAGGTAAAAAGATGATGAAATGAAGAGAATTAAGGAAACAATCATATAAACAATGTAGATAATGAAGGAATTATTGTACGAAAAATGAAAATGAAGGAAATACAAAGGATTATATATATAATGGTGTTTCACAATTTGTGAAACCAAATGATCGGTTACAGATCAAGGACAACAAATGATAAAATAATTGAAATTACATTTATTGAAAGGTAAAAGGATAACATTTTAGGATCTTCAACTACTTAACCTCAAACATGGACAAATGTCAAGAGAATCCCTAGAGTACATGCTCCAGATCTCGCCTGATGAGCTGAGGGCACTGCTGAACGCAAAGTTGTTGATAACGCGTGGATGATCTCTTGAATCTTCAATGTGCCAGTGGTGCGAAGGAGGCCTTGGTAGATTTTGTCCTTGATTTACCCCCAAAAGAAGAAATCTGGAGGGTTCAGCTCAAAAAAATGAGATGCCCGTTCCACTTCAGCTTCACATCTGATGAGTCGCTTACCAAATTTTCCCGGAGCCATGACATGGTAACATTAGCAATGTAAAAAGGAGCATCATCCTGCTGAAACCACTGTTCCTCCTAATAATTATCTTGATACTCCTCAATACCTCATTATCTGAGAAGCCGCTTCATTGTTTGAAAAAATTGTGAAACACCCTATTAATAATTCCTAATAAATTATACAATTTGTAGAGTGAGCTTATTTTATGCGTTTAAACGTAAAAATATAGTTGTTATTCAATGCAGATATTGAATGTGATTTTTTTTCCGAAATAAGTTAATTTTCTTCAAGTTCACTCCAAGTAAGGCAATGAAGTCACTAAGGCACAATGGTTTACTGGGTGTGGAAGAAGTAAATAAAAAACAAAAAAAAAACTGAAGAGCGAGAAAAAAAGAAGAATAAGGAGGACATTAGATAGCGAAGGAAATTGCATTTAAATTTTTGAAGATAAAAGTTGGTTAGAAAACATGGCGTCAGAATGGAATTCTGAGAAGTGCGAGAAAAGAAAATGTTAGCATAGATTTTACGGTTACGTCTAACCAACTCTACTATAAATTGCTGAGACTATACGCCAGTTTAGCACTGCGCTTAAATTAAAAATGTCTAGGTAGCCTAGTGAAGGTCTCATCTGAACAATTGCCATGAAATTATTTATAGAAAAAGCACAAGTAGGCAACCCTAAGCGGTAGGAAAATGATTAAAAGCCAGCCTCCAGAACAGGGCCAATAATATTGCTGATTGTTCTTTGGATTTTATCAAAGAGCTTTAGATAAATAGCAGGTGCACAGCATATATATGGCAGAAATATTGTAATCATGGACAGAATTAGGCATATATATATGTAAGATAGATCCAGGGGAGAATGATTTTATCGCACGTCACAATGAATCAACTTTCTTACTAGGTGATCTAGCAATGGATTTAATATAGTCCTTTACTTTCTGTTAGCCGAGAACGTTAGCTCAAGAAGTTTCAAAAAATCACTTATCTGGAGGTTAGCATCAGCCATGCAGATGGAAGGCAGAGAAACGTCTCTCAGATGATCAATGGAGAGTACTATTTACATTGTTCGGACTGCTGTCCTTATCTTTGCTGCCGTATTTATGACGTTTCGGCCGTTGAACTGTCCAGCTTTCTTCAGGTTATTGGAAGAAAGCCGGAACGTACAACTACCGAAACATGGGCGAATATGGCAACAAAGATGAGGACAGATTCTGAACAATGCAAATAATTACAAGACCATCTCAGAAATATAGACAGATATTAATTAAAATCTTTTTAAAGATAATCCTTACTGAAAAATAGAATTAATGAAAAAAATTCTTTAATAAATCTGGTGCCATTAGGAATGAGAGTAAGAAAACGAATTTTAAATATCTTTTTCATGAAAAGATTAAATGCATGCATTCCAATTTGGCTTGTAAAATTGATAGATTTTGCATAATAATATGAAAAACGCTGAAAATATTTCTTTGATAGTGTAACAAATTGTACTGAGTGATATGAAAGAAAAAGTGAAGTTTATAAATCATGATGTTGATAAAACCCCAGGCAATGCCGGATAATCTCACCCGTAGGAAAGTAAATAAATACTGCTTGAAGAATCCCAGACCAAAGTACTTACTTGATGATTCTCTGTTTTTCACACTGTCGGGGAAACTGAATGTCACTGCACATCCATCAAAGAAAGGCAGTACATTTACGTAAAGGTGACCCACAGACTTCGATATAAACAAACCTGTGACGAATTGTTTGGCACAGAGGGTGGCATGGGAAAAATTATAAAGAAGAAAAACAAAGTTAAATATCAGATGCCTCTCGAGATAAGAAAAAAAAATGAATAAAAAACGGAATTCTTGGAGAAATTTCAGACTAAGTTGAGGTTAAGAAATGAAGGAAACATTTTTTTTTAAATTTTGTATTTTATTGCTTGTATTTATTACAATAATATTTTAGGAAGCATGTGTATATATATATATATATATATATATATATATATATATATATATATATGTGTGTGTATACATGAGAAGTGGAAATCTAGAAAAAGCTAACCAAAAGAAATTTTGATTTAAGTAAAAATACAATGCAAACACACACAAGGTACAAGGTACTACAACTAAGCTTTTTATTTAATTTTTCTTGTGTTCGAACAAGTGTTTTCTTTTCTGGACACAGAGTGTGTAGAAAATGTCCAAATGTTCTGTAATTCGAAGCGATTTCGGCTATATTTTTAGCCATTATCAAGGATGACTTTATTTTTGCTTTTTAATTAGGTGTATGGGTTGTGTGTATGTTTCTAGCGGTACAGGGATGTTTTATGTTCCGAAAACTGTCAGCACATTGTAGCCGTGTTCTTAGTTATATTATTAAGTGTTGTTTTTTTCTTTGTTTATTATTAAAGCTTCCATTATTTTTTATCTATTTTTTTTACATGTGAATGAAGGAATTATGTTTGTATTATCTACTAGTATGTTTCGGATGGAATCTGGTAAGTTTGTGTGTGTGCTTAAATGGATTATAATAGAGCTTTGGTCGGACAGGTGTAAGGAAATACACTTAATCGTAGTATCTTGTCTGTTTTCTTTAATGAAACTTCTGTACATATATATATATATATATGTGTGTGTGTGTGCGTGCGTGCGTGTTGGCAGCATTTTTAATTAAGATATGTATATGTAATAATTATGTATTTAATCAAGTTTTGTTTTGTTCTAAATGGGATCCTCTCATATTTAAGGACGAGTTTCTTAGTATCCTTAATAAAGAAAGAATGAAATCTACCATGTTGATGTATATCCATTTTATTCCCTAGTACTTTACAGCAGATAGTTTAAAATATCTAGTTTATAATTAATAACTTTAAATAGTTAAAAAAAATAGGCATCTAAGGAACTGAGTTACATTTCTTGACGTTAATGCACGTGTATGTTTACAGCATAAAATTTAAAAATTGTTCATTACATAAGTTTAGCGTCTTTCGCTTCATAAGTAAAAAAAATAATTTCCAGATGAATACGGTAAAAACAAGACCCTGAATATGAGCGTTTTCCCTTCACAAGTAAAAAATAATAATTTTTACGTGAACACAGCAGTTTTCTCTTAGAAAAAAAACAAGACCCTGAAGATAACATCGTGCTAATGTCGAAAGTACTCGTAAATATAATGAACGTACTTCAACATGGTAATTTTATTTCTTCCTTTAATAAGGATAATAAGAAACTCGTCCGTACATATGTGAGAATTCTATTAAGAATCAGTAGATAAAACTTGTGTTGATATTGAATAATTGCGTGTTACTTCTCTTAGATATAAGAAAATAGAATATATTAAATGCGGTAAAATACGTAATTGTTTATCGATTCAAGTAATTATCCAAAAACAACACACTCTGCAATACTATTGGTTTTTTAAATCGAGCCTATATATATATATATATACAGTACAGTTAATCGATCCGTTGGTATATAATCCGGGTGGATCCTAGTAATATTAATTATTAAAACTGATCCACAGAGAGTTCGATGAAGAATTACCTCAACATAGATATTGTCCATTTCAAACTGTTCTGTACACGGCTATCATCAGCCCCTGAGAGACACTTAAAACACATCACTTTAGTCTGATAATATCGTAAATGATAAAATAAATTATCTCATATATATATATATATATATATATATATATATATATATATATGTATGTTGTTCAGATTTTCGATTCAGGAGACAAAATGGTCAATATTGCGTATACCATGATTACTTTTACAAGTAAAACTGCTAACCAGCATGCACTTTTGATTAAACACACATACACACGCTCTCTCATTCGCGCGTGTGCCCACGCACATACGTGCACACACGTCTTTATGCATATATGAATTACTTTGATAGATGTCCGTCACCATGCATTAGTGACACAAGGAAACATATATGATTAACACGCGCGCGCACACACACATATACGTATGTGTATATAAATAAAAAATATAAATAGATGCACATTATATTATACTGCATATTTTGGGGAGGTGAATATGGCTTACAGTTGCCTGCTCGGATCCATCATGAAGAAACATACTATACTTACTCAATACAATTGTCACTATAGATAATTCCATTTGTCCGTCTACTTTTCTATGTGTGGTGCATGAAATGCTTTGTTGTGCATGGAAATTTTCCTTTTCTTTTTTCTATTCAGTTAAACATCATACGCATAATTATAAATGAATGTGCCATGCGTGATACAGGCTTAGGCGATCATGTATCTTTCGATACATGACAGATGATCCCTGGCTATAGAACCCTGTCTGTTTGCCTACTTACCTGTAGCTGGGGGGACAAAAAATTATTTCATACCTTTCTCAAGGTTATTAACACGTAAGTGAATGCAATGGATCTGACTGGAATTCGAACTCGGCTCACCCGATTTCTCAATTTGAGCTGCTATCCATTACTCCTTTTTTTTCTCATGTGTATGTAAATATGTGAAATAAAGATTTTCTGATTCCCTGTATGTAAAATTGTTTGAATTAAGGTTTCCTGTTTATCCCGTTAAAAAAAATATGCATAAAATTACTTCTCAAAGACATAGTTTTATTTTTATTTTTTTCAGAAATAATGAAAATCTTAATATTGTACGCGATATTTTCTCCCAAAGGAGATGGCTTCAAAACTTACAAAACCCGAACCAAATGTTTTGCTCTTCCCATTTATATATGACGTCATTTTTGTCACTCCCTCCTAATTTCATTTAACAAAAGAGCACTCAATATCCTTGCTTTTTTTTTTTTAAATAGGAAATAGTATTGCAAGCACTTGTATAGACTTCTGGGAATTATTGTTTACAGTGTGTTTCTTAACTATTTCCGCTTTTGAATAGATTACTCTTTGAAAATGTTCGGTTCGATATACTTTGCCATTATCACCTCGTCTTCTGTCATCAACAGCAAGAAGACACATCCAAGCAATATCACAAACATATCAGCACTGAAAATAGGGTCATAAATATTATCTTGGCATAAGACATTATGGCGGACTTTGTTAGACAGTCACAGAGGTTCTCCAAAAAGACGCACAAACACGCACAGACAATATAAACCCAATAAGCATAAGTATAAATGAATAAATTCTCACGCCCATCGAGAGAAATTGTTTAGTTGGGAAAATTCCCCAAAGAAATGTAGAAGTAAGTGAAATTAATATATATATATGTATATATATATATATATATATATATATATATATATATATATATATATATATAAGAAGACCATATCCATCCACATATTTAATGCTTGTGAAATTTTTAATTTCAGTTTTTATATGAAAAGTTTACTTGCAATTTTTACATTATTCAAACGGTTCTCCTCATTTTCATTGCCATATACACAACGTTTTGGCTTTCTTCATGTGATTGTAATTTTGAACCGAACCCTTTCGTCCACCTACGTAGATTGTTCTAGTTCCACGTGCCATGCCTCTTCCGGATGTCTCAGTTATTTCCCTTTAACTCAACTTTAATTTACAACTCTTTTGGGTCTAGTTACTGGATCTAACCAACGTCTTTCTCCACTGGGCCATGTGTTCTTGAAGACTTATGTGTATGAATTTTTGAGACTTATAAACCTAATGACCCAGCAACCTTTTTTCTTTTACCAGTGCTCAGATTGCAATTTTTTCTGTTATTATTATTACTTTTTTACCAGAACTTATATTGCAATTTTTGTTGTCATTCATTGCTTTTCTCTAGCACTCCTTATTACTGGTTCCCATATTGTATTCATTTCTATGCTTGGTCAACAATTTTGTGGCCTAGTACTAATTCCTTAAGTTTTCGCATTTTCCAGTGATTCTCTCTGTCTATTAATTCAACCTCATCCCACGGGGGTAGGCAGTGATCTCCTTTTTCCCTCCATATATGGTCAGCTACGGGAAAGGAAGATTATAGCAGAGGAAAGGAGACCCGGAAGAGGCATGACACGTGGAAATGCAACAATCTACCGTGGTGGACAAAATAAAGGGTTCGGTTCGAAAATCGAATCTCGCCTGAAGAAGGCCGAAAACTTGTGAATATGCTAATGGAGATGAGAATAATAGTCCGAATAATGTAAATAATGCAAGTAATCATAATAACACATCTCAGAGATATAAACAGATATAAACAGATATTAAAAGTTTACCTAGCATTCTGTAATGCATATACTATCAAAGATATGTAAATTAAACATAGAATATGTTGCACTAAGAATAGTTGCTTTAAATCCCAGATATTATCCTAAAAGCTCGACTAATATTTTTTAAATAGCCTCTTCAGATTAAGACGTTCATATTAATGTCGTCAAAATCGTTTAGACCTATCTAAACTCTCAGCTGTATTCAACCATTTTCTGAGATCAATTATTAAAATGGCATCGTACAAATGAAGCCTGTAGACCCTAAAGAAGGCTTCGAACTTCGATGACTGGCGCTAAATAATCACTGTACCAAAAACCAGAAACCAAATTAACTGAAGACTTTCAACAACAGAAATATATAAGATGGATAACGCATGTAACTCGAAAAGAAAATTATGGCATAATCAAGAATTTCCACACTCTATCGGATAAAAGGAAGCTACCATCAATACTGGAAAGAGCGATAACTATTGTGGACTTGATATTTATATTTTTCTGAAATTTTTTTTAAGAGAAAGATTTTATAAATTTCAAATGAAAGTCGCAATAATTACACGGTTAATGAATGCCAACCGTTCCCAGATAAGGAAACAGTTAATATTTCCATTACTTTTATAATGTTAACAATATAAGATACGCAAATGACACTGTATTGATGGTTGACTCAGAAGCAAAAGATAAAGTCTCATAGTCTAGGTAGTAAATTTCAATTGAAAACAAATATGTGACCATATTATACGAAAACAGAATATATAGTCATTAGGTAAAGAGACAGCCAAAGATGTCAGTTTCGAATTGGTTACATGCAAGTGCTGAATGTAACTATCCAATTAACCATCTCATTATTGTCTAAACACTCGACGGAAAGTGTGACACAATGGACCAATATATTAGCGGAATATCGAAAGGGCCCGTCAACAAATTACATAATGTAAGAATATAAGACAATTTCGTTATAACGAAAGAAAAGACTGATGACAGTCTTTGCCATATCTATCGTCCTCTATGAGGGTAGAGGAGTTGGAAAATTTAAAACTCGCATAAAATATTGATACGTGGTAACAGCGAGTACCTTACAAAACCAGTTTGGATATATCGATGCTAGAGCGGGGACAAAAATCGAGGGCAGAAAGAGACACGACACTTAGAGCAACAAGAAGTGGAGAACCATTGTCGCCTACATTCATAAGGAAAATAAACATGCAAAAGAATTATCAGAGGTTTGCAAACGTCTCATCGGTATTTTTCTTTAAAACCTGCAAGCTGGATACTCAAAAGATTATTTTTTCCTTCGCTTTTTAATAATATGCACTGTATTCATTTGACCACAAAAATAATAAGCGTACTGCATATGTAATCTCAGTAAAACCTATAGAAATACACATGTGTCCGTCCGTTTTTCAATGTAGCGAATCATAAACAATCTGAAGTAACAGATTACACGCGATTACAAATTAAATAACACATTTAAAGTTAAATTTAAATATCGGACAGAATGAAAGGTTTAAAAAGTATTATTTATTAAAGTTTTAAATTTAATTTCGCTTTTTGTTGCAATTACAATTAATATCGTCTGATTAAATTGTAATTTATTCTTAAGCAGGGCATGGTACATTGCTCATATATATTTTCTTTTTTGCTTTTCTATCACGCGTACTCTGATGTATTCGAAATATTATATAGTTCGAGGTTCCTTATGTCATTTTAAGTGTGACTTTAGAAGAAGGGATCATAAAGTTGAGTTTGAATTAATATAGAATTTTCCCGCAAAATAAATGTAAACAATCTTCTGAGATTGGTTGCATATAACAGAGGTCGGCAATCTTTTGCTATGTGCCGATTTAGTTTTTTAAAAACATTCAGTGTGCTAACAGCATACGTATTTTTATACAACAAGGTCAATATATCTGTTCTACAATATATTTTATATAGTAATATATAGTATATATACTTATATTAAAATTGAAACAGCTAAATATCTTCTTTGCGTTGTAGTATTTATTGGTTTGGACGTTTTGATATAATTTGCCGCTGCATTGGAAATTGCTTGGCGTGCCACGTGTGGCATCCGTGCCGTAGCTTGCCGGAGATCGGTTGGATATGACAGGAGTCGGCAATCTTTTGCTAACTTAGTGCCGACTTAGGTTTTTAAAAACATTCAGTGCATACGTATTTTTATACAAGTCAAGATCAATATACCTGCTCTACAATATATTTTATATAGTAGAGGAGGCACGGTGGAGAGCGGCTTGGATTTAGAAATCGGAGAGCCAAGTTCGAATTCCACTCGAATCCATTACATTCACTTACGTGCTAATACCCTTGGGAAAGGTGTGAATCCTCTTCTTCTACCTCTAGCCATGAGTAAATAGTAGGAAAGACTGGGTTCTATAGCCTTGGATAGCAATTGGTCCAGGAGAAGTACAACTCTGAATTCAAACCCGGCGTGGAGCCCCTAAGGCGGATGGACGGCACTTTGTGATACCTTCCGGCAACTGCGGCAGCCGCGCTGGTACCAAACTGTATTGGTTCAACCTCTCCTTTGGAATCTGCTAGCAAGGCCGAAAGGGGGAACTAGACGTCCGGGCAGCTCTAGTTCTCCATATATCCCGACCAGTCTCGTAGCGCACCACGCTACTCCATCGTCACTCGAGACGGACGGAAACCGACGAAGACGAATATATAGTATATATACTTTAATATATATTAAAATTGAAACAGCTAAATATTGTAGTAGTTATTATTTCAGACTTTGTGGTGACATTTGCCGCTGCATTGGAATTTGTTTGGCGTGCCATATGTGGCACCCGTGCCATAGCTTCCCGATCCCTGCCGAAGTGATGTGTCGGATAAAGATAAAATAATTTGGTTATTTCTAAATTGATGGGACGCTAAAGGTAAAAGCCCGAAGGCTTAAAATCCCTCCGCCTAAACTAGACTAAAGTTCGCCCGAAGGCCTGCTTCTAGGTTAGTACCGAATAATGATGAAATATTAAACGAGTTAATATATATATATATATATATATATATATATATATATATATATATATATATATATATATATATGAGATTTTTGTGTGTTTGTATCAACTTTTTAAATAGTCATTTCTCTTTCAGATATAAAGAGACCAAGGAGTTAATATGAAAGCTTCTGAGTTAACACAACAACAATGAATTGTAACTCCGTGCTCTTCAGAAAAGCAACATAGCGAGACACGAAAATGTCCCCAGTTGCGTATATATATATATATATATATATATATATATATATATATATATATATATATATATATAAATTATAGAACACCAATTTTACATTGCCTCTTAGGTTCCTGGGGATCTGGAGCAACGCGATCCACATTTCGCCACAGAACTTCTTTTAATGCTAAAGTTTCGATGCCATAGCATAAATGAATGTACCTCGTGTAGATCTGCCAAATTAGAATGTCTTACATAGTTTCCATGTGTGTCAGACTGGAGAAGAATATTCACGATGATTACCCCGTCACAGTTTTCTGATTTTGCCCCCGCTGAATATCTATGGTCGGGAGTCATAGAGATCAAAACCAAATAACAGCCACACAGTCCAAAATATTGATTGAAGGGCCCCATTGTAAACCTAATGCATAAAATTAACGTTCTAGGCAATTTTCGAGGCGGTTTTATAGAATAAAATATCAACAAATTTGAAAATATACTTTTACTTTATATAATGCTTTGTTTTCACTCATGTAAATATACACTAAGAACGAAGAGTTTTGAGGATACTCTGCATTTCCTTAAAAATGACTGATACGCAATGTAATAGGTCCTGAGCTGGCATCTCGTCTGCAGTCACTTTCTCACCAACATGCTGTGACATCTCTATGTCTTTTCTGCAAATATTTTCATAGCAACTGCTATAACGAGCGACTTTAAATGGTTCCCAAACTGCATGAATTTAAGCGCGCTACTAGATTGGAATCTCGGTCCCACCCTTTCACTGTCGAAACAGTTAAATGTAACCGCCTCTTCTACTCCAACAACTTCTTATCTCGCACTTCCTGACAGTGGAACACCTTTCCTCTTACTTGCTTCCCTGATAGCTATCATTTTCAAATATCCAAATGTAATGTCAATCGACATCTTCTGATGCCGTCCTTCTCTTTATCCTTTCTTCAACCCCCCCCCATTTGCTCTTGCTCCCACTCTCTGTAAACCATTATGTGCTAGTGGCACTCCTGCCTTGCTTGGGGTGTGAGGCCTAAACAAAATTAAAATGAGACATTTTTGTATATATTTTAAAGTAAAATATAAAACGACAGTAACTATGCTATTATTTTTACGTCTTTCTCCAGATTCCACTTCTATCAAAAAGGTCAAATTTGGATTATTCTATCTACAAGATATTTTTCTAAATTATGAATATTTTGTATGAGAAACATTATATTTTTTTCGGCATTCAATAAAGTTTTGATATTATCAAAATTCACAAATATGTCAAAGTTTATACAGGTTCTAAATGTTAATTTAGCACTGACTAATGTTGGTAGCAAAACCTATGTAGCCCTGTTTGTAGAAAACGTATTGTGCCATTACTTTAGTATTTTTATGTTTGTTTTTCATTCATTTAAAATGGCAAAAGTGAGGCAGCTTAGAATTGAGGTGATCGAATAAAATGAAATTTTATTTACGAAAGTCGACTCTGAAGGAAAAATTGTCAAGAATTTGAAGATTTCAAGGCAGACTTGCGGAAATGTTGACAAAAAACCCCAAAAGAACTGGAGCACCAAAAGTGACAACTGCTGCTGAATGTAATCACTTGATCATTGAGAGCAAAAGAAATAGAAGGAAAACTGCCCTAGAGTTGAGAGCTGAACTTAATTTCCCTCGGCGGCAACCCGTGTCGCTCTTAACTCTTAGAAATAACTTAGATCAGCGGCGCTCAGTGGCTGCATAGCAATCAAAAAAACCATGTTATGGAAGCTTACGAAGCAGAAAAGATTGCTATCTACTGACATGAATTAGTATGGGATGAATTGTATAGAAGATTTTGAAGAGAATACACAAAGCGTGAGAGTGAGCATTTTTGGTGCTTGAAGAAAGATTGGTAAGGTCTGCCATTTATTTGTTGTCAAAAGAATGGCAAGGAATTTAAAAGGCAGTAATTAATGTAGCTAATGGTTTTATAAAAAAAAAAAAAAAATATAATGCTGTTGTACTTATTTTAGTTAAGGGGTTAATTTTAGACGGAATAGAAGAAAATACATTGTAGTTATTTAAAATTTATCTTTTATTTAAAAAATTAAAAAATGTCTCATTTTAAAGTGTTTTTTTTTTTTTTAAAGAAATGCAGGGTCAACCCAAAGTTATTGCCCATATATATATATATATATATATATATATATATATATATATATATATATATATATATATGTAGATTACAAAAAGTTTATTTACCAAGGCGTTTCGTCCCTGAGGAACTTTATCAAGCTAAATATGAGATCGTATTCATATTTATATAACCTTGAAGAAGTCCTCAGAGCAAGAAATGCATTAAAAAAAAAGATCTGGCCGGTTTGTCTTTTATTTATATTGCCTTTACAAACACACACACATACACATATATATATATATATATAAATATATATATATATATATATATATATATATATATATATATATATATATATATATATATATAAAAGTGAACATAGAAGTCAACACTTAGAGGCGACAGTCTCTTTCGTGCTATATGCAATCGTCAGGCCATATATATATATATATATATATATATATATATATATATATATATATATATATATATATATATATATATATGTATCTATGTGCATATATATATATATATATATATATATATATTATTTAGATTTGAATTTTTCCGTAAAAAAAAAAATATATATATATATATGTATATATATATATATATATATTATTTCGATTTGAAATTTTCCGCACATAATGCGAGCCCACGCCTATTTGTTTTGTAGCATTCGCGGCTTAACATATTCGCTGATCTTTCTTTAGAACATGTGTACTTATTCGCGGAAACCCCGAATATTTGCGTGTTTTTCTGAAGAACATATCTACAGATTCCTCGATTCACTTATTTTTTTTTCGATAGAACATTTAAAATCTTCTTGTATTATTTTCCTGCTATTTAGGTGACTTAAAGCATATAACAGTTCATTTTATGGTAAACATTGGCAGAATTGAACAAAAAACAAACGCAAAAACATGCATAGTGCTTGGGCTTTGTTCTTTGTGAGGGGCTGCGGCTGGGGTCTTAAAAGTGGCTTATGCTATGACTGGGGGGTTTATCACAGTTCTGTTTTAAACCTTATATTCTATGTCTTTTTACATATATTTTATACAGTATTTTCAATGGTTGTAATGATCGATGTGTAATAAAAAATGGTCATTTTATGAATGAAAGAAAATTTACGCTAAGTGTATGGTCACCAATACTATTTTTCATAAATGTTTTTAAAAGGGTCTGAAACGTTTCTAAAGTGTTTAGGATGAAAGTTTTAAGTATATAGGGTTTTAACAATGAAAATATGTAAGTATAATCACTTTTATTGGGGTTACAAGTATTTGCTAATTCTAACTATTCGCGGCCGGTTCTGGTCCCTAACAACCGCGAATACGGGGGACTCACTGTACATATTATTATTAATAATGTTATTATTATTTTAAACCTTATATTTTAATGGATACACGTGTTTGAGTAGAAAACTTTGTTTTTTAAACATTGTGAATTATATCAAGAAGGTTATGCATTTGACTGTCTTAATGAAGGATTTCTAGGTTTCAAACATAAATCCTCCTGTCAGGTAATGATCTCTCTAGATACGCAGTCTGAAGTTCAACGAATCAGACGAGGCCTATATCTCCTGTGTACTCAGGCGCTTAAAGAATGGAATCATGGGCCTGCGGTGTCATTTCCCGATTGTACTTAAGGTTTATGGCTATAGATCTCCTTTATGCAGTTATGTTAAAAAAAAAACCAAGAAAGAAAAGCGGTAAAACGTAAGTAAATTATTACAGCTCAGATAGAATGAACTCCCAAGGCTATTTTCCTAGATAACGATAATCGCTTGATATATCCACGTGATACTATCAATTTTGATAAAAGAATTACTGTTAACAAATCTCTCCGCTTTTTTAGTTCTTAAAGTAAGCAGAACATAAAATGAAATAAAGGTGATATATGGTTTTATTTAATATATTAGGTTGGTGCAAAAATAATTTCGTTTTCTCACATAGTAACATATGTTAGAAAACGAAATTATTTTTGCACCAACCTAATATATCAACAAGATTCCAAGAAGATATGCCTATAATCTATAATTTACCTAGCCTACACACACATACACATATAATTACATACATACATACATACATACATATATATATATATATATATATATATATATATATATATATATATATATATATATATATATATATATATATATGTGTGTGTGTGTGTGTAAATACATAAAAAAATAGGAAAGAACAGTTAGGGTAATAATCCTAAGTTCTTAAGTATTTTTATTTTCATTGTTTAAAAAAACAGTGCACAATACATCAGTAGAGCCTAAATTAAATTTTTAAAAGTTTTTTTTTCTTTGAACATATTTTAAAAAACTAATTATAATACACACACACACACACACACACACACACACATATATATATACATATATATATATATATATATATATATATATATATATATATATATATATATATATATATTACAAAGAGTTATTCATACGTTGAATCAATTAGCAATATTAGTGCAATTATTGGCGAAATCCCTTTTTTTTGATTCAAGGTATGATTAACTCTTTGTAATATAAAATATATGCTGCCTATTTTATTATGTTCATATATATATATATATATATATATATATATATATATATATATATATATATATATATATATATATAGATGCATAAATGCAGAAATAGGCATTAGATATTTCATACACAAATATGTGCATATATATGCAAGTTTTTGTCCATTTCTTAGAGTTATATGAATACTCACGCAGACAAGCATGCACTTAGACATACATACACGCACAGGCACACAGATACACACAAACTCACACCGACATACACGCACGCACACACACACACCCACACCCACCCACACACACATATATATATATATATATATATATATATATATATATATATATATATATATATATATATGCAGAGCGTGTGAAGAAGAAACACAAATTAAATATTCAGAATACAAACGCTTACGCACTAATAGCGATATATTTTTCACTTACACATGCTGGGAAAAGAATATTCAACTTAAAAGTAATTTGATGGAACATTTGCCTGAGGCGGAAAACCCAGGGGGAAAATTCACTTGAGTTGCATTTATTTTACTTCGTCTTTGGTGTTTATGATTTCGTAGAAAGTGAAGAAAGTCTTTTGAACATTTTAAAAGGAAACGCTTTGTTAGATTCTCTGTATGCCTGAAAGAATTTCTGCCCACGTCAAACATTGATTCTGAAGGCATTTACTGGTTACTTCACCTCTCTTGCTGGCATTCCTTTTCATATAACACCGACACACATACACACATATAAATAGTTTTCATTAATGAATCTTTGATTGGATACCATGAATAAGGCATTTATTATTATTATTATTATTATTATTATTATTATTATTATTATTATTATTTCCTTGGATTTCTGTCGCGTACACATTTCTTTCCAGGTCCCAACCAGAGACCTAAGGTCAGAAATGGTTTCATGACATTTTCCACTGATTATTTTTGCAAAAAATAATAACAAATATCACACATATTTCACATAGATAAAGCTCTTCTTAATATGATCTGTATTTGTGAGACATTTTTTTATTTCTTTAAGGCATAGGCTAACAAGTATCCGTTCAACGTGTCTACTGTATGCTTTTGTAATCAATCTGAGGAATATAACTGAAATTATTGATGTTCTCATGTGCCACATTTGTTAAGATTTCCACTTCAAGATCCTTGTATTTAGATAGTTTTTAGAAGATTTTCAATGATACATTACAATCTTCAAAGTTTGGCATGTCAATAATACAGCACATTCTGCTCTTGTGTTCATAGTTATTATTATTATTATTATTATTATTATTATTATTATTATTATTATTATATTTCCTTTGATTTCTGGTGTGTACTCATGTCTTTCCGGATCCCAACCAGAGACATAAGATCAGAAATATTATCATGACATAAAAAAGCACTAGATAAAAAACCCTTCGTAAGGTATGGGTTGTACTCGTAAGAACAGTCTTTTGCGTTTCTTTAAGGCATGGGATATCAGTATTCCCTTCAAGAAGTCTATTGAAATATTTTCCAAACAAACCGAGTATTCCAACTACAACAGGGATTGCTGATGTTCTCATGTGTCAAATTTTTGAGATTTCCTTGCAGTCTGCAGAGACTGCCATATCAATAAGGAGGAATTTTTTTTTGAGGTTTCTAAGAACGATGTGAGGGCGATTAACTTTGATTTTTCTGTCAGTGTGTATTGTGTAGTCCGATAAAATCGTAACAAGTCCTAACTCCGTAACCGGGTCTGGGTGGTCTTCATACCAATTTCTTTCAGTTTCCTTTTCGTAGAAATTGCAGATTTTCCAGTGCAGAAACACTGTCATGACGTTTTGTATATTGAGTCTGTGCAAATGCCGTAATTATTAATATTATTACAAACTTTGGCACTGTTTTAGTTTTCAGTAGACTAGCTTGCATCACTGGTGTTCTCCATGAAGTCATCTTATTTTTCTTATAATATTTGCAGTAGCAAGCAACAGAAACTCTTGAAGCGATTGGTACTAGGTTTTTCAAATTTTCTTAACGTAAGACTTTACATTTATTAGCATAGATCCGATCTTCCCATTGATAACTGAGAACTGCTGATTTCAATCCGGAGGTCAGTGAATTTCCTAAGCTTGTTAATTTATATAAAATTGATATTATGTTTCACAGTAGTAGCGTCGTCAATAAAAACTTTTTTTTGCTTCTTCATAAATGACAGTGGTGTTTGGTTTAATGGCTGATATAATACGCTATATAAAGGTTTTAAATTCCTACAATATCCTAGCTTGATCGTTTTTGATCAAGTCCACTTATTTGTGGCGGTACCTTTTCTTGTTCGTTTCAAGTCCGTACTTCTTATGTAGGTGCAAATATCGACGAGATTACAAGACACTGCATAACGCCTTCTGCATTCCGCATGACGTGGTTAACATTTTCCAACTTCTTTCAAAAAAATAAAAGAAGTCCTCCACCCTCAAGTAGTGCGAAAAATAATCTGGTAAAAACAATTAAAGAACAGGCATGGGGCACAGAAGATGACAATTGGCTTCGGATATATATGTTTTAAGATAGTAGATGACATAAATCAATTTGTCCGAATCGTATTGGTGGTAGTTTTCTTCCTGACAGAATTAGTAGTCTTTTATGTGTCACGTTTCAATCCTAATGAACTCTTTGTATTAATGGCGTTTATGTGCTTCTCAAACTGTCAATGTATCATCATTGCTGCTCTCACTATTAGATTTCTTTTAGTATCCACATCCTGTAATCTTCTTGGCTTAAGGTTTCTTCTGATACAAGGTTGTTCAATTTCCTCACATATGTAGGTGGTTATCTCTTCGCTGTATATGTGCAAGGCTCTGCGTCCAATGGCTTCATGCTCGTCAATGCTAAAAGCCGTCTATATCCTGCTTTTTATAGTGTGTAAAGCGGATTTGCACTTTAGTGCAGGGTAGTATTCTCATAGAACAATATTCGGATCTTTACACCCAGTATTTGTAACTCCTTCTTTGTCAGCACAAACTCTCATACACTATAGATTGCCACAGATACAGCGCAGGCATTAATGACAGTTATAATATTATGGGCATTCAACTTAGATTCAAAAGAAGCTCTAACATTTTCCTGCATATCTTTGGAACAAGTGTTTTACTTTTTTTTAATCAATGCATCACAAGTATAATAAAATTGCCACTAAGATGCAAAATGAGTATGAAAGAATATGAGAAAAACATTATTGAGGAGATAGGGAAATAAAAGAAGAGGATTTAAATGAGACAGAGGATGACGTTGACTTTGCATTTACTTTTATGAAAAAGAAGATGGAGTAGAATTCCACAAGCGGGAAGTGAAAGAGAAGTAATTATTAGCATAGAAATAATAGTTATACCTAGCAATATCAAAATCAAATTATGAGACGAAACTTTGTAATGTAGTCTTTCTCTTGAATTCGTGAAGTCAAATTGCCAAAGTGGAAAACTCTTCAGAACAATTACCATGAAAATATTCAAAGAAAATTCACACTACATAACGGCGATAAGAAGCTGACTTAAGACGCGAATCAGATAAGGACAGAGAGCATTACTGAATCTTCTTTGAATACTTTCAAGAATTTCTAGATACATCGTAGAAGTAGCAGAGCACATATATTCGGATTGCACAATGCACAGAAGAAAGAGTTCTCAGACTATCTAGCATTACTGGTGTTCTCCATCAAGTCGTCTCATTTTTCTTATAATATTTGCAGTAGCAAGCAATGGAAACTCTTGAATTGATGGGTACTAGGTTTTTCAAATTTTCTTAACGTAGGTCTTTACTTTTATTAGCATAGATCCGATTTTCCCATTGATAACTGAGAACTGCTGATTTCAATCCGGAGGTCAGTGAATTTCCTAAGCTTGTTAATTTATATAAAATTGATATTATGTTTCACAGTAGTAGCGTCGTCAATAAAACACTTTTTTTTGCTTCTTCATAAATGACAGTGGTGTTTGGTTTAGTGGCTTATATAATACGCTATATAAAGGTTTTGAATTCCTACAATATCCTAGCTTGATCGTTTTTGATCAAGTCCACTTATTTGTGGCGGTATCTTTTCTCGTCCACTTCAAACCCGTAGTTCCTATGTGGGTACAAATAGAGAGGAGATTACAAGACACTGCATCATGCATCCTGCAAAAGCATTCCGCAAGTGATACTGATGTGTTTAACATTTTCCAACTTGCAAAAAAAAAAAAAAAAAAAAATCAGGTCCCCCTCCTTCAAGTAGTGCGACAGCCACTTAGATGCAAGTAATTACCGGGGGAAAAAAATCTGTCGCGGAAAATCGTCTAGGACGGCAGAGTGTAGCAATTTTCCTAGCAGTAGATCTAGCAAATTTATTCGATATAGTCTTTCCACTACATGTCAACTAAAAACGTGAGACTGAGAAGACAAAATGGGTCACTCTTTTGAGGTTACCAGTCGTGCGTATATCGATAAACTACATCCGCAGCAAAACCTCTGATCTGGTGATTGGCGGTTCTGAGTATCGTAAAGCAATTAAGAGATGGTTCATCTCTTAATTGCTTTTGTTCCCGGGTATGCCATGACTTGGCGTAGTAGTACCTGTTGTGGTCCCAGCTATGGGCAAATATGAATCCCCAAACAAAACACTATGAAAATATAAAAATAAATTTTATAGTAAAAATACCAGCAATACATTTTATATAATAAAAAGAACAAACGATACATATTTATAGTAAAATGAACAAGAATACATTTCTACAACAAAATTGAACAGCAATACATTTTAACCATAGTTTAAGGCAGACAATTGCGTTCAAAATATATTTAGTTGAAGCCATAAAATTGTGTTCAAATTATTTAGATTTCGGCATTAAATAACCCATAGAGGATGATATGCTGCCAAACAAAATCAACCAACCCAAATCAACCTTGAGTTTATCATCAACGCTGCTAAAAGAAAGTAGAATAGGTTTTTTCTAAGACCAGTAAAACAGGGTAGTTTCGTTTCTCAGGCGTTAATATAAACAAGGATTTTCTTATACCTGTTAACTAGAGATTGGATATCATTTTTGATATCTACGACAAATCTGATCTTATATATAACACTTACCATGAAGACAAGAGCAAATACTTTTATCTTCAACAGAAATACTGAGTCAAAAATAGATGAAGCTGAGATGGTCATTGGCGAAAACTCCCAAGGAGTCTCCAACTTCAGAATGCCAACTAAAGAATACGAACTCCATTATAGCAAATAATTTTAACCAGTTTCTCAGCAAGGGTTTATCCTGTTGATACTTCAATCCCTCTACTCATTACTTTTTCATTCCATCGTCAATACAGCTCACGTTGATATTCCAAATTCCATATAAACATCATGTAGTAGATGTTCGAGCTTTGCATCTGGAAGAGAATAAGCCCTTTGGCAAAGTGTTTGAGATCATCTATAAACAATGGATCGTTTCTAGCTTCCTCAGATTTGTTCCTATCAAATATGAATGCATTTTTCATCCAACACCATTAATAATAGCATCAGAGAAAACATGAATTGTAAGAAGGTAAATGAACAACCCTGAAACAAACCCAAAGGAGTTAATCGCAAGCGGATAATTTTGTCTTGCAGGAAGGGCATGCAGGTTTACATAAAACTAATTACATTTTTAGCTTCACCAAACATCATTATGCACTTCACTGCCCATGAATTGGGAATTATATCACAAGCCTTCTTCAAGTCAATCCAGGCCATATGTTGGTTCTTCATCGCCTGAGATACGAAGCAAAGCTTTGTCAATGGCAAGTTGGTCTTTAATTCCCAAATATCTTTTTCATAAAACTTTTACCTAGTTTGATAACAGACAGTTTGATAAAAGATGTCCAGTTTCTTTTTCCTGAAATTATGCTGAATTATTCTGAAAGAAACAAGCATTTCCAAACTGATGCAAATTGGTTTTAACGAATGTGGCTCTCCTGTCTATAATCCGTTCAGAAAAAAATACCTATTTACAACACACCTACTAAATTATTGTCGAATTCTTATACGCATTTTGGGAAAAAAATATACACTTCATCTTAAATGTCCTAATACTACCTGGACGAGGGGCTTTTCTGTTTGGCAGATCTTCAACATACTTCGTCATGATATTAATATATGTTTTTTTTTTGTGGTATGTGCTGTAGGTCGGCTGCAAAATCTCGTATTTTCACCCCGTTAACAATGGGGACTCTCTAGTATTATGAACAGATTGTCTTCCGGTGGGACCGTGACGCCGTCACCTCCAGAAAAGAATTGTTAGAAAATTTTCTAGTTAACAGAATAAACAGTTTTATTCGAATCATTATTTTCTGTTCGTGTATCACTTGATACGATTTGAATTTGCTGCTATCATCTGTTTTGCTCTTCTGTAGTAAGCCTGAAATTTTCGAGCTTGATACTTTGGAAGTCTAGATTTTCCACCATCTTGGTTCTTTTTCCCTCGAGGAGAATCTTTTTAGACACATTGTCCACCAATGTTCTGTTCTCTTTTTATATTCGCCTTAGATTAGCTGCTAATGTTTCTCTTGGGAAATACCAATAATTAGAGTAGCCTTAAGTCGTACCTTTTCCAGTAGAATAAGGCTGATAAAAGTATTAAAAACAGAAAAATAGAGTTAAAAACAAAGAAAAGAGTACTGAACTGTTACGTAATATCACTCCTCCTATATGACGGTTAATGCTGTACAACGTCCTCACAAATTAAGTGACTTCAATCAAATGAAATGTGGTTCTCCAGAAAGCTACTGAGAATAACATGGATCGATCATGTGAGCAACAACTAAGTTCTACAGAAATTCAAGGCAACTTATTCAGTTGAATTTTCTAGGTCACATAATCAGGTATGAAGTGTTGGATAATTTGATTATCACAAGACAGATTGAAGGTAAGAGAGACAGAGAAAAGCAACGTATAACCTACCTGGCAGTTTTGAGTGAATGGATGGATGAATAGTTTTGGAGAGAGATGACAAAAAGAGAAAAACTCCAAAGGACAGGGAATTGTAACAATCGATGATCACTGAAGGAACGCATAGAACATGAAGAGTAAATCTGATTGGATAAGTATTTGAACTCGACATACCGATACGAAATCTCTCGCTTTTAAGATTTACCCTACTAGTACATGTATGAATCGAAGAAAGACTTTTCAGATAACTAGAATTTTTATTTCCTTTGCTCCGTTGAACCCGGCAACGACATATTTTGGGAGATTACAATTTTCCTTCATGAATTACTAATTTATTAATTGTCATATTTTTGGCGCCATATAAGCGTTCAACTTTTCAAAGTTTTCATATTTCGCCGATAATGTCCTCCTATGTAACATTACTTATTTTATTTGTTCACTAACTTTCCTTTTTAAGACGTGGCCGGCTTGTTCAGCCACGCCCACCACCGACCAGATTAGTCTTTCTGTTTTAGTTAAATCCGATCTTAACGCCTGGATTTAATAGCAAACTTAGATCTTAAAGTAACTTTTCATCTTCCTGGACTTCTTGAGATTTAATTATTATAATTATCAAAATTAGATCAAAGCATGTAAGATTATTCTTTAAATTTAAAGCTAAAAATTGCTAATGATAGACACGCTGTGTTTAGAAATCTTAACTCCAATGAATCTGACCTCACCAATATAATTAAAGTTGTTTGTTTAGAGAAAATGACTTCTACATACTTCATAAAACTAAGTTAAAACGCCGTTATTTCCTTGAAGTAAAACTAGAAAACTGATTCAAGTAATTATTATAGTTAAATTAACTATTAAATAAAAGTCAGCGTTCAGTGCACACGCCTCTACTTGAATCTAATATAAAAAGCGTATTTTATCTAAATTAGACACAGCTTTTAAACGCAGCTGTCTGAGGTCAAAGTTGACATGGGGAACATGTACATGTTAACAAATGGTTTAAAATAATTTAAAATAATTCCTAATAAAGAATAAGCGAATAAATACCAATGAACAAGTGTTTCGTTTAATTTTGAATATCAGCCAGTCATTTTCCATGCGTCTTCCATTGTTCTCGGCAATTCGTTCAAGCTCTTAATATTCTTTTGTTATATATATTCTAAACCTTTTTCAGCCATGTTTACTCAAGATGGCTTGGTAGCGTATGTGTTATTTTCCCTCATCCACTTTGCTTTCAATCTGTCCTGTGAGTATCAAATTTTCCAAGACCTCTTTCCTCCTTTTGTCCTCCAGAAATTACAACTTCCCTTTCCAAATGTTAATTATAAGTTACATTATTTTTAACATTGTTTCTAGAACTTCGACGTATGTATAGTAATTAGTCAATATATATCTCAGTATCTTTACAAATCGGTTACAATGTATGTCATGGTATTCTGATGGTGATAATTTCTCCTGTATCTAGTGATATCATTATCTTCATAATATTTTAGCTATTATAAATATCATGTGATATTCTTTAATATTTTTTTATATACATTTTTATGCAAATATCCGTCATTTCGTTGCCGAATCATTAATTCATAATTAAATACAATATATATCTGTGATACAGCGAAAAGCCTGTCTGTAGATGAGAATACATATGCTCCTGAAAATAAATATTTCGGTTGAGCTCTCTGGGAAGAAGTGTGAGTTTGTAAACAGTGACTATTACTGCTAATAATGCAAGACTCTTTGGTAAAACGAATTAAGTTCTCTCAGTCATGTGCGTTTATCTAAAAATAAACACGCTTAAATTCACCTTCATCCCAGACGTGCATTTAGGGGTAGAATCTCCAACTGACGCCAATTCAGCCGGGTTTCGATCCTAGCTAGAAGTAATCGGACGTCTAGCCTCTGATGAACTGTTATACAACGAAACAGTCTGTCTGCGGATGACAATATATATATATATATATATATATGCTCCTAGCACGAAACAGCCTGTCGCCTCTGAGTGCTGACTTCAATGTTCACTCTTATATTTATATTTACATACGCTCTATCTCTGTTATTGAGCACTTTATCTCATAAATATAGCATCCCTTAAAACTATATTTCATCACACGCTTATATATATATATATATATATATATATATATATATATATATGTATATTTATATATATATATATATATATATATATATATATATATATATATATATATATATATTCGACACATAGAAGACTAAGATAACCAGAATTTTGTATTTTTTAGTTGAACTATATATATATATATATATATATATATATATATATATATATATATATATATATATATTTAATTTTCCCCGATGAGTTAGAGGTTAGATGTTAAGCCTCCATGAAGAATCGAAATCATTACGCAGAAATAAGATGATCCAGTTGAGAAGTGCACAGCCATGTAATCATTTTTATATTTACTTAGTACGGCTCAAGGCTACATATATTGGGCGCGGACTGCGAATTGCTGTCGGAACTGCCTCATATTTATAAGTTTAGTTTTGCTGTTATTTATCGAAAGTTACGCATATTGTCCGATTTGAATGGATCAACTTCGGATGCTGACATATAAGAGTAGGAAGATTATACTGCGCCAATTTTTAATTGGGCATATGTTGCTTGATTTACATAACCTCGTGCACTGAGCCCAGTGATTAATAATATTTACGTATGTTAAAGAGCGTCTTTTATACACACACACACACAAAGGTATAATCCCGACTCCGATAGAGATGTAAGGTTACATCAAGGAAGGTTATAGGTTTTAAGGTTATAGCTTTTTATATATTGGCTAATAGCTCACTAATTTTTTCTGCCACTGATTTTCGTCTCTATACGTTTGAAGGTCATATTAAAGCGTGAAATTTACAGTCACCATACAGTTTGAATTCTTATGTTGATAGTGTTTGTAAATTCTATTCCAACTCAACGCTCGACTCATCCGGTGTACCCACACCCGGTTTCCCCCTAGGACCGAGGCTCTATTATGAGAGTTACACACAACCCCATCGTTGGAATTGGACATCATCTCAAAATTAGACTCCCATAACGCTAGGGTTGTCGACAAGATACTAGCCATTGTTTTGAAGATATGTGCTCCTGAACTAGCTCCTGCCCTTTCCAAATTATATAACTACTGCCTCAATGAATCTTGCTTTCCAGCCTGCTGGATGTCCTCATCTATTGTACATATCTTAAAAAACTCTGGAGACACTTCTGACCGATCTAACTACCGACCAATT
This sequence comes from Acanthosepion lycidas, assembly GCA_963932145.1. Taxonomy (NCBI): domain Eukaryota; kingdom Metazoa; phylum Mollusca; class Cephalopoda; order Sepiida; family Sepiidae; genus Acanthosepion; species Acanthosepion lycidas. The sequence goes on along the minus strand of OZ010582.1, from coordinate 13,364,556 downwards.
AGTCTCCTACCACTCTTCTGCAAAGTCTTTGAAGCGTTAATTAACACCGAAGTGGTTAATAACCTTATATCCCATGATCTGCTCTCTGATAAGCAATATGTTTTCCGCTTTGCCCGTTCTACAACTGATGTGCTCACGATCTTAACTGAAATTGTTTACCAAGCACTCCACAATAAAGGAGAAGCTCATGCCGTGGCTGTAGATATCTCTAAATATTTTGATAGAGTTTGGCATGCCGGCCTCCCTCGTAAGATTAAGGGATACGGAATTCTAGGCTCTACTCTGTTCCTTATATTCATTGAAGATTTCCCCGATGTCATCAGTTCCCAAGTAGGCATCTATGCTGACGACACTACTATTTACTCCTGCCTCAATAGCAAATCTGGTATCGCTGACAAAACTAAGCTGAAAGTTAGTCTCGAAAAGGACCTGTAATAAGAGGTAGAGTGGAGCAGGAATTGGCTGGTTAACTTTAATACATCTAAAACAAAATTTCTCTCTACTACTCACCACAGGGAACAATACCTGCCACCCATTAGAATGCCTGATGCTCAACTCCACGAGAGCACCTCATTACGACTGCTTGGTCTCATACTCGCCGCTGACCTGAGATGGAACAATTACATTGGATCAGTAGCTTCATCCACCGAAAGGAAAGTTGGTTACCTGTGTTGCGCCATAACGTTTTTCTCGTCCGAGTTCATCCTTCAAATCTGCAAATCAACCATTCGCCTTTGCTTAGAATACTGCTGCGATATATGATGTGGTGCCCCCGATGTTCGCCTTAAGGTCCTCGACAAGATCCATAGACGGATAAGCAATGTGATTGGTCCTGATCTGGCATCTCGTCTTCAGTCGCTCTCTGTCTTTTCTATAAATACTTTCACGGTAACTGCTCCGACGAGCTACTTTCGCTAGTTCCAAGACTACATGAATTTAAACGTGCTACTAGACTGGCATCACGGCCCCACACTTTCACTGTCAAAACGCTTAAATGTGGTCGTCTCTTCTCCCCCAATAGCTTCATGTCTCGGACCTCCCATCTGTGGAATTCCCTTTCTATTACTTAATCTTAATGCTATAATATTCAACTATTCAAATGTAATGTCTTTCTACAGATGGCCTGAAATATTCTCTCTCATTCCTTTCATCCTTTCCCCTATCACACCTGTTTACTCTCGCTCCCATTCTGTAACCCCTTCCGTAATAGTGACATCCTACCTTGCTTGGGGTGAAATGCCTAAAAAAAAAAACAACTATGGATACTCTATCTGCTCTATTAAAAAATATTTCCCTAATATTTGAAATTGCATATAAGGAAGATAATTTTAAAATAAAACATAATACTTTTGAAGCTTACATGGCTTACATTTTGAAGCGTCTACCTCGTGGCAAAATATATTCTGTCTAATACAGATTGTTCCGTCTTTATAAATTCAATGTGGTATATTTAATAAAATGTTAGGTTACGAGTTAATCTACAAGTAATATATATATATATATATATATATATATATATATATATATATATATATATATATATATATATATATTCAAAACCTGCGGAGGGTCGTTTGAGGACCTTGTGTCACGTAGTAATCGGGGCTTCAAAAAGTGTGGATGGTCCTGCACCCCTATAATCAAATTTCTTGTGCTGTTGTCGGGCTGTCGCTTTCCTAGGAACTCATCTGCTTGGCCCTCATACGTCGAATTCGACGGGAGAGTCGAGTAATATATATATATATATATATATATATATATATATATATATATATAACTGGAGACGTTATAATAATGGCTATTTGTAATTTAAAGCGTAATACGTCTATTTGCCTCTGCCTTCGAGAAAGCTTCGTAAGGAAAACCTGTGCAGAGGAATGCATTTGTTTACTTCAATGCGCAGTAGACATCGTACACACTGTTTAATAAATAAAATGGAGTGTCTATTTAAAATGATAAGCATCTACTCAAATATCATTCAAAGTAATAAAAATGTCAGAATAAATTAATCCATTAATCTATACACACACACACACACACATATATATATATATATATATATATATATGTATGTATACCGGGTAACCTCGGTTCTTGAACGTCTCACATGTCACATGTCGGCCAAATAGGTTTCCGAACAGAAAATTCGATGTGAAAATGCCTCGGTTATCAAACAAAATTCCGGTTCTCGAACAGCATCATTTTTTTTAGTCGACCGTCGCGTTGTATACATTCGTTTGTTGTCTTGTGCTTTTATTTTCCAATTTTATTCTACTGTCCCTTTTTTGTCTCTTCATTAGTCCTCAGTCATGGCTCCAAAGAAAGCTAGCACTGATACTGGTAAAGGAAAAAGAAAAGTAAAAAGAAAAACAATTGTTCATGGTATTGTTACTTCCTATTCAGTTTCATATGGCAAAATCAACTTTTTATACTATTCTTATAAAGAGACGATCATGTCTTTCCTTCCCCTTTCCAAATAATAACATCTCTTTCCTTCCCTTCCACTTACGCCTTCAACTCTCCTAGTTACAGGTAAGGTAAAATTAAAATTTTGGTCTATATTTTATCTCTTCAGTAATGGGACTATTCATTTATTTATGAGATTTAATGATTTTCATTAGTTTTGTGTATAAACTTGTGCACAAAGTATTGTTGGTAAATTTTAAATAATCAATCATCTTCGAACCCGTAACGGATTAATCCATTTTACATTCATTCCTATGGGAAAAAATAGCTTCGGTTTTTGAAAATTTCGAGTTACGAACGGGCTTCATTGACGAATTCAAATCGTGAAGAAGGGTTCCACTATATATATATATATATATATATATATATATATATATATATATATATATATATATATATATATACACACACACTCACACACTCCAGCTCAAAGGTTTGAAGACACCCCTAGAATTAGCATGGAATGAACGTGACAGAAGCGTGAAAAAAAATGAGGGAGGGCTTTTAGAGTGATTGAGAAAAGAATGGAATAAATTATCAAAACTTTGAGAAATTTTTTCAACGAATGAGAAAAATTTGCGCTGATGACCGATATTGTGACCTGACCTGCATTTAATCATAAAATGCTTTTACGTTTTTGTCATGATTAAATTTCTAATAAAAATCAAATCTAACTTTATTTTGAACCATATATAATCATTTTCATTTATTTAAAGTAAGAGAAACAACTATTTTTGGGGTCAATTTAAAAGATTACCAGGGATGGCTTCAAACATTTGAACTTCATTTAACCTGTACAACAAATAAGGGAAATTACTAGAGATGGAGAAAAAAAAAAGGAAAAGTGACACTAAGGGGAAACGGAAGTCATAACATATACAAGTCTCGGCAGTGGGTGTACTTGTGGGCAAGCTTGTCTCGCTAGAACAATTACGAATGAGTAATGAGTTCGATCCTCACTGGGTGCCCCTTACTATCGGCATTGTTCCATTTCTAAGCTATGCTTGGAAAATCACTATACTAATATCGCCAAAAAAAAAAAAAACCCAAAAAACGTTAAAAAGGGTTGATGATTAAAACTGACCTATATTTAAAATAATTAGCTCTTGTTCGAATAGGAAAAATTATATAAGAAAATGTATTCATTAAAGTTAGGAAGAAGAACAGGTTTTAAGGTTGTAGATAAAGGAAATGGAGCACAATTGAGTTTCACTTGTATGTAATTCATTTATATACTCTATAATATATTGAGCTCTCTTTTGAGGATTCCTTTTAATAGGGATAATTTATAATATTACGATCTACTTGGATGACTTGCCAACGGATTTTCTATATTCATATATATAGATAGATAGATAGAGAGAGAAATAGACAAACAAGAAATATAATTTTAAGTTATGCTGTATTTATGGAATTAAGTACACAATATCATATATATACATATATTTTTATGTTTAACATTCTTTTTATAGATACAAATATTTAAGTAAAAGCTCTGTTTATAATAAACAGTATTAATCAACATTTACCGGCCTGAATGCCTGAGAAATTTTCACAGAAAATTTTCGTCCTCTGACAGGATTCGAACCTGTGTCCTATACGGAACCGTCATTTAGCTCGACGTGCCGTTACCGATTTGGCCACGAAGGAGCGTTAGGTTAGCAAAGTCGAATTTACTGTATTTAAACTTCAATATTCCATGAATCTCTCAGGTATATTCATGTTTGTTCATGGCCTATCAAATGTAAACAAATGTCGTCACACATTATGAAGTCCGACAATTATTTTAAGACATTTTTATAAACAGAGCATATTTGTATCTATAAAAATAATTTTAAACATAAAAATGTCGTAATATAACTGTCGGACTTTGTCCATTTCATATATATATATATATATATATATATATATATATATATATATATAAAGTATAATATGTAAGTGAATATTATCTGTGCTGGAGCATGGAATTCAGTACAGTAATGAGGTACTCCTATACACACGCAAAACTTTGATAAAGCAGTGAGGCTTTATCGTGGAAATTCGTTAAGAAGCTGATTAGAAGTTTCTCTCGCTGACTATTAACTCACTAAATGCTTCATCCATTGCTATTTGTTTTTCGTCTGTAAATCCTTATGAATCTACTTAAAAAGAAACCACAGTGAAAGAACAAAACACTTCAAAGAAATAATAAGGAAAAAGTGGAAATTTGCAGACGAGACAAGCAGGTGAAATTCGGCTGCAGTAGAAGTTTTCGACGGTGATAAAAAAGCAGAAAAATATTTGGTTGAGTATAAGATGGACGGAGATGAACGCCAAGTGTGTTTTCTTGCTGATAATGTCTATCGGAATGAAATGATAATGACAATCGACGATGTCTGGCATTTCTGAGGGCCTTTGTTGTTTGGTATAAAACAATATTAACTGTTTCTGTTTCTTCCGCTAAGAATCTAAATTTTTACGACGAGAAACTTCTTGGCATACATCTCCATTCTGCTACACCGTTCTATAAAAACATAATTATTTTTTATATTTATTACTTTTGTTAAGACATAATTAGAGTCGAAAGGTTCCCAAGGGGATGAAAATTCACAGTGATCAGTTGTAGATAAAATTTGTTGTACATAAAGTGGCACGTGTTTTATACTATTGCTCACACATTACAATGTCCAAAACCCCCAAAACGAAGAGGGTTTACTAAAGGAAATTTTTGTAGACGCGTGCAAGAAGGGGGTAAAAGTGTATATTATCATCATATGTAGGCTAAATAAAGGTTGACGCATGACATATTTTACTAATGTTCACGCAATACATGGTCCAAGAGCCGCTCAATGTAGACGGTTACTGTTGATGCTGTATAAACATGAGAAAGGGCAAAAAGTAAAGTTCTTAGAACTATGTAGGAAAGATAACAGCTGAATCTAGACTTGTATAGGTCAATATTTAATTAGTGAATTTCATTTCATAGTTCAGTCGATGATAGAAATATAGTGTGGAAGTAAACTTCAGAAGGGTCCGGAAACCCAGTACTACACAGGGAACATGGGATAAACCTAAACTCCTGTTCAAAACCCTTTATACCCATATATTCTCAACGTGGGGCGCATCCCCCACCGGAGGGGCATGGTAATATTTTTGTTGGGCGTATGTAGAATGTGAACCCTTCGGCTTACTATACCAACAGAATAAGAAGGCAATTCGAGAATGAGCTATTAACAGTGGATTGTTTTCTAGTGAGTTTGAGTGTTAATGTTAATACTAAAGATGCATATGCAGTATGCATATATAAAAATATTTTGTGAGTATGTAGGTACATGTGTAACTGGCATACATGCAAGAATTAAATATTAGAGGGGAACACCAGAATTTTAGAAATACCAAATTTAAGCATGGCCCAAAATCGGTAGGGGAACCATAGCTCTATCCCCAGTAGTTTCTCATACCTTCACTCTCTGTAACCCATTCATTATTAGTGGCATTCCACCTTGCTTGGGGTGAAATGACTTTAAAAAATAATGACAATTCACAGATGATAAGTAAATGAATCTCAGGAGAGTTGTGATCACCTACATCTACGTATGGGTTAAAATTCCAGTCGATTGTATTAAGTTCATTTCGCAATGGCGTATTCGGAAAAGGCAATAATCTATTTCTTCCAGGGCTCTATAGTATGCTGGACGGGGTCCTCAGTCTAGGAGGAAAACAAATTAATTTAACAGAAAAAACACGACAATATATTTCAGAATAAATCACTGCAATTTTTAAATAATTAATAAAAGCTATGAAGGGACATAATCTTAGTCGAAAATTATATGGAATTAAAAATAAATACTGATATCAACTTGAAAATTCCCTGAATTAAGAAAACTACATTTGATAGGTGAATATCAGAAATATATTTGTCAACAGGGACGCTTAGCAGCCTCATGATGCTTTTTATCATACATTTCTTCATTTTAAACCTTAAGGATGAAACATTTCATGATGATATTTAGAAATTTGCGTGGAATTATTGATAAATGTCCCGCGAGCAGGTGTGCTCCTAAACGAAGTGGATGCGAATAAAGCCCTCTTCCGTTAGAATGACGTCATTGTCTATTTGAAGGCTTTAGGTATAACTGCTGATAGGTTTCTCGAGTTTTGCTTTTACATATTCCATTCTTGCCGATCGGGAGATAAGATTGCGTTGAACAAGTTATTGAGTCATCAGAAATATTTTCTCTGATTGAGAATTATTAATATTTATAAAATTGTAGAAAATATTGATAAATTCATCGTACAAAGAAAACACAAGTAAAATAGGAAGTTAGGTGAAAGGAATAGAAAAAAAAAAAAGAAACATGATTGGATTTGCTGAATTGTCCAGATAAAACGAAAGAAGGAAATATTCGAAATGTAAGGAGATCATAGAAATCTTTACAACCGTTGCTTTTTTGCGTTAAAAGAAAATTGAAAAAGAGTTAGCATTTCTTTTTTTCTTTTTCTTTCTTTTTTTTTTTTTGGAAAATTTTGTGTTTAACTTGATATAAAAATTTCAGGCATTTCTTTATCCATTTCCATTTCTTCATGTATTTTCCTTAATGAAATAAAAGAGTTTGGAAGAATTACAAAGAATTTAAATTGCAACTATCCATTAGACTGAAGGAATACAGAATTAACGGAAAAAAGATTTGAAAGATAGC
>OZ010582.1:13347408-13352408 GCA_963932145.1 Acanthosepion lycidas | reverse complement strand
GATTACGTTATTTTGAGCAGATAACCCTTCGACGGGAGGGCAGTGTAATTCTTATTGGCATCAAGCAAGGCTCAAATTTCAACTGAATTTTTTTGCGTTTAAATTTCGGCACATTCTTAATTTTGTTGCTAGTAAAAAAAATTTCATAAATCTTATAATAATGTTTCAATCGTTAGAGTTTTTTTAATTTTCTTAATCATGTATCTGTTTTGTCTCTTTTTTAGATTATGTTACTGCTTGTGAGCTCTTCAACCATAACAAATTTGTTCAAGATATACACAATGTTTAGTATCAATGCAGTTATGGACATCGATCAATCACGGAATTCTATGGTCTACTGGTGTAACATTGTCATGCTTGTTTTAGACGCTTACTCAGGCATAATTCTTCGGCACCAAAACTGGCAACCTGTGATTCATACTAAGAAGTTAAAGTTAACAGAGAAAGTTAACATTTTAAGATTGTAGCGATCAGGGAAAAATCCTTTTGTGAGTCTGTTCCATAGGGCAGTGGTTCGTAGGAAGAAGCTGTTCGAGAGGAACTTACTTTTCGCTGATGACATACGAAGGGAATGTGGGTGGTTTGCTACTATGTAAGTGGCATGGCCGGTCCGAGCCGTGAAAGTTAGCGGAACCAAAGAATGTAGTTTGCCTGAACATTTTCCATGTTAATAGCGATGGATCAGGGAAAGACTCGCCCCATACCGCATGTGTGAGAGGGAGAGGTTGGAATGTGGAAAATAAATGAATAAATCTGAACCTGGTCAAGGCCAGAGTCAACCGTTATATTCCCCGCATATCCATATAAACTAACCTTAAATGTAGCTTTCTACCTCAAGTGAACCCCAGGGCCTTGTATAAGGTGAACGTTACTGTAAAAAAATGTGCTGGCTGGATTAGCAAAAAATTACAGTTTCATCATTTATTTAATAATTTCATCTCAAGCAACACACGAAAGCCACTAAGATGTAATGGTTTGTTGGGTGTGAGAAAATAAAACCTTATTAAGGAGAGAGAACAATAAAAGAAGAGGAATTAAGAAGACACATGATAATGATTGACATTGCATTTAAATATCTTAAGATCAAAGTTGACTGGAACGCACGATTCCTGAAAGAAGTTCTACACGATAGAAGAGCGAAAAGATTTTTTTTTTTTTTAGCATAGAACGTTTACATCCAGTCAGTTCAATTTTAAAGATGGGACATTGCCGCCAATCTCGTCGTACGCTTGAATTTGTAATGTCAATGGAAGATGAAAGCTCATTGAAAATTTTACCATGAAAATGTTTATAGACAAGGCATTGCGAAGCGAAGTTACGGCGGCGGAAAAGTGTCTGAAAGTGAGATGCTATGTCAGGATCAATAACATTGCAGATTATTCTTTATAGTTTATTTAGAATACCTAAATAAATAGCAGGAACTCACCGCTACTTCAGCCCATGAACAGAGTTGTACAGTATTTTTAAAGCATAACTCAAAATAAGAAAGCATATTAACAAATTCATTTATTGTTAATCTTATTTCTTCTTTTAAGATTGCTTAGATTATTTTTATATTTTACTTCTAGTTTATATATTTAATCAGTCAGTTGATCTTGTTAATCTGTCTATCCTTTTTCTTTCTCTCCTAACTTCTCTTCATTATCTTCTTTTTATCATTTCACTCTTTCATTTTTTTTCCCTTTTCAATCCTAATTCTCGCCATCTTAACCACTTTTCGTCATAACCTGTTTCTGAAAGATCTTCCACTATTCTTTGACTTTCTTATTCGCCTTTTACTTTTATTTTCAAAATTGTGTCTGTGAAATTCTACTTTTTCAGCTTTTCCTTTTCCATATCGTCTCTCATTCCTTTGTTTACTTCCGAACAAAGAACTGAAGAAGAAGAAGAAGAAGAAGAAGGAGAAGAAGGAGAAGAAGAAGAAGAAGAAGAAGAAGAAGAAGGAGAAGAAGAAGAATGAAAAGGAGTAGAAAACGCAGAAGATCTTTTCAGTTCGTATATGCGTGTGTCTGTAACCCTTCTGCTCGTGCGTCTATCACGGAAAAGTGAGCGGTGGGAGAGTGGTTTGAAAAGCACGCGTTCAACCTTCGTTAAATGCATCCGAACGACACGTCAGCAAAAGAAAAAAAAAAAAGAAAAAAGAAATAGCAATGAAGAGGCAACAAAAATTTGTCAATGACGCAACACGGAGAATGCCGTGCGTCGACATGTGATCACGTGATCGCTTCCGCCTTCATTTTTTTTTATTATCAAACTATTCTTTTTTTTTCCTTCCTCGATTTGTCGTTGTCGTCGTTGTTATTGTTGTTGCAGTTATTGTTGCTTGTACGCGCTTTGAAAAGTGTCATTACCGACCACTCGGCAAGCATTCCTGTGCGCATGCGCCAAAAAGTGACGCGCATAAGTACATGTTTGCAGTTGTCTAGATGCATACGTGTGTGTTTTTGTTTATATGCATGCGTGTACGTTTGTGAAATCATGTATTATCATATTACTCTTTAATAATATGTGGGATATAATTTTCCCTTTACGGACATAGAACGAGATATCTTTAATACTTTTACACATCTTAACAAAATTTGACATCAGGATAAAATTGTTTTGTAGTCAATAAGAACTGAACCCAGAAGGATTTTGAAAGAATTTTGTCGTTTATAATTCAACTGCTGTTGACAGGCATTTGTGTATTAAGCTGCCAAATATATTAACACTTTAATTTCGGTAAAAAACGTTTTTATTACAATATATTTATTATCTTACATAAATCATATATTTTATTATTGCTGAAAGTGGGATTATCTACCCTTGGTTTGGCAAGACGTCGTTAGATGGCGCTGCTAAACAGCGATAAAAACGGGGCGTTTCCTGTTCCTTTTTTTTTCTCTCTCTCTCTCTCTTTTTATTTCTTCCCTCTCAGCATGCAACAGTAGCACTACCAAGATAGAACTCGTTCTCGGAATGGGTATATCTTTCTCAGGGTGACTGAACACACACGCATACAAGCACACACAATTCCGAGTAGCTAGATTTTAAAGTTTTCTTTCTTTACAGGTATTTTCGTATGACTAGGTTTATATATATATATATATATATATATTTAATCGTTTATTAGCTTCTGTCTGTATTTCTGAAATGCGGTATTTTTACTATTGACGCTATATACCTCGTTCGTACTGTTGTCCTCATCTTCATTTTCATATTCCCAACTTTTTCGGCCGTTGTATGCCCCGTCCTTCTTCAGGTGATATACGGGTTAGATTGTTCTAGTTCCACGTGACATGACTTTTGTGGATATTTTAGTTTCAGTTATTTTCCTTTTAGTCATTCATCTCTCGAAGTTTTTTTCATCTTTGCTGTGGCCAGGTATTGAAATCACAACTCTTTGGGTCGAGTCACTGGATTACTTCAGCCAATGCTTTTATCCACTGAGCCATGTGTTCCCAAGAAGACATAATCTAATGAAAAACTTGGACAGTTGGGTTACTATTACCTGAAATTGAGATATTCAGAAAAAAAAGCATGGCACGTGGAACTAGAACAATGTACCCCTGTGAACGAAATAAAGGGTTTGGTTCGAAATTCCAAAGTATATCACCTGAAGGAAGCCGGAGCGTACAACGGCCGAAACGTCGTGAATGTGTCAATAAAGATGAAGATAACAGTTCGAACAATGTAAATAGCGTAAATAATAAGGGATATGGTTGTCCATGGAATGAAGCATAAACTGATTTTTCCCAGTAGATAGTCAGTGAAAGTCCCCAGATAATACAAGTGTGACATCTTATCAGCTACAATATAATGATACCAGATAATGTATAGTGAAATCGAATTAATTCTATTTTATAACTGCCAATTCTTCTCAATTTTCTTTTGACATTTTACTTATTTAATCTCCGTTCTTAATGTCAAATGTGTCATTGTAGAACCAGAACAATCACTTATTGTGGATCTGCTCCCAGTTCGATATTCCTGTTAAATAATATTATGGTCCTTATTTGTCGTTATATATGCAAGAGTTATGACTGCGTTTTATTTGTGTGGTACTAATCTCTAAATTAAACACACACATAGATACTCAGACTTTTTTCGTACTGCTTCAAATATTATTTTGTGGATAAACATGTTTGAGTAGACACCATGTTTTTTTTTTATCATATTTTAAAACAAATTAGGTCTACCGGCCTGCGCGTTCGAGAGACTTAATAAGCAAAATGTACTATGCTACACGGTCAAAACGACATTTTTCTTTTTATTAGAAATAACCTTCTGATCTGGTGTTATTTGGTCCGCTTGGACACACAGCTCATCACAGGAGAGCAAGGTTCAACTTTACATACTCTCGGTCGAGCGGTCAGAAGCTGGAGGAAACTAACGTGGTTGCTCTTAACCAGACACAGCTTAAATTAAGAACACATCACCATAGTTTTCGAATTAAGATCAAAAACAGATAAATATTCACTGATATATTATGATTCCATCTAAACTCGGCATATCTTGAGGACAATTTTAATTAATAGTACTATCTATACAGAAAGTTCTGGAATACCTAGCTGACTGTGTAGGTAGGCGCATGTCCGTGTGTGTGTGTGTGTGTGTGAGAGAGAGAGAGAGAGAGAGAAAGAGAGAGAGAGAGTGGGAAATAAGTAGAAATGGGAGAAACCATTTTAGGTTTAATCCATTAACTGCCAAATGTTTTAATGCGCATTTTTGGCCCAGACAGGTATCTTAGGAGTTTATTTATTCCTTAATTTCAGTAGTTACCATTGTCATTTTTAAAGAAACTAGAACATCAAATATATATGTATAAAGCATCAAAAAATAATATCGATTAGAAATAATAAAAAAAATACTTTTCAATATAGTCATTATTTTTCTACTCGTGAAATGTAAAATTACGTCAGAAAGTGTCTTCTTACGACTAATAATAAAAACTTTAAAGGCGAAGTGTTGTAAAATATACCTCTGCAAATGCAACGTATGTAAGCAATTCAATGTAAATA
>OZ010582.1:13309908-13342408 GCA_963932145.1 Acanthosepion lycidas | reverse complement strand
ATGCAAGTATTATGGCAGCATTCACAAACTTAAACAAGGTGACCACCCAGAAGAGTAGCAGGGGATTCCGAAGTTTTCTTGAGGCCGTGATTGAAACCAATGGCGATCTTATAGAACAAATTTACTCTTTAGTGTTTCAAGATATTTTGTGTGATTTTGGTAAATATATCTGTTGAAATAAAATGTAATTGTTATTTTCATTTTCGCGTAACTTAGAGGACAATTTATTCATCGAAATAGATGTACCAGGTTTAACAGTATAATTGTCCAAAATCCTGTAACGGCACAATTTAAAAAAATATTTAATATTTAAAAAAAATAAACACTTAATTAATTTAGTTTCCTTTTTTCAGATTTTACTATATGATATCTAGCCATATTGGCACAATTTATCGTAAGAATCACTGAAAAACCCATTGAGTTATTCAGCTAGAAAGAGAACAGAGTAAAATCGTTTTGTGTCAGCACCACTATCTTCCCAAATGAGCAATGGTGAGAGGAAAATCATTCAGGTTTTCAATAATGTTACCAAAATTCATACTCTGGCTTTTAGATCTATTCAAGAACCATCAAGAGAATGGTGAATAGGTTTTTCAAAAAGCGGGAACAGTAGAGAGGAAAACGAGATCTGGTGATCAAAACAGGATGATAGATCATCATTACAGCTAAAGAGATCAATTAGAATAGATCCAACTCAATCCATAATACGGTTGACACGTGACAGTCCAAAGGGCAATGAAAAAAGATTTGAAAATGAAATCGTACGTGAAAACAGTGAAGCAGCTTGGTACTACAGGACAGCAAGTTAGAAATTTAGAGAGGACGAAGGTCATCTTGAATAATTTGTATAATGATTCTGTAATAATAAATATATATTTTAACTTATTTCAATTCTTCATGAGCTTCCATCACTTAGCTATGATTAATTAATGAAGAACATATCATTTTCGATTATGAACGATTTCATAACGATTCTTCTGTTAAGCTTGGAGAGTAAATTTTCATTCTTACTACTCCAAGTAGTGTTATAAAACGTCGGAGAATTCCAGTAAGATATCTTTTTCTTTTCAATTTTTCTGTTACAGCCTTTATATATATATATATATATATATATATATGTGTGTGTGTGTGTGTGTGTGTGTGTGTGTGTGTCTGTGTGTGCACGCGCGTGTGTGTGTATGTGCGGGCAGTATATATTCCATGCAAGACAATATTTCAGTATATAATAACATAAAAGCACACGCATAGACACGCGATCACGCGCACACACTCACTCTCTTTCACACACACACACACATATATATATATATATATATATATATATATATATATATATATATATATATATATATATATATATATATAGACAGATAGATAGACAGATAGATAAAAAATAGATATATTAGGTTGGTGCAAAAATAATGACGTAATAATGTCGTTTTTTTACTTACGAAATACGTCAAAAAACGACATTATTACGTCATTTTTTGCACCAACCTAATACTTGAATATATTGAGATTAATGAGGAAAATAGACAAATAAAGTGAGATGAACAGGTATAAAGGCTTACGCACGTCCTCTCACACGCGTACACACAATGTCTATGTGGAAATAGATTGCGAGAGTGATCGAATTTGATTGATAGATAGATAGATAGATAGATATATAGATAGATAGATACATACATACATAAGCTATTGATAGATAGATAGATAGATAGATAGATAGATAGATAGATAGATGCATACATACATTCATACGTAGCTAAAATTGATAGATAGATAGATAGATAGATAGATAGATAGATAGATTCATACGAAGCTAAAATAGATTGATAGATAGATGGTTAGATAGATAGATGTTTAGATAGATAGATAGATAGATAGATAGATAGATAGACAGATAGATAGATAGATAGATAGATAGGACAGTGTTGTCTTAGGAAACAACACTGAATTGTGGTTGAGAGTTTAACGTTTAAAGCTAACCTCTATCACTTTGCAATCCTAATTTCTATGCCCATTACCTATATTGAGCTCTCTTCCTCTTTCCATCTACGAAATATTAGACAAGAGACATATATTTGTGTGTGTTCTTTTACACTCACTTTCCAGGGAATTACGATACATCAAAGACCCCAAAGAGACACGCACCTGCTCACATCAATAAACTGATACGCGCACGTGCATACGCATGTGCAAAATTAACGAAACTTCCCGTGAACACCAACTTCTCAAAGTGAAAAGAAAATTCATTATTCTTGTTGCATTGTTCACTTTAATTTTAACTGATTTGGTATCGAACCTCGTCCATAATTTAAATCTCCGTATATGTAACATTTTAATTACAAAAATCGAATATTTTAACTGTTTAAAATGGGAATTATATTTTATTTCTGAACAATTAGAAAATTAAGTAACACCGTCACGAAATTACAAATTTGTCGAAATTATATATTTGGCTATTATATTTCCATACTATATCCATATGCATAATCATTGTCTAAACATTATATTTTTATTCTATCAAACGCTAATTCTCTGAAGGCCAAACGAAGATAAAAATTTATCTCTCACACACGAAAAATCAAGACACATAGATATATCCTCCTATATATATATATATATATATATATATATATATATATATATGTTAGGTTGGTGCAAAAATAATGACGTAATAATGTCGTTTTTTAACGTATTTTTAACGTCAAAAAACGACATTATTACGTCAATATTTTGCACCAACCTAATATATATATATATATATATATATATATATATATATATATATATATGTATATATCGTTCGTACCTTTCTAATAGTGTATATGATGTAGTTGTGTGCGCGTTCTTATGAAGGAGTCATGGTGTGTCCATTCAAATATGTGATACTCTAACCTCTTTTTCACATGGACAAGACGTCTGCTAATTCACCAATGAGAATGCTTGTGTCAGTATGACATGTTCTGTATACGTGTGCATGACGCAAGTGTGTTCGTGTACTTGATGACCGACCTTAAAGAACCAATGGGAAAGCGAGCGAAAAGAAAGAGAGGAAGTGAGAAAAAGGTAGAAGAATGGTACAAGGCAAAGAGGGATTTATGCGATGGTACGGTGAGGGCGGGAAGTAGAAAAAAGCGGGAAAATCGAAGCAGCGGTGAAATGACTAAATGTCATGCAAATGATGTAACGAAGAAAAATGTCAATTTCTTTTTTTTTTTTTTTTTTTTATCTGCTTTTTTTTATCAGTTGCAATTTTGCATTCATTCAGTCTATTTTTCCGATTTTCTTTTCTTTTTCGTTCTGCTTTTTTCGGTTTACACAGATCTTTTCTTCTTTCCTTCGTTTTTTTTTTTTTTTTTTTTTTTTTTTTTTTTTTTTTTTTCTGTAAGCGCTGTTTTTGTTTTCATAAATATGCCTCCATTTCTAAAAATAAAGTTTTTTTATTTTTTCATTCCTCTTCTTTTTCCATTTTTATTTTTTTGACAGTTCTCTTCGGATTTACTCTTCTTTCATTGTTAAATTTATTCATTCTTTCTTTTCATTCGTGACATTTCTTTTGTATATGTTGAAATATTTATTTGTTTTCATAATATGTCTTTATAAAATAATTTCCTTCTGTCTTTATATTTGGAAATATTTGTGATTTCTGGTATATTCTTTTAAATAACTACAGACACACACAAATATACGTGTGTTTGTAGGTGTGTGTGTTGGTGTGTGTGTGTGTGTTGGTGTATGTATGTGTGCGTGTGTGTGTGTGTTGGTGTATGTATGTGTGCGTGTGAGTGTGTGTGTTGGTGTATGTATGTGTGCGTGATATAAATACACCATAGCCTTTAATTCATTCCTTCGTTATGCTGATAATTTCATCTTTCATTGTTATTGTTTAGAAATCAATTCCTTACTTCTTTAACACTTTTTCTGATAACATTTTTACCTTTTGTAAAAGCAATTTCTATTTCCCTTTTATTTAATTTTCTCTTTTATTTTCCAAGAGTTTCATTCGGATTTCCAAGCGGCGCAATTAATTCATCCCTTCTTTTTATTTGTGGTATTTTTTAAAGACATTTTTTTCGTTATTTTCATAATATATATTTTAAACAATTTCTTTCTTTTTTTCTTTCTTTCTTTCTTTCTTTCTTTCTTTCTTTCTTTCTTTCTTTCTTTCACAGTGTATTTATGTTTCTTCCCTTTAGAAGTATACTTATATGTCTATTTATCCATCACTCTGTTTATCCCTTCAGGTTCATGCCTAGGTATAGAATAGAATTTGTTCATATATTGTTTCTTACTTTGTATCGTTGTAGATATTTTGTCTCTCCATCAATTATCTCCGTATTTCTTTAACTATCTATATTGTTTTCTTCCTAAACATATATACCTATTACAACTGCTTTACTTTTCTCTTTCTTTCATTCTTAATGCCATTATAACGAGTATTTTATACTTTACACATTTTCAGTAGATATTTACTTTTTTTCTTTTTCTTCCATCTTTTATCTCTTTTCTTTATTTCTTCCTTTCTTTCTTTCTTCCTTTCTTTCTTTCTTTCTTTCTTTCTTTCTTTCTTTCTTTCTTTCTTTGGGAGTCATTACACTGAATACTTTATACTTTACAATTTTTCAACAGTTATTTTCTATTTTTCTTTCTTTCTTTCTTTCTTTCTTTCTTTCTTTCTTTCTTTCTTTCTTTCTTAGTCATTATAGCGAGCATTTTATTCCCTACACAATTTCAACCGTTATTTTCTTTTTTCTTTCTTTCTTTCTTTCTTTCTTTTTTTCTTTCTTTCTTTCCGTCGTTCTTTTCTTTCTTTATATTCATTTTCTTTCTTTCTACTTTTTCGTTCTATTCTTTCTTTTTTCTTTCTTTGCTAGTCATTATACTGAGTATTTTATACTTTAGGCATTTTCAACCGTTATTTTCTTTCTTTCTTTCTTTCTTTCTTTCTTTCTTTCTTTCTTTAATCCTCTCTCTCACGCTCTTCTTTCTTTCTTTCTTTCTTTCTTTCTTTCTTTCTTTAATCCTCTCTCTCACGCTCTTCTTTCTTTCCTTATTTCCTTCTTTCTTTCTTTCTTTTGTAGTCATTATAACGAATATTTTATTCTCTACACATTTTCACCCGTTATTTTTTTGCTTCTTTTTCCTTTCTTTTGTTTTTTTTTAACGAATATTTTATTCTTTACACATTTTCTACAGTTATTTCCTAGCTTTCTTTCTTTCTTTCTTTCTTTCTTTCTTTCTTTATTTATTTCTTTCCCTTTCTGTCTTCCTTTGTTTCTACCTTCTTTCTTTCTAAATAGTTGTTTTTTTTATCAGTTTTTCACCTCGCCTTTCATTTATTTGTACCATTGTTCATTTCGTAAATCATGATACTTGTTTTCTATTCATAGCTTCTCTATATTCTGTCTTCTATTCTAGGATTTCCCTTGTGCATCGAAAGACTTTAATTTATAACCATTTTTAGTCTTTTGTTTCAACGTGTATATACATAGCGTCTCATACTAATAGATGCATTTTAATTTTCTTAAATTATTTAAAACCGATGAAAGAAAATCCGGAAATATTTACACTTTTATTTTACAGGGTATATCGCATGATATGTTACTTTTATTATAGACTAAGATATTTTAAACATTTTATGGATTCCCAAGTTTCACAATAGAGATATAATTAAATAAAAACTATATAAAAACTAATTTAATACCGAAAATATTATTAAAACACCATTAATGTGAAGTGCCTCCACCATGTAACTGTAAATAGGATACTTTTAGAAGTCATTTATCCACTAATGTTTTTTGATCAAATAAGGCGATAATGAAACCAAGACGCAGGGGGGGGTACCAGAAGCGACATAATGTGAGATTTTAGAAGGTACCTGAAACACAATCCTAATCAAGAGACAAGGGATAAACTTCTGCTCCTGATACGGAAGGATTGTGAACTGTGTAATAGGCAAACATATCTACCCCTATCTCGAAATCATTCAGAATAGCAGAGCAAAATCTCTGTTTCCTGGCAAATTGTCCACTACTAATGTTCTTCTTGACAATGTCCCACGTGGTGTTAATTGAGATAAATACAGGTGAACAAACCGGCCACTTCAATAATATAGTGCCTTTCAAAAAGGCATTTTATTAACACATTCATAACGTATCCACACCAAATATGATGGCTTATTATCGTGAATAAAGAGCGTTTTCTATATGTAAATTTAGCATTCTTCTTAAACAAAGCCACCATGTGAGTCTTCAAAAATATATTTTTTTTTATAATGTCATTTTTAAACCCAATGGAACAGCCAGGAATCTTCTATGAAATAACTAAAAACTCCACCCATTAAAATCACACCAATTTTGCCTTGTTGACCTCTTAAACTGGGAGAGTACGTTCCGTTAGATTTCAGTAGACGTTATTCTTGCCGATTGACTCATCGAGTGTATCTCGACATTCGTTAGTAAAAAGAATGAATGCCATTGGATCTTGATGTATTCTGTGTTTCATTCCATTATATTTCCCTCGTGCAGGCCCGTTAATAGTGACATACCGAGCTGTCTTGCGTGCATATCCATAGGATACAACATCATCATCTTGCAGCCTCAGCCGAGATTGAACTCACTACACCTCTCCAGTATTCCCTATCTGTCATAGCACCTAAAAGATCTTCCTTAGGGATCAATGTGTCTCGTTTTATCCTATCTGGAAAGGTTAACTTGCGTGATCGATTGTCAGATGATGGGTGCCCCCACAGTACAAATGATGACACAAGTTCATTTGTGACACGTGCACAATGCCCGGCGAACTGGACACGTCTCTTACAAACTGAAGTTAATGCTCTCAGCAAGTCACCATATATCATTTCTAGAGTTGGGTGGTTTCGCCATGAGAGATTAAGCACTCTTCTTAAAAGACGTGTATAACATCCATCTAAACGGCGCTGTTGTTTTGCTGAGAGAGTCCAAATTTCAGAGCCATAGAGTAAGATTGGCTCAATAAGTACGCGGAAAAGTTGGATTTTGAATTGACGAGCAAGATTGGATTTTCAGATCGTATCCATTTTGTTACAAGCAGTCCATGCTATGCCTTTTCTAATGTTGAAGTCTTTCTCAGAGTTCTTGATGTGTGATCCTAGATACTTGTAGTCTTCGACATGTTTGAGGATGTTATCTGGGAGTGTTGTGATCTCGTGATTGTTGCGAATGTTAATTGGCATACACTCAGTTTTGGTTTCATTTAGGTGTAGACCTGCACAGTTAGCTGCTGATTCAAGAGAAGAAAGGAGTGCTTGGGCAGTAATGAGGTTGTCAGACAACAGTGCAATGTCATCGGCAAAATCAGCATCGGTGATGTAAAGTGCAGGATGACGTGAGCTTCTTCTAGGCTGATACATCAGTCCATTTTCTTTTATTGTATCCACTGATATACGCATGATGTAGTCTATTACAATGATGAAAAGGAAAGGTGAAAGTGTGTCACCTTGGAGAATTCCAGCCAGAATATCGAAAGGTTCTGTTTCTCCATCTGGGGTCAAGACAGTGGTCTGTGTGTTGTACAATACTTTGATTGCTTCAATGATTTCTACTGGTATGCCGTAGAGTTCAAGAATTTCAAACATAATCTTGCGGTTGACTGAGCCGAAAGCTTTGCTAGAGTCTACAAAGATAAGAGCTGCAGTTTTATTGCAGAATGTGATTTCCTCAATTATTCTACGCAATGTGAGGATTTGTCCAAGAGTGGAACGACCTGGGCGGAAACCATTTTGGTTTTTCCGTAGAATGGTTTCAACTTCAGCGCGAATTCGATTAAGAAGAAGCTTGTTATAGATTTTTGCAGCTATAGGAAGCAACGAAATACCGCGATAATTGGTTGGTAATGTCAAATCATCCTTTTTGGGAATGGGGATGATTTGTGATCGTAGCCAGATGGTTGGTGAAACGTGGCTGGCCTTTGCATAATTACACAGATTAAGAATAATTGGTGAAAAATAGGGTCCTTCCACAAGATGACCGGAATCTTGTCAGGACCAAGAGCTTTGTTCATTGTCTTCATTAGAACACATTTTAACTCTGCAATGGTGTACTCTCCTGTTGATATGTTCAAAGCACTACTAATTTGAACTTTTGGGAGGGACACGTGGTCAGAAAGACTTGCGGAATTACCAAGGAGGTCTTTGAAATGAGAAATCCAGTTACCAAGCCGTTGCTCACGGCTGTCACCTTTAATTGTTGGTGGAGGTTTTGATCCCTTTCCCACTAGGATACAAAGCCGACACATCTTCGCTGCTATAACTCATACAATTGCACAGCATGAAAAAGATATATACTTCGTATTTTTCTCTTGATATAGGACGATGAAATTACACAACTATTTGAATCTACGTCGTCCAGTAACTTCAACAAACTTCTTCGCTTTCACGTGGCGCTGCCAGTCATTCTTGTAATTTTCATTTTTCTTTGCAAGTGTTGATATTATAAAATATTTTACTTTATCCGCAAAGTTATTTTAAAGTTTTAAACACACAACGTGACTATTCATTTGAGATTTCAAAATTTACAATACTTCATCGATATAGCAATTTCTAGTTCCCATCTCCGTTGAAGGAGGAGTTTTCAAGATTACGACACTTCTATACACCCTTTGGCCTTTTTTTCCATTACGACACATCTATACGACTTTTGTTCATATTTTTCCATTACGGCACTTCTATACGCCCTTTTTGCTTTAATTCTCCTTTTCGATACTTCTATGGGCCTTTTGTCCTTATTTTTTCCTTTATGGCACTTCTATAAGCCCTTTGGCTTTATTTTTCTATCACGGTACTTCTATAAGCCCTTTGGCATTATTTTTCTATCAAGGCACTTTTATACGCCCTTTGGCCTTATTTTTCTATCAAGGCACTTTTATACGCCCTTTGACCTTATTTTTCTATCACGGCACTTTTATACGCCCTTTGTCCTTCTTTTTCTATCACGGCACTTTTATACGTCCTTTGTCCTTATTTTTCTATCACGGCACTTTTATACGCCCTTTCGCCTTATTTTTCTATCACAGCATTTTTATACGCCCTTTCGCCTTATTTTTCTATCACGGCACTTTTATACGTCCTTTGTCCTTATTTTTCTATCACGGCACTTTTATACGCCCTTTCGCCTTATTTTTCTATCACAGCCTTTTTATACGCCCTTTCGCCTTATTTTTCCTAAAATATAAATGAATTCATCGAAATGAATTTTCGAGAATTCAACCAGCAAACTCTGTCTATTTAATATTTTATTATAGTTTTATTATTTCCGAATGTTATGTTGTATACCGGGATTGAATAAACTGTCCAAAGTTAAATAATTCTCATATTTCATTCAAGGACTTTTAACTTTCTCAATAAACATAAATAATTTTTTCCAGTTTATTTATAATTTTGATTGCGATATGCACCGATGCCAACACCAAATGGTGACAATCTGTTTCATGCTTTTAACTCAATCTTCAAGCCATGTGTTTTGACTCTACTATTTATATATGCTGATCAGTGGTGTATTATCGGTCGTAAGGTCTTGAATTATCCTTACTGTTATTGGGTGAGCAGAAACGTTTATATTGCAAATTATTCTTATAATTGTGATCCGAATGCTGTTATTGGTTGCTATTTATAATGTTGTCTAACTTATTACTCATTATTTAATATTGATTACTTAATTATTTGTTGTTTAATATGGATTATTATTACATTTATTTGTATTTTCATTCGTAGCTTGTTAATTTATTTACTCCTAACGTAATTTGTTTATTTATTCATATACTTGCTTTTAAATTTTGCAAACAATAATGCACCACTGATCAATATATAAAAATAGTATAGTCAAAACACAACACACATGGCCTAAAGATTGTGTTGAAACAATTAGCAGTCACCGATTCATGTCCACTTTTATATATACCTACGCTTATCTCTGATTTCGAGCACGTTTACCCTTAAATATAGAATACTTTAAAGCTATATATATATATATATATATATATATATATATATATATATATATATATATAGTCTTAAGATGTGCTATATTTATGGAATAAAGTGCTCAATATCAGAGATAGAGCGTGTGTAAATATAAAAGTGAACATAGAAGTCAACACTTAGAGGCGACAGTCTGTTTCATGCTATATGCAATTGTCAGGCCTGACGATTGCATATAGCATGAAACAGACTGTCGCCTCTAAGTGTTGACTTCTATGTTCACTTTTATATTTATATATATATATTTCAATTCCTACCAGTAAAAAAGAATTCTCTTATTGCTATATTTGTACAAAAACGCACAACCTCAAAATTTAAATTCAAACACAGCGTTGCGACCGCACGTTCCAAAACAATAACACATTTCTCATAGCATTTTTTCGGATTACATCTCTATTTTCGTTTTCCTCTTCTTACCGAGAATTAAAAACAAGAACAAAATCTATTTCCATACCTGATGATGTCGTTGGATTAGTTCATTATTAATAAGGAGGGGCGTTGGTGATTATTATTTGGAGGGTTACTTATTAAATATGTTTAAGACGTTTCTGTCTGTATTAAATGGTATTGTATTTATATTTGGTTTTTGATTAGGATGTTTTTCCGAATTTGTAGTCGTTTTTTTTAATTGTTTTTAAAGATGATTTTGATCTTGTTAATTAAGGTTTTCGTCTATTCAGCAAGTTGCTCGAAGTAAGCTTTGAATAATTTCCTAGCAAATATATCCGTTTACATTCAAGAATGATGGAAATAAGTATGGATTATTACAGTTTACAAACCAATTACTTATTCTACCTTCTATCGTTCTACCATCCTAGACTTTTCACATTTTGATATTTTCTCTAATACGTAATCGGCATGATTTGAAAATTAGTTAATTTCTTTCTATTCTTAAATTTATCTTCCTCCAGAAATTAGTTTATTCCACCGTTTCCTATATCTCATTATCTCTGTGTTTCCATGTGCTCTTAAGGAAGATATTGGGGTGTTTGCCGTTGCCTTTTCTGCAGTTTACAAAGGTAAAAAGAACAAAAACAGTTAACTTGTTTTTTTAAGCTATATCTGATGGCGAAGGTAACTTTCCTAACTCTAACTGCACGACCAAAATAATTAATTAAATAAGAGGTTTGATAAAAAAAATATCGTGCCCGAGCACTATAAAAAGAAAACTACAATACGTATCAATTCGGCATTTAATCTCCTTCGAAATAGTCCCGTTCTGAAGACACAAGCTTTATCAAACATTGTTTCCATTGTTTCCATTGAGGTATGCATTCATGGAACACCTTTTTTAAGATAAGGAGCAGCTGCTTTATTGTATTTTCTTTTTCCTCTCAATTGGGATTTGAAGAGGAAAATATCACAAGGGGCGAGATCTATGGAATATGGCGGTTGATGGACACAAGGAATATTGTGCTTTGGTTAAATACTACTGCACAATCCATGGACACCGATGGAAACTCAGTAGTATGGTCAGACGACCACACTCTACACCATTACATACCAAGCCCTACTATGAACAAGTAAAGTGAGCAGATAATGTTATAACTTAATGTCCATGCGCGACATAGTCCAAGGTTTATCTGTGGCAAGTGATTTCACTCTGCGTAATTTAGCTCAGTTACCATAGCAATAGTTCCGCCACTTTTCGATCGCACCTCGTATTTAAACTAACTTTAATGGGATTCAGTCACATGAGTTTTTCTTTAGGCAATCAGTAGGAAAATTGTCTGGAGTCGATTGACTACAAAGCAGTAATCGCGTCGCATCAGTTATTTGATCGACGACTTGACCTGTTTCGGTCTGTTCATAACCAGCCATTTAAATCATATTACTCAGTTTCAAATTAAATTAAAGAAAATGACGCATTTAATTCCCCGCCCTCTTTTAGGTGCAACCCCTGACGCATATCAAAAACATCAGACTAGATGTTTTTTTTTTAACTGCATACTGTAATTAATACAACTGGAAACGGAAACAAAGCCGTGACAATTTCTCCTACAGTTACCCGTAACCACCAGCAATTACAAACTTAAAGTTTTATTAAACCTAATTTTAATCCAGTATACAAGAGGTAGTGAAAGAAAGCGAGAAGAAAGAACTAAGCATAAAATACAAGAAGACATAATGCAAATACAGAAATTTAAATATCAGAGATGTGATCTGATAGAGGACGGAAAGTACGACATTGAGGTCCGAAAACGTATTAAAATGCATTACAAAAGCTAAGCAGGATATTAAGAGACAGAAAAATGCGTTAGAAACAAAGGGTACTGAACTGTTACATGATATATGTCCTCCTGTAGGACAGCGAATGCTGAACAATCTCCTCAAAAATGAAGAGACTTGAAGCAACAGAAATGTGGCTCTACAGAAACATACTGAGGATACCATGGACCGAACATGTGAGGAACGACGAGGTTTTGGAAAAAAAAATGAAAACTAAAAGGAAACTTATACTTAACATCAGGAAGAGGCAGTTGACATTTCTGGGGCAGGTATTGAGGAAGTAGTGCTTGGAAAACCTAATTCGCACAAGAGAAATTGAAGGAAAGTAAAACAGAGAAAGCAAAGCTAAATATACTGATGAACTTGAGTAAATAGATGGGAGAGCAGGGTTTTGGGGGAAATGAAAAAGACAAAATTTATTAAAGGTTACAAGAGACAGGAAGATGTGGACGGCTGTGATCACCTACGTCCTGAAACACATAGGCACATAGAGAAAAGATATAGATGGAACCGAATTAATCAGGTTTGAACTAGTTCAGAATATTCCTTGGTTCGGAGCACTGATTTGAATTTGTGGTTTTCTTTTAGGAATTATTAGAAATTTTGGCGAGAAATCCTTAACGAGAAACGCACATCTTATAAAAACTATTTCAGCGCCTGAAAAATTATTTATGTTTTACAATAAACGACAGAAGAAAGTTCTTAAATAAATAATTATTTCTTGACTTTCTATAGAATAGGATATATTCGAGAAAAGCATGAGTTTGAAAACGGTGACACCATTTAGGGGCGCAAAAAGAGGGAAAAAGAAGGAAAGGAAAAAGAGAAAGAAAAGAAGGAAAAAGAGAGGCGAGACTTAACTTATATGATGAAGTGAGGCCACCCACGACAGAGACATTTAGCAATGTTATTTTGATAATGGAAAAAATGGTGAAAATTCTGACGGCCATTGTCGTAGGGCTAGCTGACAAAATCCAGTTTGATACATAGTTTTTTTTTAAATAGATAAAGAATTAACTGTGTCTTTGTGGCAAACAGATTATCAGGAGTGGTGAAATTCCCTGCGAGGAAATTTTAAAGATAAATCACCTACGAGAAGAGACATTTGAAAATGTTATTTTGATAGTCGAAAACAATGGCGGAAGTTCTGTCGGCCATTGTCATAAGTCTAAAGCTAACAAGGTCCAGGTTGATACACAGTTTTTTTTTGTTTTGTTTAGATAGATAGAAAAATTAGCTGTGTCTTTGTGGCAAACAATGCTGTCTGAAAAGAATTTAATAGGTCATCTGATACCGCTCACGTTGGACAAAGATATGTTGGAAATTCGGTCATGGTAATAAGGGACTGTGTTGTCGGAGGTTGACATCCATAATGTAAATACGGCTAAAACAAAGAAATTGTTTTTTTGGCTGACCAAAACCCTTGATAATTGGCATTGATAGATCCCAGGTGACATTGAGGATGAGGGCTGCGATTAAGGAAGGAAGACAAAGGAAAAAAAAAAGAAAAAAAAAGGATATTTTTTTTTTGTTTGAACAAGATATATATTTTTAAGAAACAAGGCTAGTCTAGTCACGCCCACACTGTTGATCGACCATTGGTTGAATGCTAACCAGCCAGGTGGAGGTGATCATGTGACACAAGGAGGCAGCCGCAGATAGTTTAAGTATGAGGGATTACTACGAAGAAGTGGGGAGGACCGTTGACGACCCTCTGGGGAATGGTGAGGTGTCCATATCAGAATAAGAGAAGGTGGGAGTAAGAGAAGACTTCCAAAAATGGAAATAATAAATTTTTCCTGACCGAAAACAAAAGAAGGGGTTTATGGATTTAGACTTATCAAGGAACCTCAAACCCCGACGAGCCCACCCCCGGTTTTGAATCGGCGTCCATATAAGCAAATTCGCAGCGAGCAAAAATCAGGTTTTGAGTTAGTTCTCAGTTGAGTTCGAGTGAGTTCCAGTTGAGAGCTCTGAAGTCCCGCTACTAAGAAGCTGACCAAGATTCGCGCAACTTCCGAACTCATCTTCAGTCCTAGGACAATTTAATTTTGAAGGGCAACTTAGATCCATACCACCAAATAAGTTTTACGACTATCGCCTGAAGACACACCAAGAGCCAGTTTATTAGGGAGCAGACCACTTAAGATGTTAAGACTCGCCTAGATACCACGTGTCACAATCCATATAGCGGGTCGGGAGATAGACGCAGTCCTATGTATCCAGCAACCAGATATAAAGTATTGTTATCCTTTTTTTGATACCATTTTCGATTTATTATTTTTTTTTTTTGCACGTACTTGTGCGATACCGCCCTCATTCGAACTCAAGCTTTCAGTACGGCCCCGACGCTGATTGATTTCGTCTGCCTAAGATCAATTCACAACGTGGGTAAGCAGACTGGAGATTAAAGTAGTTACTTCGGTAACCAGACGTTGGAAGCGAGTTGGGAACGACGAGGCTGATATTGAATCTAACCAGATTCCCATCCGAATCACTTAAAGGTTAGATCATCACAATTGGCGCCGCGACCAGGATAAGGCCCGGGATGCCACAAAACTTATTTTGCCCCTAAAACAAAAATAGATTCAAAAAACGTTGCAGGCGAAAATGACATGCGAATAACACCTGCAATTCTAAAATGTACTGATTATTTCCTTGTTAATAGCATCATTAGACTTGACAGGGGCACAATTATTAATATATTTCTGCTTTCTGTAGCAGGAACGTTTTACGCCACATTCCCAATCGATGTTGAATTCAATGAAACAAACACTGGCTCGTGGGGAAGAGATATTCATAACGTGCCCACGGGCCAAATGAGAACACGGCACGCTTATTCAAATTCCTGCACCTATAACCGCCGCGCTGCGGACATATTCACCAATTATTAGATTTTAATTTAAAAAAAAGTTCAAAATTATTTATAAAAAACGAAAATTATTTAAAAAATGGTTCCATTCCCATCAGTCAATTTCATTTACTGAGACTCTACAAAGTTCTTGGTTGTTACAAATTTCTAGTCTCTCTCTCTCTCTATTTTTTGTTTCTTCATTAGATTCAAAGAAAAACAATTTTTGATGTCTAGTGGATGATAATATGACTTTACATTCATAGTGTACGTCAGTTCATAGTTCATGCCTTCTCGTCTTACCTGTAAATGCAAGATGGCGGTAAATTGACTCAAATGTTCACAGCTTCACTTTGACATTAGAGCTAGCCACTTGCCTGCTTACCTGAAACTAAGTAATGTATCAATCGATAATAAAATTTTGTCCGAAATCAAGAAAAGCGGGCTCAACTACTATGTTACAGCTATGTCATACAGGAATGAAACCGGATGAATTTCCGTAGAGATGAAGAGATTTGCAGCGAGAGGAAGGATGCTGATAGATCTATGGGAAAAAACATTAAAAAAAAAAAATTAGGATCAAAGAGAGTTGAAAGTTGAAATTTTTTGAATATATAATTAGAAAAGAATGCTAGGAGAATTTGACGCTCACATAAAATAATGAAGGAAAGAAGGTCTGAGGTAGTCACATAATGAATTTCTAAAAAATAGATGGCCAAGCGTAATGAAAACGTGACTGGAACGAGATAAAAAGAATTGATCAGAGCTGGAAGTTATGGAAAGATATAATCGACTATGTTCTGAAGAAACACGAAACATAAATCGGGGAATGGCTGGTATTTTCATGTGACTCTTTTCCAGTGGCCAATTTCGCCAAGATATGAATATAAACTATATTGTTGTTGCAAATCAAATATTAGGTTGGTGCAAAAATAATGTCGTTTTTTGACGTTTAACTTTACGTCAGAAATCGACCTTATTTTTGCACCAATCTAATACCATCAGAAAAGATATAGAAGACAGACATTCAACCACCTGCGAGATGTGAACTCGTTTCACTAATTAATGCCAAATCGGTCATTCATTAGAACTAGGTACCGAGTGTAAGTTGTATGCATTTGAAACTCATACTTTAAGTTTCTACTTCTTTTAGTTCTCTTGGCATTGTATTTGTTGGGTTTGTTTCTGTTTCTCCTTTACGGCACTTCTACACGCTCTTTGTCCTTACTCTTTCTATTACGGCATATGTACACACCCATACAGCACTTCTATAAGCCCTTTGGTCTTATTTCCGATTTACGTCACATCTATAGGCCATTACCGAATTTCAATAATCCCATTGGCCTTATTTTTACTTTATAACACTCCTATGCGCCTTTTGTGACCGATGTTTCATTTACGACACTTTTATATGTCCTTTGGCCTTATTTTCCCATTACAACACTTCCATACGTACTTTGGTTTTATTTTCCCATTAAGGCGCTTCCATACGTACTTTGGTTTTATTTTCCCGTTAAGGCGCTTCCATACGTACTTGGGTTTTATTTTCCCGTTAAGGCGCTTCCATACGCACTTTGGTTTTATTTTCCCGTTAAGGCACTTCCATACGCACTTTGGTTTTATTTTCCCGTTAAGGCGCTTCCATACGTAATTTGGTTTTATTTTCCCGTTAAGGCGCTTCCATACGTACTTTGGTTTTATTTTCCCGTTAAGGCTCTTCCATACGCACTTTGGTTTTATTTTCCCGTTAAGGCGCTTCCATACGTCCTTTGGTTTTATTTGCCCGTTAAGGCGCTTCCATACGCCCTTTGGTTTTATTTTCCCGTTAAGGCGCTTCCATACGCCCTTTGGGTTTATTTTCCCGTTAAGGCGCTTCCATACGCCCTTTGGTTTTATTTTCCCGTTAAGGCGCTTTCATACGCACTTTGGTTTTATTTTCCCGTTAAGGCGCTTCCATACCCACTTTGGTTTTATTTTCCCGTTAAGGCGCTTCCATACGCCCTTTGGTTTTATTTTCCCGTTAAGGCGCTTCCATACGCACTTTGGATTTATTTTCCCGTTAAGGCGCTTCCATACGCACTTTGGTTTTATTTTCCCGTTAAGGCGCTTCCATACGCACTTTGGTTTTATTTTCCCGTTAAGGCGCTTCCATACGCACTTTGGTTTTATTTTCCCGTTAAGGTACATCTATACGCCCTTTGGTTTTATTTTCCCGATAAGGCACTTCCATACGCACTTTGGTTTTATTTTCCCGTTAAGGTACATCTATACGCCCTTTGGTTTTATTTTCCCGTTAAGGCGCTTCCATACGCCCTTTGGTTTTATTTTCCCGTAAAGGTATATCTATACGCCCTTTGGTTTTATTTTCCCGTTAAGACACTTCTATACGCACTTTGGTTTTATTTTCCCGTTAAGGTACATCTATACGACCTTTGGTTTTATTTTCCCGTTAAGGCACTTCCATACGCAGTTTGGTTTTATTTTCCCGTTAAGGCGATTCCATACGCCCATTGGTTTTATTTTCCCGTTAAGGCGCTTCCATACGCCCTTTGGTTTTATTTTCCCGTTAAGGCGCTTCTATACGCACTTTGGTTTTATGTTCCCGTTAAGTTACATCTATACGCCCTATGGTTTTATATTCCCGTTAAGGTACATCTATACGCCCTTTGGTTTTATTTTCCCGTTAAGGCGCTTCCATACGCACTTTGGTTTTATTTTCCCGTTAAGGCGCTTCCATACGCACTTTGGTTTTATTTTCCCGTTAAGGCGCTTCCATACGCACTTTGGTTTTATTTTCCCGTTAAGGTACATCTATACGCCCTTTGGTTTTATTTTCCCGTTAAGGTACATCTATACGCCCTTTGGTTTTATTTTCCCGTTAAGGCGCTTCCATACGCACTTTGGTTTTATTTTCCCGTTAAGGCACTTCCATACGCACTTTGGTTTTATTTTCCCGTTAAGGCACTTCCATACGCACTTTGGTTTTATTTTCCCGTTAAGGCGCTTCTATACGCACTTTGGTTTTATTTTCCCATTAAGGCACTTCCATACGCACTTTGGTTTTATTTTCCCGTTAAGGCGCTTCCATACGTACTTTGGTTTTATTTTCCTGTTAAGGTACATCTATACACCCTTTGGTTTTATTTTCCCGTTAAGGCGCTTCTATACGCACTTTGGTTTTATTTTCCCGTTAAGGCACTTCCATACGCACTTTGGTTTTATTTTCCCGTTAAGGCACTGCCATACGCCCTTAGGTTTTATTTTCCCGTTAAGGTACATCTATACGCCCTTTGGTTTTATTTTCCAGTTAAGGTACTTCCATACGCACTTTGGTTTTATTTTCCCGTTAAGGCACTTCCATACGCCCTTAGGTTTTATATTCCCTTTAAGGTACATCTATACGCCCTTTGGTTTTATTTTCCCGTTAAGGCACTTCCATACGCACTTTGGTTTTATTTTCCCGTTAAGGTACATCTATACGCCCTTTAGTTTTATTTTCCCGTTAAGGCGCTTCCATACGCACTTTGGTTTTATTTTCCCGTTAAGGCACTTCCATACGCCCTTAGGTTTTATTTTCCCGTTAAGGTACATCTATACGCCCTTTGGTTTTATTTTCCCGTTAAGGCACTTTCATACGCACTTTGGTTTTATTTTCCCGTTAAGGCACTTCCATACGCCAGTAGGTTTTATTTTCCCGTTAAGGTACATCTATACGCCCTTTGGTTTTATTTTCCCGTTAAGGCGCTTCTATACGCACTTTAGTTTTATTTTCCCGTTAAGGCGCTTCCATACGCACTTTGGTTTTATTTTCCCGTTTAAACACTTCCATACGTCCTTAGGTTTTATTTTCCCGTTAAGGCACTTCCATACGCACTTTGGTTTTATTTTCCCGTTAAGGCGCTTCCATACGCATTTTGGTTTTATTTTCCCGTTAAGGTACATCTATACGCCCTTAGGTTTTATTTTCCCGTTAAGGTACATCTATACGCCCTTTGGTTTTATTTTCCCGTTAAGGTACATCTATACGCCCTTTGGTTTTATTTTCCCGTTAAGGCGCTTCTATACGCACTTTGGTTTTATTTTCCCGTTAAGGCACTTCCATACGCACTTTGGTTTTATTTTCCCGTTAAGGCACTTCCATACGCGCTTAGGTTTTATTTTCCCGTTAAGGTACAT
The DNA here is from genome assembly GCA_963932145.1 of Acanthosepion lycidas. Taxonomy (NCBI): domain Eukaryota; kingdom Metazoa; phylum Mollusca; class Cephalopoda; order Sepiida; family Sepiidae; genus Acanthosepion; species Acanthosepion lycidas. Next base: position 13,323,131 of record OZ010582.1, on the reverse strand, counting down.
CTATACGCCCTTTGGTTTTATTTTCCCGTTAAGTCACTTCCATACGCACTTTGGTTTTATTTGCCCGTTAAGGCACTTCCATACGCCCTTAGGTTTTATTTTCCCGTTAAGGTACATCTATACGCCCTTTGGTTTTATTTTCCCGTTAAGGCGCTTCTATACGCACTTTGGTTTTATTTTCCTGTTAAGGCACTTCCATACGCACTTTATTTTATTTTCCCGTTAAGGCACTTCCATACGCCCCTAGGTTTTATTTTCCCGTTAAGGTACATCTATACGCCCTTTGGTTTTATTTTCCCGTTAAGGCGCTTCTATACGCACTTTGGTTTTATTTTCCTGTTAAGGCACTTCCATACGCACTTTATTTTTATTTTCCCGTTAAGGCACTTCCATACGCCCCTAGGTTTTATTTTCCCGTTAAGGTACATCTATACGCCCTTTGGTTTTATTTTCCCGTTAAGGCGCTTCTATACGCACTTTAGTTTTATTTTCCCGTTAAGGCACTTCCATACGCACTTTGGTTTTATTTTCCCGTTAAGGCACTTCCATACGAACTTGGGTTTTATTTTCCCGTTAAGGTACATCTATACGCCCTTTGGTTTTATTTTCCCGTTAAGGCGCTTCTATACGCACTTTGGTTTTATTTTCCCGTTAAGGCACTTCCATACGCACTTTGGTTTTATTTTCCCGTTAAGGCACTTCCATACGCACTTTGGTTTTATTTTCCCGTTAAGGCACTTCCATACGCACTTTGGTTTTATTTTCCCGTTAAGGTACATCTATACGCCCTTTGGTTTTATTTTCCCGTTAAGGCGCTTCTATACGCACTTTGGTTTTATTTTCCCGTTAAGTCAGTTCCATACGCACTTTGGTTTTATTTTCCCGTTAAGGCACTTCCATACGCCCTTAGGTTTTATTTTCCCCTTAAGGTACATCTATACGCCCTTTGGTTTTATTTTCCCGTTAAGGCGCTTCTATACGCACTTTGGTTTTATTTTCCCGTTATGGCGCTTCCATACGCACTTTGGTTTTATTTTCCCGTTAAGGCACTTCCATACGCACTTTGGTTTTATTTTCCCGTTAAGGCGCTTCCATACACACTTTGGTTTTATTTTCCCGTTAAGGCACTTCCATACGCCCTTTGGTTTTATTTTCCCGTTAAGGCACTTCCATACGCACTTTGGTTTTATTTTCCCGTTAAGGTACATCTATACGCCCTTTGGTTTTATTTTCCCGTTAAGGCGCTTCTATACGCACTTTGGTTTTATAATCCCGTTAAGGCACTTCCATACGCACTTTGGTTTTATTTTCCCGTTAAGGCACTTCCATACGCACTTTGGTTTTATTTTCCCGTTAAGGCACTTCCATACGCACTTTGGTTTTATTTTCCCGTTAAGGCACTTCCATACGCACTTTGGTTTTATTTTCCCGTTAAGGTACATCTATACGCCCTTTTGGTTTTATTTTCCCGTTAAGGCACTTCCATACGCACTTTGGTTTTATTTTCCCGTTAAGGCACTTCCATACGCACTTTGGTTTTATTTTCCCGTTAAGGCACTTCCATACGCACTTTGGTTTTATTTTCCCGTTAAGGTACATCTATACGCCCTTTGGTTTTATTTTCCCGTTAAGGCGCTTCTATACGCACTTTGGTTTTATTTTCCCGTTAAGGCGCTTCCGTACGCACTTTGGTTTTATTTTCCCGTTAAGGCACTTCCATACGCACTTTGGTTTTATATTCGCGTTAAGGTACATCTATACGCCCTTTGGTTTTATTTTCCCGTTAAGGTACATCTATACGCCCTTTGGTTTTATTTTCCCGTTAAGGCGCTTCCATACGCAATTTGGTTTTATTTTCCCGTTAAAGGACTTCCATACGCACTTTGGTTTTATTTTCCCGTTAAGGCGCTTCCATACGCACTTTGGTTTTATTTTCCCGTTAAGGCACTTCCATACGCACTTTGGTTTTATTTTCCCGTTAAGGTACATCTATACGCCCTTTGGTTTTATTTTCCCGTTAAGGCACTTCCATACGCACTTTGGTTTTATTTTCCCGTTAAGGCACTTCCATACGCACTTTGGTTTTATTTTCCCGTTAAGGCACTTCCATACGCACTTTGGTTTTATTTTCCCGTTAAGGTACATCTATACGCCCTTTGGTTTTATTTTCCCGTTCAGGCGCTTCTATACGCACTTTGGTTTTATTTTCCCGTTAAGGCGCTTCCGTACGCACTTTGGTTTTATTTTCCCGTTAAGGCACTTCCATACGCACTTTGGTTTTATATTCGCGTTAAGGTACATCTATACGCCCTTTGGTTTTATTTTCCCGTTAAGGTACATCTATACGCCCTTTGGTTTTATTTTCCCGTTAAGGCGCTTCCATACGCAATTTGGTTTTATTTTCCCGTTAAAGGACTTCCATACGCACTTTGGTTTTATTTTCCCGTTAAGGCGCTTCCATACGCACTTTGGTTTTATTTTCCCGTTAAGGTACATCTATACGCCCTTAGGTTTTATTTTCCCGTTAAGGTACATCTATACGCCCTTTGGTTTTATTTTCCCGTTAAGGCGCTTCTATACGCACTTTGTTTTTATTTTCCCGTTAAGTGACTTCCATACGCACTTTGGTTTTATTTTCCCGTTAAGGCACTTCCATACGCCCTTAGGTTTTATTTTCCCGTTAAGGTACATCTTTACGCCCATTGGTTTTATTTTCCCGTTAAGGCACTTCCATACGCACGTTGGTTTTATTTTCCCGTTAAGGCACTTCCATACGCACTTAGGTTTTATTTTCCCGTTAAGGTACATCTATACGCCCTTTGGTTTTATTTTCCCGTTAAGGCGCTTCTATACGCACTTTGGTTTTATTTTCCCGTTAAGGCACTTCCGTACGCACTTTGGTTTTATTTTCCCGTTATGGTACATCTATAAGCCCTTTGGTTTTATTTTCCCGTTAAGGCGCTTCCATACGCACTTTGGTTTTATTTTCCCGTTATTGCACTTCCATACGCCCTTAGGTTTTATTTTCCCGTTAAGGTACATCTATAAGCCCTTTGGTTTTATTTTCTCGTTAAGGCGCTTCCATACGCATTTTGGTTTTATTTTTCCGTTTAGGTACATCTATAAGCCCTTAGGTTTTATTTTCCCGTTAAGGTACATCTATACACCCTTAGGTTTTATTTTCCCGTTAAGGCACTTCCATACGCACTTTGGTTTTATTTTCCCGTTAAGGCACTTCCATACGCACTTAGGTTTTATTTTCCCGTTAAGGTACATCTAAACGCCCTTTGGTTTTATTTTCCCGTTAAGGCACTTCCATACGCACTTTGGTTTTATTTTCCCGTTAAGGCACTTCCATACGCCCTTAGGTTTTATTTTCCCGTTAAGGTTCATCTATACGCCCTTTGGTTTTATTTTCCCGTTAAGGCACTTCCATACGCACTTTGGTTTTATTTTCCCGTTAAGGCACTTCCATACGCCCTTAGGTTTTATTTTCCCGTTAAGGTACATCTATATGCCCTTTGGTTTTATTTTCCCGTTAAGGCGCTTCTATACGCACTTTGGTTTTATTTTCCCGTTAAGGCACTTCCATACGCACTTTTGTTTTATTTTCCCGTTAAGGTACATCTATACGCCCTATGGTTTTATTTTCCCGTTAAGGCACTTCCATACGCACTTTGGTTTTATTTTCCCGTTAAGGCACTTCCATACGCACTTTTGTTTTATTTTCCCATTAAGGTACATCTATACGCCCTATGGTTTTATTTTCCCGTTAAGGCACTTCCATACGCACTTTGGGTTTATTTTCCCGTTAAGGCACTTCCATACGCCCTTTGGTTTTATTTTCCTGTTAAGGTACATCTATACGCCCTTTGGTTTTATTTTCCCGTTAAGGCGCTTCCATACGCACTTTGGTTTTATTTTCCCGTTAAGGTACATCTATACGCCCTTAGGTTTTATTTTCCCGTTAAGGTTCATCTATACGCCCTTTGGTTTTATTTTCCCGTTAAGGCACTTCCATACGCACTTTGGTTTTATTTTCCCGTTAAGGCACTTCCATACGCCCTTAGGTTTTATTTTCCCGTTAAGGTACATCTATACGCCCTTTGGTTTTATTTTCCCGTTAAGGCGCTTCTATACGCACTTTGGTTTTATTTTCCCGTTAAGGCACTTCCATACGCACTTTTGTTTTATTTTCCCGTTAAGGAACATCTATACGCCCTATGGTTTTATTTTCCCGTTAAGGCACTTCCATACGCACTTTGGTTTTATTTTCCCGTTAAGGCACTTCCATACGCACTTTGGTTTTATTTTCCTGTTAAGGTACATCTATACGCCCTTTGGTTTTATTTTCCCGTTAAGGCGCTTCCATACGCACTTTGGTTTTATTTTCCCGTTAAGGCACTTCCATACGCCCTTAGGTTTTATTTTCCCGTTAAGGTTCATCTATACGCCCTTTGGTTTTATTTTCCCGTTAAGGCACTTCCATACGCACTTTGGTTTTATTTTCCCGTTAAGGCACTTCCATACGCCCTTAGGTTTTATTTTCCCGTTAAGGTACATCTATACGCCCTTTGGTTTTATTTTCCCGTTAAGGCGCTTCTATACGCACTTTGGTTTTATTTTCCCGTTAAGGCACTTCCATACGCACTTTTGTTTTATTTTCCCGTTAAGGTACATCTATACGCCCTATGGTTTTATTTTCCCGTTAAGGCACTTCCATACGCACTTTGGTTTTATTTTCCCGTTAAGGCACTTCCATACGCACTTTTGTTTTATTTTCCCGTTAAGGTACATCTATACGCCCTATGGTTTTATTTTCCCGTTAAGGCACTTCCATACACACTTTGGTTTTATTTTCCCGTTAAGGCACTTCCATACGCCCTTTGGTTTTATTTTCCTGTTAAGGTACATCTATACGCCCTTTCGTTTTATTTTCCCGTTAAGGCGCTTCCATACGCACTTTGGTTATATTTTCCCGTTAAGGTACATCTATACGCCCTTAGGTTTTATTTTCCCGTTAAGGTTCATCTATACGCCCTTTGGTTTTATTTTCCCGTTAAGGCACTTCCATACGCACTTTGGTTTTATTTTCCCGTTAAGGCACTTCCATACGCCCTTAGGTTTTATTTTCCCGTTAAGGTACATCTATACGCCCTTTGGTTTTATTTTCCCGTTAAGGCGCTTCTATACGCACTTTGGTTTTATTTTCCCGTTAAGGCACTTCCATACGCACTTTTGTTTTATTTACCCGTTAAGGTACATCTATACGCCCTATGGTTTTATTTTCCCGTTAAGGCACTTCCATACGCACTTTGGTTTTATTTTCCCGTTAAGGCACTTCCATACGCACTTTGGTTTTATTTTCCTGTTAAGGTACATCTATACGCCCTTTGGTTTTATTTTCCCGTTAAGGCGCTTCCATACGCACTTTGGTTTTATTTTCCCGTTAAGGTACATCTATACGCCCTTTGGTTTTATTTTCCCGTTAAGGCGCTTCCATACGCACTTTGGTTTTATTTTCCCGTTAAGGTACATCTATACGCCCTTAGGTTTTATTTTCCCGTTAAGGTTCATCTATACGCCCTTTGGTTTTATTTTCCCGTTAAGGCACTTCCATACGCACTTTGGTTTTATTTTCCCGTTAAGGCACTTCCATACGCCCTTAGGTTTTATTTTCCCGTTAAGGTACATCTATACGCCCTTTGGTTTTATTTTCCCGTTAAGGCGCTTCTATACGCACTTTGGTTTTATTTTCCCGTTAAGGCACTTCCATACGCACTTTTGTTTTATTTTCCCGTTAAGGTACATCTATACGCCCTATGGTTTTATTTTCCCGTTAAGGCACTTCCATACGCACTTTGGTTTTATTTTCCCGTTAAGGCACTTCCATACGCCCTTTGGTTTTATTTTCCTGTTAAGGTACATCTATACGCCCTTTGGTTTTATTTTCCCGTTAAGGCACTTCCATACGCACTTTGGTTTTATTTTCCCGTTAAGGTACATCTATACGCCCTTTGGTTTTATTTTCCCGTTAAGCCGCTTCCATACGCACTTTGGTTTTATTTTCCCGTTAAGGTACATCTATACGCCCTTAGGTTTTATTTTCCCGTTAAGGTACATCTATACGCCCTTTGGTTTTATTTTCCCGTTAAGCCGCTTCCATACGCACTTTGGTTTTATTTTCCCGTTAGGGTACATCTATACGCCCTTTGGTTTTATTTTCCCGTTAAGGCGCTTCTATACGCACTTTGGTTTTATTTTCCCGTTAAGGCACTTCCATACGCACTTTTGTTTTATTTTCCCGTTAAGGTACATCTATACGCCCTATGGTTTTATTTTCCCGTTAAGGCACTTCCATACGCCCTTTGGTTTTATTTTCCTGTTAAGGTACATCTATACGCCCTTTGGTTTTATTTTCCCGTTAAGGCACTTCCATACGCACTTTGGTTTTATTTTCCCGTTAAGGTACATCTATACGCCCTTTGGTTTTATTTTCCCGTTAATCCGCTTCCATACGCACTTTGGTTTTATTTTCCCGTTAAGGTACATCTATACGCCCTTAGGTTTTATTTTCCCGTTAAGGTACATCTATACGCCCTTTGGTTTTATTTTCCCGTTAAGGCGCTTCTATACACACTTTGGTTTTATTTTCCCGTTAAGGCACTTCCATACGCACTTTGGTTTTATTTTCCCGTTAAGGCACTTCCATACGCCCTTAGGTTTTATTTTCCCGTTAAGGTACATCTATACGCCCTTTGGTTTTATTTTCCCGTTAAGGCACTTCCATACGCATTTTGGTTTTATTTTCCCGTTAAGGCACTTCCATACGCCCTTAGGTTTTATTTTCCCGTTAAGGTACATCTATACGCCCTTTTGTTTTATTTTCCCGTTAAGGCGCTTCTATACGCACTTTGGTTTTATTTTCCCGTTAAGGCACTTCCATACGCACTTTGGTTTTATTTTCCCGTTAAGGCACTTCCATATGCACTTTGGTTTTATTTTCCCGTTAAGGTACATCTATACGCCCTTTGGTTTTATTTTCCCGTTAAGGCGCTTCTATACGCACTTTGGTTTTATTTTCCCTTTAAGGCGCTTCCATACGCACTTTGGTTTTATTTTCCCGTTAAGGCGCTTCCATACGCAATTTCGTTTTATTTTCCCGTTAAGGTACGTCTATACGCCCTTTGGTTTTATTTTCCCGTTAAGGCACTTCCATACGCCCTTAGGTTTTATTTTCCCGTTAAGTTACATCTATACGCCCTTTGGTTTTATTTTCCCGTTAAGGCACTTCCATACGCACTTTGGTTTTATTTTCCCGTTAAGGCACTTCCTTACGCCCTTAGGTTTTATTTTCCCGTTAAGGTACATCTATACGCCCTTTGGTTTTATTTTCCCGTTAAGGCGCTTCCATACTCACTTTGGTTTTATTTTCCCGTTAACGTACATCTATACGCCCTTAGGTTTTATTTTCCTGTTAAGGTACATCTATACGCCCTTTGGTTTTATTTTCCCGTTAAGGCGCTTCTATACGCCCTTAGGTTTTATTTTCCCGTTAAGGCACTTCCATACGCCCTTAGGTTTTATTTTCCCGTTAAGGTACATCTATACGCCCTTTGGTTTTATTTTCCCGTTAAGGCGCTTCTATACGCACTTTGGTTTTATTTTCCCGTTAAGGCACTTCCATACGCACTTTGGTTTTATTTTCCCGTTAAGGCGCTTCCATACGCACTTTGGTTTTATTTTCCCGTTAAGGTACATCTATACGCCCTTAGGTTTTATTTTCCCGTTAAGGTACATCTATACGCCCTTTGGTTTTATTTTCCCGTTAAGGCGCTTCTATAGGCACTTTGGTTTTATTTTCCCGTTAAGGCACTTCCTTACGCACTTTGGTTTTATTTTCCCGTTAAGGCGCTTCCATACGCACTTTGGTTTTATTTTCCCGTTAAGGTACATCTATACGCCCTTAGGTTTTATTTTCCCGTTAAGGTACATCTATACGCCCTTTGGTTTTATTTTCCCGTTAAGGCGCTTCTATAGGCACTTTGGTTTTATTTTCCCGTTAAGGCACTTCCTTACGCACTTTGGTTTTATTTTCCCGTTAAGGCACTTCCATACGCCCTTAGGTTTTATTTTCCCGTTAAGGTACATCTATACGCCCTTTGGTTTTATTTTCCCGTTAAGGCACTTCCATACGCATTTTGGTTTTATTTTCCCGTTAAGGCACTTCCATACGCCCTTAGGTTTTATTTTCCCGTTAAGGTACATCTATACGCCCTTTGGTTTTATTTTCCCGTTAAGGCGCTTCTATACGCACTTTGGTTTTATTTTCCCGTTAAGGCACTTCCATACGCACTTTTGTTTTATTTTCCCGTTAAGGTACATCTATACGCCCTATGGTTTTATTTTCCCGTTAAGGCACTTCCATACGCACTTTGGTTTTATTTTCCCGTTAAGGCACTTCCATACGCCCTTTGGTTTTATTTTCCTGTTAAGGTACATCTATACGCCCTTTGGTTTTATTTTCCCGTTAAGGTACATCTATACGCCCTTAGGTTTTATTTTCCCGTTAAGGTACATCTATACGCCCTTTGGTTTTATTTTCCCGTTAAGCCGCTTCCATACGCACTTTGGTTTTATTTTCCCGTTAGGGTACATCTATACGCCCTTTGGTTTTATTTTCCCGTTAAGGCGCTTCTATACGCACTTTGGTTTTATTTTCCCGTTAAGGCACTTCCATACGCACTTTTGTTTTATTTTCCCGTTAAGGTACATCTATACGCCCTATGGTTTTATTTTCCCGTTAAGGCACTTCCATACGCACTTTGGTTTTATTTTCCCGTTAAGGCACTTCCATACGCCCTTTGGTTTTATTTTCCTGTTAAGGTACATCTATACGCCCTTTGGTTTTATTTTCCCGTTAAGGCACTTCCATACGCACTTTGGTTTTATTTTCCCGTTAAGGTACATCTATACGCCCTTTGGTTTTATTTTCCCGTTAAGCCGCTTCCATACGCACTTTGGTTTTATTTTCCCGTTAAGGTACATCTATACGCCCTTAGGTTTTATTTTCCCGTTAAGGTACATCTATACGCCCTTTGGTTTTATTTTCCCGTTAAGGCGCTTCTATACACACTTTGGTTTTATTTTCCCGTTAAGGCACTTCCATACGCACTTTGGTTTTATTTTCCCGTTAAGGCACTTCCATACGCCCTTAGGTTTTATTTTCCCGTTAAGGTACATCTATACGCCCTTTGGTTTTATTTTCCCGTTAAGGCACTTCCATACGCATTTTGGTTTTATTTTCCCGTTAAGGCACTTCCATACGCCCTTAGGTTTTATTTTCCCGTTAAGGTACATCTATACGCCCTTTTGTTTTATTTTCCCGTTAAGGCGCTTCTATACGCACTTTGGTTTTATTTTCCCGTTAAGGCACTTCCATACGCACTTTGGTTTTATTTTCCCGTTAAGGCACTTCCATATGCACTTTGGTTTTATTTTCCCGTTAAGGTACATCTATACGCCCTTTGGTTTTATTTTCCCGTTAAGGCGCTTCTATACGCACTTTGGTTTTATTTTCCCTTTAAGGCGCTTCCATACGCACTTTGGTTTTATTTTCCCGTTAAGGCGCTTCCATACGCAATTTCGTTTTATTTTCCCGTTAAGGTACGTCTATACGCCCTTTGGTTTTATTTTCCCGTTAAGGCACTTCCATACGCCCTTAGGTTTTATTTTCCCGTTAAGTTACATCTATACGCCCTTTGGTTTTATTTTCCCGTTAAGGCACTTCCATACGCACTTTGGTTTTATTTTCCCGTTAAGGCACTTCCTTACGCCCTTAGGTTTTATTTTCCCGTTAAGGTACATCTATACGCCCTTTGGTTTTATTTTCCCGTTAAGGCGCTTCCATACTCACTTTGGTTTTATTTTCCCGTTAACGTACATCTATACGCCCTTAGGTTTTATTTTCCCGTTAAGGTACATCTATACGCCCTTTGGTTTTATTTTCCCGTTAAGGCGCTTCTATACGCCCTTAGGTTTTATTTTCCCGTTAAGGCACTTCCATACGCCCTTAGGTTTTATTTTCCCATTAAGGTACATCTATACGCCCTTTGGTTTTATTTTCCCGTTAAGGCGCTTCTATACGCACTTTGGTTTTATTTTCCCGTTAAGGCACTTCCATACGCACTTTGGTTTTATTTTCCCGTTAAGGCGCTTCCATACGCACTTTGGTTTTATTTTCCCGTTAAGGTACATCTATACGCCCTTAGGTTTTATTTTCCCGTTAAGGTACATCTATACGCCCTTTGGTTTTATTTTCCCGTTAAGGCGCTTCTATAGGCACTTTGGTTTTATTTTCCCGTTAAGTCACTTCCTTACGCACTTTGGTTTTATTTTCCCGTTAAGGCGCTTCCATACGCACTTTGGTTTTATTTTCCCGTTAAGGTACATCTATACGCCCTTAGGTTTTATTTTCCCGTTAAGGTACATCTATACGCCCTTTGGTTTTATTTTCCCGTTAAGGCGCTTCTATAGGCACTTTGGTTTTATTTTCCCGTTAAGGCACTTCCTTACGCACTTTGGTTTTATTTTCCCGTTAAGGCACTTCCATACGCCCTTAGGTTTTATTTTCCCGTTAAGGTACATCTATACGCCCTTTGGTTTTATTTTCCCGTTAAGGCACTTCCATACGCATTTTGGTTTTATTTTCCCGTTAAGGCACTTCCATACGCCCTTAGGTTTTATTTTCCCGTTAAGGTACATCTATACGCCCTTTGGTTTTATTTTCCCGTTAAGGCGCTTCTATACGCACTTTGGTTTTATTTTCCCGTTAAGGCACTTCCATACGCACTTTGGTTTTATTTTCCCGTTAAGGCACTTCCATACGCACTTTGGTTTTATTTTCCCGTTAAGGTACATCTATACGCCCTTTGGTTTTATTTTCCCGTTAAGGCGCTTCTATACGCACTTTGGTTTTATTTTCCCTTTAAGGCGCTTCCATACGCACTTTGGTTTTATTTTCCCGTTAAGGCACTTCTATACGCACTTTCGTTTTAATTTCCCGTTAAGGCAATACTAAACGCACTTTGGCATTATTTTTTCTTTACTGTACTTCTATACATCTTTGGACTTGTTTTTTCATTACAGCACGTCTATAAATCTTTGGCCTTATTTTTCCATTACGATACTACGCCCTTTGACCTTATGTCTCCTTTACGGCAATTTTATACGCTTATATTTACTCTTTGTCCCTATTTCCTAATCTTTATACAACATTTCAACAAGGCGCATATTTTTAGTTTCTAATTGCTGAATATGGACTTCATATGCACAATATAAATACGTTAATGTTAGACTGACTTAACCAATTTGCATGCAATCTTGGCTCTTATCACCACAGTTAGATAACGTAAACAGTGTGCTTAATTAAATGTATATTTTTCATGTTTAATTGATTTACATTCGCATATTAAATTATTACTAATCATTTTCTCATTCTGTGAGTTGAAATTTTTTTAATCTTTGTGAATTTTATATTTTTTCCAATTAATTCATTAAAAATTTATAATTTTTATTTCTTTGTTTTATCTGTTTTACTCTCTTGTATACTCTCTTTACTTAAGCAAATGCGATTCTCACACTTTTTTTCCATTCCATTATTGCAATCATTGCTTTCTTTCGTTCTTTCGTTTTTCTTTCGTTTTTTTTTTCTTTCTTTCTTTACTTTTGCATGTTTCTCTCCATTTATTATCACTGCCAAATGTTAAGGCACTGAGAAAATGATTATATATTTTTTGTTTCATCACATATATATATATTCGTCCGTGTGCGGGTTTATGTGTTATATATATGTTGGTGTGTGCGTAATATATATATATATATATATATATATATATATATATATATATATATATATATATATATATATATATCATTTTCAACGAATGAGGGTATAGCAACACAGTTCTAAGACCCGAACACCCAGTACAATCCACACATATGGTTTCGTTATAGTGGCAAAAGCTTGCGTAAAAATGAATATCTTTTAGGGAAATGGCGCACATAATGTGCCACAGACTCACCAAACCAGCACCTTCATGTTATGAATTCAGTATTGTGATAAACCGGTTGCCATCCAAATCTAAAACATCCAGTCTTTCGTGCTATTTACCCATATCAGCGGGTAGAAGCGATGGGTTCCTTTCTTTCCCTAGGGTATTGGAACATGTAACGTATTTTTTCATATAAAAACTTTATCTTACTAAAGTGAATGATGTTCACGTTGCTGAGATTACAAATGAGCACGAAGTAGAGGTGTGCGTTATAATTTTAAGTTGAAATTTTTATCTCTTTTTACTTTGATTTTTTAAATATTTTAAACTTTTCTTAGTTCTTAGTGAGTGTGTGTATGTGTGTGTGTGTTTGTGTAATATTATATAGAAAATAGCAAAGAACACGTTAGGTAAATAATCCAAAGTTCTTTATTATTTGTGTTATTATTTTGAAAAAAATAGTGCTCGATACAAAAGTAGAGCATAAATATATTGTTTTGAAACATGAGAACTCTTATGTAGCGTTGGGATCATATTTTTACATAAATAATTATATATATATATATATATATATATATATATATATATATATATATATATATATATATATAGAGAGAGAGAGAGAGAGAGAGAGAGAGAGAGAGATAGAGACGGCGGAGTAAAGGATAGTGGCATCGGGGAGCCGAGTTCGAATTCTAGTACTATCCATTATATACATATATATATATATATATATATATATATATATATATATATATGTATGTATGTATAATTCTCATAAATTTAAATTACACAGCGTCTCTCGTTCGCGGGCATGTGTAGTCGCATCAGTCTATATAGAAACAATCCGGTGAAGTCCTAAGACACGGAACGCGATATATGTAAACATTTTACAGTTTTGTATATACATATATATATATATATATATATATATATATATATATATATATATATATATATATATATATATGTGTGTGTGCGTGTATATATATATATATTTATATATATATGAGTGTGTGGGCAAATGTGTACTTGTGTGTATGTGTGTCTGTGTATCTGTGCTATAAACGCTTATAATGAAGATGTTCTTTCAGTTTCGTATGAAAAGGAATGTTCCAAGTTATCATAATATTTAAAATGACACCCGAAGTTTACATCTTCCTTGCTTCT
>OZ010582.1:13299908-13304908 GCA_963932145.1 Acanthosepion lycidas | reverse complement strand
ATCGAGACATAATATAATTTACATTGCCCGTGAGCTTTGATAGCGAAGAAAAACATTCAAAGAAGGGTCTGCAATGCGACAGATCCTGACCTGGCATATCAACTTCAATTACTTTCTCATCGAGTGATGAGGTTTCCGTCTGTGAAATATTTTCTTGGCAATTGTTCTGATGAGTTTTTCTCCTTGTTACCTGAAATGTATGAATTTAAACGTGCTAAAAGTTTGGCAATTGGTCTCAAAGATTAACTGTTGATTTCTGTAGATGCAACCGTATGTTCTTACCTATAGAACTACCTTTCGATTTCTTGCTTCCTTTCCACACACGACCTTCAAATGTTTAAATCCAACGACAACATGTATTATCTGTCTTAGTGAATCATTTTCTTTTGATGTCCTTTCTCCTCACTAGAGACTTCTCATTTTCTTCCATTCCTAGTAAATGTTTGCGTCCTAGTGACATTATGTTAAATAATAGCTTCAGACTATCATATTTTTAGTGACACTGTATTCGGCTCAAACCTTCTGAGGCTGATATTGTAGTCAGCTGGTAGACGAAATAGTGATTCCTTAGACGAACGTGGAAATGTTAGATTTAGAAACTGTTTTCGAGGATTTAAGTTTTATCAGTCGAAGAACGCAGAAGTTTTAATTACGTGTACGGCTCTTCAGTTGGGTGACAGAGCGACCCCACTGGCTAGTTTAAAATGTACATCTCAAAGTGATTAATAAAATAGATAAAGTTGGAATCCCTTTAGTTGAATATCTCATTTTCCTTCCGAAGAAACCAACTGGCGATCATTGGCCCAAGAGAATAAAGAGAGGAAGACAACTTTATTATAATCGCCTCAAGAACGTGGTCCCAAGATAATCTCCAGAAGATAAGGAGCTATATACAATTATCCTCTTGCTTGATTGAAATGATTAAAAAAATAAACAAATAAACATTCAAATTCTTTATTTTTTTAATCCATGCGTGAAAGAGGTAATAAAGAATTTTTGGTATAGACTAAAAACCACCTACAATCGGAATGATTTATAGCCATTTGTAACGATAACAAAAATTCTATAGATACTTCAAATGTAAAATCTGCTTTCCTCCATCAGACTATTTCAATAAGACTCATCAAATCTAGCACTACTGATGTCATAGAACTGCTGCGTATTTACAAACACCGACATTCACGCGACCAGAATTGACATTAAAAAGGCAACAACGTAAGGTTCAAATTGACGCGATTGTCTTTTGAAGGCTTCATTCAAATCCTGAAACTATAAAGAAGAGACACTTATTGAACTATCCTTTACACTTTTTCTAATCATAATTATTCCCGATTTATCTTTCTGTGAGTGTGTAATCGCTATCACTTGATTTAAAATATTTTCCCTTCCTCGCCTTTAAAGGAGTGCCCTTTGCCGTGCTGATGTTGCTACATGCCTTACTTCTTGCCTATCTCACACTGCGAATTTTTTCTAAGCTCTATACTAAACATTAAATCTGTTACGAAAAAAGAACTAAACAAAATGAATACAAAACGATCAGCTTTAAAAAAGGACTCGTAACTGGAAAAACCGAATGAAAAAAGAATCTTAACAACAAATACTTTTTCACATCCAACCCAGTTCTGCGAAATCAGAATCAACGTTGAGTTTAAGCAAGCGATTGAGCCAATTGGAGTAAAGTGCCATGCAGATTTAAATTTTTCCCACTTCTGACGAATGCAGCTATCGATTTTTTGTTGCATGCTAGCTGTTAGCTCTGACGCTGGCCAATAGAATCTTCCTGCCTATTCGTGGCAGCCAGCTATTGGCACTCGCTCTGGACAGTACAAAATGTCCGCAAACTACATGAAAACTGCCGTAGAAGCATGAAAAATCGATTATTTCCACTATCGATGGGAGTTGGGAAATGCAAAATCGGTCTTGGCGTTACCTATGACGTAGAGAATGTGCATGTAAATTTTGGTGCAAATTTGTCGAAAATTGCGACCGTGCATTCGTTACACACACACACACACATTCCTGCCTTTTATACATAGAGATATAGGCTTTGTTGATGTTGTCACGTCTACACATGCACACGAAACGAGAGACGGTAATCCTTTCAAATTTTTGAAATAATATATTTGTTTTGAAAGTATATTTGTTTTTCATTCTAGTTAAATTAATCTGTATTCTTTTTCTTTTTTTTTCACCATCAAGATTGTCCTTGACTATTCCTGACTATTGTGATAACAGAAAATCTTCACACATGTCTTCACACAAGACCTTCAGAGGGTGAAACGCGTTGGCTGAGAATAGTTTTCCTCTTGTCTTTTTATTCCATCTTTTTCCCTTTCAGAGACACTCTATCTGAAAATAATTGACACTTACACCGATACACACACACACACACACACACACACACACACATATATATATATATATATATATATATATATAAACACAAAAGATGACAATTTGATTTCCGCGTCGCTGGTGCAATGTGTTAGAAAATATGTAGGATGAATGAGCAAACTTGATCGAAATTCCGCTTCCTTACGAGCAACAGAGGAAATTTTATGTCTTCATGTTTTACTATTGGCGGAAAACCGGTAATAGTTGACATAGCAGTCGTTAAATATCAAGTTTTCTGTAAAGATTTTTGAATACGCAAGTGAGACTTTAACCCTATTAAGAAAAAGTTTATAATGAACATGTTTTGAAGAATTCTAGTTCTTGAGTGGCAAAGCAAGTTCTAGAATGGGCGACAAGGAGTGCACGATGATGCAATAAATAATCAGCAATAGACACATAAATAGATGCAAATGTAAGCAGCGCGAAAACTTTTGCGTTATCAAAATCGAAGATTAAGTTTGTAACTGAAAGCAGAATGGCGTAAGGTAGACAGTGAAATATTATGTCAGATTATGACAGAAGATCTGTCTAAGAGAAACACTTCCTCAAATTTCGTCTCTAGAATCTTCACAATTAAATTTCGAAAATGGACAAATGAATGCAAAGTTTCCTGAGCTCGTCACTATTTACTGTGACATTCAAGTTACTTTCTGAGAAAGAGGAATTCGATAGTATCCAGTTAAGTCAACCTTGATTACACAGGAATTAAATTGTCTTATTTCGAAGGGGATAGAATACATTTAAGGATGTCTCAGGTATTTCTTTTCTCATCTTTTTTTGTATATTGATGTGGAGAACGAAATGTAGAAATATTCTTCATGTATCTGGGAGATGATCTGTTTATCTTTACCACATTTCCTCGTCGTATAACGCAAAACATTATGCAATGGACTATGGTAACTGTAGACATGATATTAACTAACTTAATTATTACCCTTTCTCAAGTTTTGATTTCTTTATCGGGAATTTTCAAACAAATCTATTATATTAACCCGACGAAAGGGTAAGGTGTGGATAAAATTGTGATCGTTCTTAAGAACCTTATCTCAGAACCGTTTCCTTTCTTCGCAAAGTTGTTGAACCGCTGCCTAAAAGAGAAATTCTCCCCATGTCAATGTATGGTTTTCAGCCGTATTCCCTGTTTTCAAGAATGATGATGAATGTTTATCCTCATCGAAATATCGGCCCATCAGTCTTTTCAGTGTCATCATCAAAATTCTTGTCTCTTACAAAAAAGAAAGTTGTTGATCATCTCAATAGAAAAATTCCCTGAGCCAAAAACAGTATTAATTTCGCTACTCAATATCCACTGCTGATATTGTAACCCCTTACACAGAACTACCGAAGAAATTATAATAAATTCATGACGAGAGCGATCGTTATGCATAACTCAAACGCCCTTAAGAAAGTGCTGCACACGTGTTGCTATGCACACTCTACAGCTTTGCATCTGGTGTTTCTTTGCAATTATCAACTACCTATTGCGTAAATCCATTAATGTGGCCGTTAATGGTCAGTCTTCTGAAGCCCTTAACATCATTGCAGGTGTCTATCAAAATTCACTTGTCTTAGCTGCTTTCTGCTATATAACAACGATATTGTAGAATATTGGTTAGCTTGCCAGTGGTCTGACACACAAGTAGGCAAGTGTAGACAAATCTAAACGATATTTATTTATACAAAAACGTATAAAATGTGGCACAAGGCCTAAAAGGGGGGTGGGGAATGACGGTCTTCTTCTGTCTTAAATCTAAACTTAGCTAGTCCCATACACGGACCCAAACAAACTAACAATATTCCAATCACCAAAACAACACATTCACTCCTACCTTTCTTACTACGTCCACCATAATGCCTCAAATTCTCTATGAAGTCCTAACTAGTCCCCTTATGTACAAAAATTGTCTGTGGGGGGAGGGTCAATAAAATAACAACTTTTAAAAGATCCCCAAATGAGTATATACAATATGACTTAAATATTTACAATAAAAACTAAACAAAACTGTGTTAGTAATAAAACCCCCCACAAACCATAAATGTGGCAGCAAAATCGGTTAACTAGACGAAATCAATGCGGGGCTAAGAAAAATAAGAAAAGACATTCATTCCTCCAAGCATTCACACAGACACACACACATTCATACACAACAACAAATACGAAAAAGCACACACACGAAACGAAAGGCGCCCCGCATCCACCAGAGAACTGAAGTCACTGACCACCTAACGAGGGAGGGGATGGGGAATTAAAACAAAAGGAAAATAGGGACAGAAATAAAAGGGACCAATGCGCATGCATACCCTAGCTAAGTTTACTAGAAAAAAGGGAAAACTAAAGATTCAAAAATCGAAAACCTAGTCTAACCTAAAATCTGGGTGGGTTGCCTATGTTCAACCCTGTTAGGACAAATCCTGTACCTAACCGACATCCAAGTGCCACTCTAGGTCAGCCCCTTTCACTCTACACATTCGCGCAAAATTCACCCACCTTTTGCCAAATTCCGATGAGGTGAGCCGCCGCCTTTCCGTCCTAATCTTGACTTTAAGGTGATGCTTAAAGTACAAGATCAGTTGGGAAGAGGTGAACTTCTCGCCCTCATGGAATC
>OZ010582.1:13272408-13294908 GCA_963932145.1 Acanthosepion lycidas | reverse complement strand
ATATATATATATATATATATATATATATATATATATATATATATATATATATATATGTATATATATATATTAATTAAATTTAAATAGAAAACGGACAACCTTTAGGGTCCACTGATTATAATTTATTTCCCCAGGTATACGGTTTTTACTTGGCTCATCAGACCACACTTCCAAGGGTGAGACAGTGTTTTAAATTTACATATAATTGTTGTACACTTTTGAGCGGTAGTTTTAAGTTGATGTAAGGTGGTATAGAGAGAGGTGGTGGAGGAGGAGTATCACAGATATGGTCGAAATTAGAGAGGGAAGGGAGAGATAGGAATAATTTTAAATCTATTTTTATTAAAATACTAGAGTGATGGAGGGAAGTATGGTCCACACATTGACCTATTTTGTATGTCATCTCACAGGAAACGGGAAAAAAGGGAAGATATAAGAAAGCAGAAGTGGAAGCAGGGATGTGTGGAAAGAAAGAGTAACAGAAAGTCTGGAAAGAATAAAAGAAAAAGAAGAATACATTAACATATATGTACATATTGCGGTTAACTTGAAAAAAAACTTAGATTTATATATTTGGCAGTTAACCTTTGACATTAAGCGTTTAAAAATTTCAGCAAAATAAACTAGGAAATATATATGCGAATATGAGATAAATCAAAAATATTACCAATATTAACGTTCCTAATATTATTAATAACAATTAAGGAGTAAAATTTTTTAATTAAAATCTAAGGTTTCAAACTTTAAATTTTGGATCTTAAAAAAAATAATTTGAAAACATTTTGAAATGAAACAAGATTTAAAAATAATAATGATATTATTTTTAATATTGTAATAATGATATTAATAATTGAATTAATAACTATTCTGATTTGACATTGAGCTCTATGGATTACATCCTCCTTAGGATTATCCATACGTGTTACCAAACCTTTCATTACCTCCCTCCGCAGATTTTGAATTCAGAGTTGTTCTTCTCCTAGACCAGTTGATATCCAAGACTATATAACCCAGTCTGTCTTGCTATATACTTGGGGTGGGATAAGAAGAGGATTTATATCGTATCCATGGCCTCGGCTGGGTTCCTTTCCGCCAGAAGTCGGAGAGTTTTACAAAACATGAAGAGGAATAATAAGAGAAAGCCTTTTTCCTCTCGTCTTTACCCCACTTTTAACTCTGATGACAATAAGACCAATTCCACTCCTTACATGGTGGTGCTAGGCATGGCGGTCAAGACGTTGTGAGGAGTTTTTGGCGGTGCGTGTCCTATCATGACACCGCTCCCACATTTATGACCCCACCCCCATAACTCAGGAGTAGCTGGCGGAGAATTTTCAAGCGACAACCAATTTGTTGAAGCCATGCTCTCCTGATTTGAAAACTTTAGTCAACTATGTCTACACACACACACACACACACACACACACACATATATATATATATATATATATATATACAACTGACTTACAATAGATACTTCTTTTAAGTGCCGTGTCTCTTCACGGTTTAGGCGATGATAGCTATCCCCATTTTCCTGCTACTTGTAGCTCTTAATAAGCTTATTGTCTTCCCAACCCTGTTCTGCTATCCATTTGTTCATGGTCATTAAGTATGTTACGCGTTGCTTTCCTATGTCCTTCTTCCCATTAATCTGACCCGTGAGTATCAGGATTTCCAAGCCCTTATTCATCATTAATTACCCCCAGAAACACCAACTGCCTCTTCCTGATGTTAAGTATAAAATTTTATGTTCTTTCCATTTTCTCTAAAACCTCGTTGCTATTTGCTCAGCCTATTTTACTGTCGGACTCGAACGTAAAAATATGGATTTGTGAAAAATGTATATATTCCATGTCTTGAGGCAAATTGTTTTAGTCCAAATTGCTATCACAAATGTATAACTTCAGAGGTCCTTGTGTTGTTGTGTTTGGTCCATGGTATCCTCAGCATCTTTCTTCAGAACCACGTGTCTGTTGATTCAAAGAACAGATATCACTTAACAGTTCAGTGCGCATTTCTTTGTTTCCAACGAAATTTTTATGTCTCTTAATATTCTGCTTAGCTTTTGGAATGTATCTTTGACCATCTTAATACGTCTTCGGATCTCAGTGTCGCACTTTCTGTCCTCTGGTAGAACACTTCCGGTATGTTTAAATTTTACATTGCTAAGAACCCTTTAAAGGATGATATCGTGAAGGTGACGTTTACCTTAAACAAAACAAACAAAAAAAAAAGCAGCTGACTGGCGAACTCAGTGGTTACTGAAATCGCATTTGGAACATCCTCAATTTTTATAGTGCTTTTATTGAATAACTTCTGTTTTTTAAATTGTTCTGTTGTGTAACTTTTTGAATATACTGAATTTACAATTGTACGTCGTTTTTATACCAAAATATGTTCACAATTACCTAATGCATTCTATACTCAAAATCCATTAATACAATATAAACTATGAAAATAAATAAGAAATCCATTCTTGACATTCAGTCAGTTATGCGCTATATCTGATACACGCTTAAACGATCATGTATCTTTCGATAGTTCACCGATGATGAATTTCTTTCTGCCGTAGACCAGTTGACATCAAAGGCTACAGAATCCCGTATGTCCTGCAATTTACCCATAACTGGGGCGAGAAGAAGAGGATTCATGCCTTTCCCAAGGGTATTAGCATGTAAGTGAATGTAATGGATTCGACTGGAAATCGAACTCGGCTCTCCGATTCCTCAATCCGAGCCGCTATCCATTTAACTGACATTAGTAATTGAATATGAATACTCATTAAAATGTTGAACCTTTCATTATACATGAAAATATTATCATTTGCCGATTATTATTAAGGATCCTTTACACTATGACTGCTGCAATTCTACACTTGTGATTATAATTTCAACTAAAGCTATTTGCCTTAAGCCATGGAATATATACATGTTTCACAAATGCATATTTGCATCGCGAGATCGAAAAAACACTTCATGAACTACAAATATGTTCGTATACCACAGTAAAATATGCTGAGCAAATACTAATATGTATGAAACTGATTAGTGACTAACTTATTCGCATAAACAAAAATCAGCATAAATATTAGTTGTTCAAAAGTTTAACCACTAGATACTGAATCTGAATTTGTGGAAGGCAATACGATCTTCTCCCAATATAACACAAACACTTACAAATTTACAGTAGATTTGAAATTAAGATTCGCTATAGGTCCCCAAAAATGTATACATAAATTAAAACCGACAAATCAGCAAATATATTTTCTTTGTTAGTTTTACATGGATTTAAAATAGTAGAGTTTCCGGTCCAATCCATAGAACTTTTATTTGCTCACTGGTAAGGCGTGACAGTGTATTCGTGCAGCATTACAGTGTTCGTTCGCAGACAATGGTCATAGGAAAGTTAATCGAAAGTCGAGACAACAGCGAAACTAAAAACTGAGCGTATGTTGAAAGAAATGAAACTAAAGTTTTTGTTTCAATTAATTTGCACAAGGGTGTGTATAGATTTATAGCAAGACTAAAATTTGTAAAGAAAAATCATTTTAAATTACTTATGGAAGTCAAAGAACGTAATCTCAGTTCAGAAGTTATTTATAAAAACATTCCAACCAGATCTACCAACGCGTTTCACTAGTGTCTACATTTGAGGCAAGTGTGAAGCAGACAGAAAATTTCACTAAATTCACCTTCACCAGACACTACATTAAAGTTCTTAAATTATTTCCATTCTTACTGAAATAGGCAATAGCATCCGCCTAGAAACGGTAATATTAATAGCAAATATTGAAAGAGAATTCGGCTAAATCGATTTTCATCTTTACTTATCTGTAATTATTTATTAATCTTAGATTAGCCTGGCATAAGTCCCCAGGTGTGCTCCAACTCGTGAGGTTAAAATTTACAACACCTGAGATGGTCTGCGAAACTGGCTTAATAAAAATAGTTCAAATCTATTGTTTTTTCATGAAGTTCTAGAAAAATGTCGAATTGCTTTTAAGTGATAGTGCAGTAACATACATAACAAGAAAATGATCCTAGTCTTGTGTGTATTTTTTTACCTTGGTTAAACAACAGAACCCTGGCAAAAATTCAGAATATGCATATGTCTCAGATTCCTAGCAAGTAACCTGCTAGTATCTGTTTATCTTCCCGCTTGTTTATATATATCTTTATTTCAATTCAACTGTTTTTTTTATCTTTTGCTTTATTTCATACTTTATTTTGGGCGTCACTAAAGCATATTTATGCGCCTGAGAAAACACATTCCTTTATCGTATGTAGACAAAATCTCACAATTCAGCTTTTAGCTGTTGCATATACAGATATGTTTCCACGATGAGTAGCAGCAATCAATTCTTTCACTTTTTCTCACACCATCTTTGATTTTACTCTCAATGTTTACTTAGTTTATTTCCGAACATCTCCAATTGAGGAAAAGATAAAGAGAAAAAAAAGGGTTACTCTAAAATTCCAGAAAAAATTCCTACGTGTTTGTCTACAACATTATTTTACTTTTAAGAATATGTAAGAAAATCCACAAAACATGAACGTTAATTAAATATTGATTACTTAACAGTATTTTTTTAAGTACGTACATTCTTCAGATGTATTGCTCCCTATTTATTCACGTTTATCGCCAGTCAATTCCAGAAATCAACAATTCACAAAACATCTTCCTTCAGAATCGTTAAGCGTAAAAATAACAATTATTGCAAAGAGAAACAGAAAATGAGTTTTGGAATGAAAAGAAAAAAGTTCTGGAAGCCATAAAAAAAAAACCTATGCTGATATACCTATAAGAAACCATAATTTAACCTTCAAATTACTATTATCAAGGATATGACTACATTATTTCTATTCTATTAATACTTATGGATCGGCAAGTTCTAATTTGTCAAATATATAAACTTTGTCATAGATAATTATTTTTAATATTTTAAACGTTTTTAGTGGGCACGGTGCTTGGAGTAGACGCCATGATTTTATTTTAAACATGCGGATAGCTTAAAAACCGAAAATGAACACTATTTATATAATTCGGACTATTGTCCTTATCTTTGTCGCCATGTTTATCACAACGTTTCGGCCGTTGTACGCTCCGGCCTTCTTCAGGTGGTTGGAATGTCGAAATGAAACTTTTATTTCGCTCACTAGGGTAGACTATTCTAGTTCCACGTGCCATGCCTAATGGATGCCCTTTATCTCCTGTTAATTCCCCTCTCAAAGTTCTCCACCGTTTAAACCAGGTATTGAATTCATACTCTTTGGGTCCTATGACAGGATGTAACGCCTTTATCCAGTCTGCCATGTTTCCTCAAGGACACATGGCACAGTGGATAAAGGCGTTATTTAGATCCAGTTACAGGACTCAAAGAGTGTGAGTTCATTACTTGGTTAAGGCGGTGGAGAACATTGAAAAGGTAATAAACAGGAGATAAATGACATCCATTAGTCATGGCACGTGGAACCAGAACAGTCTACCCCAGCGAGTGAAGTAAAGGGTTCAGTTCGACATTCCACCCACCTGAAACTTTGTGATAAATATGGCTACAAAAATGAGGACAATAGTTCGAATAATGTAAATAGTGTACATAATACCTCATCTCAGAAATATGGACAGATACTGAAAGGCTGAAACATTGTGATAAATATGGCAACAAATATGAGGACAATAGTCCGAATAATGTAAATATTGTACATAATACCTCATCTCAAATATATAGACAGAGACAGATACAGAAAATGCACATTTCGCCATTTTCCTCATTAAGATTTCTTGAGTTTGCAGGCTCACAGACGTAATACACACTTTTTAAAATAAAAAAAAAAATATGGACTCTATTTTAACATGGGTATCCACTAACGATAATGTTTCAAGTAATAAAAAAATGTCAAATTAAAAATAATTCGTTAGAAATAGATTGTATGGACAATCATAATCTATGTGTTCGGTACTATTGATGCAATTATGAAGCTTAGAGGGCATCTTAAAATATGTTTCACGTGTATCACGGGAAAGAATTCATGAATAAAATGTATTGATATTAATGAGGATTAACTTAGTTCAATATATGATAATATGAGAGAAAGTAAAAAGAAAGTGCATATTACCGCAGTCTACAAGACAGATAACTGCCCACAAAATCAGGTTTATTTATATTGTTCAAAGGTTTCCTCATCTTTGTTGCCGTATTCACGGTGTTTAGGCTTTTTTTTACGCTCCATCCTTATTCAGGTTATTGGAATTTTGCACTTAGCCCTTTATTTTGACCACCGGGATAGATTGTTCCAGTTCCACGCCTCTTCCAGATGTCTGAGTTACCTCCCTTTAACTCAACTCTCCATGTATTAGTTCACCACTGCAGTAGCCAGTACCTTCTTGGGGTCAAGACACTTCACCTGAAAAAAACCGGAGTGTACAACGGCCGAAACGTCGTGAATATGGCAACAAAGGGAGGACAAGAATCCGAACAAGGTAACTTGTGTAAATAATTACAATACCTCATCTCAGAAATATATATAAAATCAGATTTCACAAGTCTAGTTATTATCTGGGCTCTATGTAAGCAGCTGCGTAATAGATTTTCTACTTAGCAAACCCCACAGATTTTCGATATTAGTATGGCCCAAATCTAAACCATATTTCTATGGCCCAGGTCTAAACGATATTAGTGTGGCCCAGATCTAAACGATATTACTATATCTCAGGTCTAAAAGTAATTAGGATGGCCCATGTCTAAATGATAATACTTCAGCTCAGATCTAAACGATATGAGTATGGCCCAGGTCTAAAAATATTAGTATGGCCCAGGTTTAAAAATATTAGTATGGCCCATGTCTAAACGATATTAGTACAGTCCAAGTCTCAACGCTGTTAGTATGGTCTAAGTCAAATGAAAATAAAATGCCTCAAGTCAAAAAAGATATTCAGTGAATGGTCGGAAGTTCATTTTGCGCCGATTTTCTAAGTTTGGAGAATATATAACTTGGAAATTATCACCCGAAACAGCATCTTTATGGTGGAACAGATTACGTGGGTCGTTTTACAAGTATAGAAATGTCGAAATTATTCGGAATATAATAACGTATTTTTTTTTTAAATTCTGTAAAGCAGAAGTTAAGGAGACTAACATACACAGGAAATGAATAATAATTTAAAATATGTAACCAATGTAATCATTACGTATAATACGCAACTTTCCAGATTATTTTACAAGAACGTTAGAGGCAGGTATTATTTGCAAGAAATAAATGTCAACTTAATATATTTAATCATCGTGAATATATTCGTTTATAATGCCCAATTTTATCCAAATTTAAAGCGTAAATGTAAGGGAACGTATTATAAATAAAAGGAAAATACATATGACATTTTTTCCAGCTACGATAGTCAGAACGACATCACAATGTACATGTCCTTCTGCCCAAGTTAAATGTTGTTTTTAAAAGCAAACAAAATGTATCTTTTTTTAAATTGATATTTACATATATATTAAACTTATATAGATTTCTTCACCTCTGTTCCTTTCAAAGATGCCATGATATATTTCCAATATTCATGTATATATAGAAGAAAGTTTTTTGTCAAAAGCGGCCATTAGAAGATAATAAATTCTGTTCCTTTGCTTCCCACTATTTCTCCGTTTGAGGATTGAAATATAAACTATTGATACAAACCAGAAAAAAGTTTAACAATTTAAATTTGTTACCGTGAAAAATTCTAAAATCTCAGAACGTACAAAGTCGGTCTGAAAAGTAAAGGGAGTTGTATAAAAACATATAATTATTTCAATTCCAAACAACTACATGGTTTCAATATAACCCTGCTCGAGTTTAATGCCCATTTTCATCCTTCTCTGCCACGTTTCTAGGCACTGCTAAAAGGATTATTCATTGATATTCCGCATCTCCTTCGTTACGGCCCTCTCAATGACCTCCACGTCTTCAAAACGGTCCCCTTGATGATCCATTGAGCATGGTGAATTTCACATCAGATCAGGTGAAAAAGGTAGCTGTTTTAGTACTGCGGTGTTCTTTTTGGTCAGGATCTACTGGATGATCAGGGCGTTGTGATCAGGTACATTATCCTGATGAAGAAGACACGATTTGTCATACCACATCTCTCGCATGTGAAAGGTATACAGCACATACAGTCCTGTTATTTCTCAGATAGACTTCGCACAAGTGTTGTTTCACCACCTAAATTCATACCTTAAATTAAGGCCCAGTATTAAACACGAATAATTACTTTGTCATCTATTTGTAACATATTATTACACACATGCATATACATAGACATGCATATATAAATGGTGGAACTCGTTTGGAAAAACCTCGGATAGCTCAATTTGTAGTAGAACAAATCGGTGACCGAAGAAAAATGAAGAATAAAAAAAAAAAGAACAAAGAACATCAAACCAAGGCGAAAACAATCGTCTAGCGTTCAAGCTCCAATCCAAAGAAAAAAACCTCCAAAAGAAGTAAAAAGACAACTACGTAAAGTGCCCAATACACTAAGTAGAGCAAAACCTAAGATAATACTAAGGAGCTAGTCAAACTTACCTAGGTTTCATCTAAACGGATCCTCAGGGGGATGCTGGTAGCCAGCATCGCCCGGAAGATCCGGGTAGAATTGCCTGGCTCCTTAGGATTATCTTATATATATATATATATATATATATATATATATATATATATATATTAGTGTGTTCACCTTGTATATTATATCATAAAGAAGAAATATATACAAAGAATTAATTACCAATGTTAATGTGTTTAATGCGAAATCACTTCGCTAACAAAACTTAATGAAGCATTAACTTACTATCAATTCCTTGAATAATAATACGATCCTTATTTTTGAGCTGTTGTCAGATGGAAGTGACAGGAAAAGTACTTTGGAGAATTTCAAATTAATTTCGCCATTAATCACATTAACATTGATAATTAATTCTTTGTATAAATTGCTTTTTGTGCTATAATATATAAGCTGTACACTTTAATGTATTTACGAAAATCAGAACTGCAGTACGTAATAATAAGAATCTTAAATTCTGTGGAAAACTACGAAGACATTTTACTCTACTAATTGGATTATACTTAAGTCTATGTCACTCTAACTGATAAATACGTATAACAGGAAAATTTCTTCCATTCATCATTTTTTAAAATTAAAACAAAATTCTTAATTGATTGATTTTAACAAGAACTCTAGCGTACCAGGCTGTATCATGCTGGACACAAAACAATGTCGATCGGTATAATAAATGAAAACAGGTTCACACACTTCTGCATAGACCGGTATAATCTATGAAAGATAGATACACACACTTCTGGTAGACTTACCTTTAATAATTCATTTAGAATTTAGTCGCATTCTATGTTCATCGTTACATTTGTCTCGTTGAACTTGCTCTGGGCGATTATATATCAACTTGTAGGTATTTCTATTTGAAAGAAAAATTAATGTGAAGTATGGTGGAATACGAAGAATTGCACTTCTCATTCAGAGGTGGTAGATCAGTTTGAAAGTCCTTTTTATCCAATCTCTGTGTTTCAGTTCGATCTCTACCTTCAGTACTAATTTAAGATGCCATTTCTACTTTTAAATCTTACTCTTAAATTTTTGTAATCGCGTACACCTGAAAAATAGGCTGTATTTTATAAGCATAGTGTAACGATATACTCGACTATATTTATGCGTTATTATGTTCTGAACTCACGAAATACGGAGTTGCAAGACATTTATGCATGTTTTAATCTTTAGCTTGAGATAAATCGCTTTAGTTGAAGAGGCTCAGAAGTTTATGGAACGTCATCAGTATACAACACACTTCAGCAGTAATATTCCTCGTTAATAACGTTCTAAAGTTTGGCACAGTGTCACGTAAAAAAGGAGCTGATTTTGTCAAGCAAAAATCCGTAACGTGGGACAATACGGGACCATCAAAATAGAAACAGAAACTAAATTATTGTCTCTGAGATCCGAGTGCTAACATTTAAATCTGTTGGTGTAAAAATCTATATCTTGTGGCATATTTGTCATTGGTCGTTTTATTAATATTACTTTCTTTCTCTTTTTTTATTAATTTTCAGTACGCCAATACATTTTCGACTTCTCCCTCCATAGTAAAATTCTCTGTAGTGTCGATCTTCCCACCCACCCAGGGTGCAAAGCAAGCAAATAGGTGCGGCTGTTCCAGTTAATTTCCAGCCCTTGACGCGTGTCGTAACCATTCCCTTTGTTCCTTCGTTTACATTTTCCCCAGATTCTCATCTCGCGCCAACATTTTCTTTCACTCTCCTTCGAAATCGGCGGAGCATGGGCAGAAATTTTACGAATACATAAGTAAACTTCTCTTTTTAACAGACTTACCAGAGATCGCGTCTTTCTAATTCTAGCAGAATGGCTGCTATCTTTAAAAACTCATCATACACACAGACACATATATATACACACATACACACAATTATATATATATATATATATATATATATATATATATATATATATATATATATATATATATAACGCTCAAACACTAATATTCCACGGTTTTAATTCATTACATTAGAATCATAATCACGATGCAAATCATCAGACCTTCAAATTAGGTCTGATGATTTGAATCGTGATTACGATTCCAATGTAATAAACTATGACCATGGAATATTAGTGTTTGAGCCTTATATTTACCACTAATATTATCAATATATATATATATATATATATATATATATATATATATATATATATATATATATATATTGTATATCTTGCCAATGTTTTTGTTTGCTGTCAGGAATCATTGATTTCGAAAGAGTTGAGTTACATGATTCGTTTCAGGTGTATTTTCATGACAAAATGAGTTTTTAAAACGACTGAGATATATATAACACAAGTGCGTTTAATAGCGTAGCTTGGAATTTATGGGTAACAAGCTATTCTACTATTCCATTCATATATTACATTACTCTTCTCTCACAAGCTTTCCTTGTGCAAGACTAAGTATAAAGTAAGTGGCATGCCTCGAGAAAAAGTTTTACCGCTAGTCCCAGAGAAAGATTTAGTGTCCAGGGAACATTTCGCAAAGGTTTTTACATTAATAAATATGGAAGGATCTTGATATTGCTGACCACTGTGTAATTAGTGAGTTCAGTGCTAATAATAATCTCATTTTGTGATTATTATCCAAAGAAATTTTGAATTTCATTTTTGAGATGATGAATAGTAAATATAATTTGTTTGAATTATTTTTCTCTTCTTGATTATTATAAGTATTATTGAAAACATAGGAGGTTTGGCTGAAAAGTTCATAAACTGATTATAATTGAATGATGCTAGAGCCTGTCTATATTTCTGAGCTGAGGTATTATGTACACTATTTACATTATTCGGGTTATTATCCTCATGTTTGTCACCATAATTATTACAACGTTTCGGCCGTTGTACGCCCGGCCTTCTTCAGTATCTGCCTATATTTCTGAGATGAGGTATTATGTACACTATTTACATTATTCCGACTATTGTCCTCATCTTTTTCGCCATATTTATTACAACGTTTCGGCCGTTGTATGCTCCGGCTTTCTTCAGGCGATAACTGATAACTGACATCCATTTAATATGGCACATTGAACTGGCATAGTCTACCCCAGTGAGCAAAATAAAGGGTTCAGTTCGACATTCCAATCACCTGAAGAAGGCCGGAGCGTACAACTGCCGAAACGTTGTAATAAATATGGCGAGAAAGATGAGGACCATAGTCCGAATAATGTAAATAGTGATACTGGAGCCATGAAATATTGTATGCATTGATATCAACTCTTATTAATATCGGCATTGTTTCTTTCCAAGAAAACTCCAAAACTACTAGCGACTTCTCTTGAAAATGGACAACATTTGACATGACAGTTTTATCAAGTACCTGCAGAATAATTATTTAACCACCAATGACATTCATGTTAACATAATGGCATGGTTGCTATATTAGGGGATGACATTGCAGCTTTATCAACTGTGCAAAAGTGGGCAGCTAAATTTAAGAGAGGAAAGAAAAGTCTTGAATATGATCTTCAGGTCTGGACGTCATGCAAATGCCACCAGTGAGGAAAATATTCATCGTGTTCATCACATGTTGATTTGCTATCAGTCAAATACCCAATGCTATTAGCATATGCGGCGAGAGAGTTGAGAATATTCAGCGAAATGAATTTGATATGACGATGTTTTCTGCTCCGTGTGTGCCACATCTTCTGACACATGATCAAAAGGGGACCAGACTTTTCACATCACGGATAAATCTGATATTGATGCAGATCCAGTAGGTTTCCTTAAATATTTCCTAACTCAGGATAAGTGTTGG
The DNA here is from genome assembly GCA_963932145.1 of Acanthosepion lycidas. NCBI lineage: Eukaryota > Metazoa > Mollusca > Cephalopoda > Sepiida > Sepiidae > Acanthosepion > Acanthosepion lycidas. The sequence goes on along the minus strand of OZ010582.1, from coordinate 13,282,541 downwards.
TTTAATGAGTTTGAGCCAGAGACAAAGACACCAGCCATGGAGTGGAAACACCCCTCCTCACCCCATCAATGAAGGTTGTTTCATGAACAGGAAGAGTCATGGCCTCAGTTTTTTTTTTTTTTATGAAAAAGCCATTGTTTCCAGACTTCAAAAGGGCCATACCATCAATGGAGAGCGATGCCATCTTGCTTGAACAGTTACGAAAGACTATCAAGATCAAACACCCAGTAAAATAGAATAAAGTTGTCTTGTGTCATCAGGAAAATGCTTCGGCACAAAATTCCTTAGTTTCAATGCGTGATTGTGGCTTTGAAATATTTGATCATCATCTCTATTCTCATGATTTGGTTCCACCTTACTATCATTTGTTTCCCAACATGAAATAAAATTGGTTATAGCAGTTATGATGACGCCATATCTGCTGTTGATAACTTTTAGACCAGCAAGATGGAAGCTTCTTGAACAATAGGATCCAATCACTGCAACACGGATGGAAGAAATGTGTAGACAGCAAAGAGGACTATGTTGAAAAATAAACCGCTTTGGTTACATTCCATGGGAGTATGTTGGCAAGACTTTGAACTTTTCAGCCGACACTAGTTATATTACGGTCAAGTAATCTCTGGTGTTTATCTGTTGGCTGATTGAATTTCTGTTCATTATTTTGCAATAATGTCATTGTGAAGTCAGGGCTACTTCGATCCTTCTGAAGCAGTGAAAAATGTTTTACTATCTGCTCCAATTATGGATCGGGATTGTAGCTTATTAGAGATAGAAATTACTTAAACGTGCATTGCTCTCATCAGGTGGCTGAAAGTTCAATTTCTATATTGGGTAATGAAAGATACAGCAGAAATGAAATAGAACTGTCATCAAAAAATAAAACCAGATATCCCCTATCGTCCAAACAATGGACACAGGAAGATGGCCGAAAATCACTTGGTCGAAGTATAATAATCCAAGACGGCATTCTTCGAATTAAAATTACCGGACGTAATCCAAGAATGAATTTACCGAACATACTCCAAGACTGCATTCTTCTATATCAAATTACCAGCTCTGTTATGACATGTTAACCGTGTTTCAGGTGGTATGTTGGCCCGCGGAGATTGCTGTCTATCGATGGAGGTCTGCTGGAGAAGAGCTGTCTTGCTGGAGCGGCAGCCGATAGTAAGCTGGAGCGGCAGGCAACAGTCAGCTGGGGCTTTGGCTGATGATGGCTGGAACCTTGGGTCGGTACTCTGCTGCTGGAATAGATACAACACTTTATTCTCATTTTTGTTGTTAGCACAATGTTTCGACAGTTGTACAACCCACCATCATCAATTACTTGTCAATCCGGGTAACCTTCACTAACACTTTCTCTAATCTACAGGGATAGATATTTGTTGGCCGTGTGAAAGGTTCGTCTAGTTCTTATTTAACACTACCCAGTTCCCGGTCACCAATGTTTCCCTTAGAAATACACATTTGTCTCACTTTCTATATTACTTTTCGTGTCTTATATTTTATAACCAAATCAGCACAAGACATTTTTGCTCGTCACTACGCAACACCATTTCAGGCGCAGTCAAGTCAACAAAACATAAAACACCTCCATCTGTAAAAATACTGATTTCGGTTTCGAAAAGAACTGAACACACAACCTTTATCGTAGGAAATCATCTTTCAATATAATATTTATAATAATCAAGATCAGAACTACAGTTCGAATGTATGTGTTACCTTCATCTTGCAATTAACTGATGGCCCCATTGCACAGGCATTTCACATGTAATAATTGGAAAACTTATTTAGCTCATCAGATGTGGAATGTTGACGTAACGTGATATTAAACGGTACACGCCAAATAGTAACATTCTCATTCTCTTTCAGATACTTCGCTAACATATGATTACTTAATCTGGCACAAAAATAAGAAAATGTAAAGGGTGTTCCTAGTTCATGCTAGCACATACACTGTTACAGATGTAGCAAACTGCTTGAACGTAGTTAGGAATATATATATATATATATATATATATATATATATATATATATATATATATATATATATATATATATATATATATATATGTGTGTGTGTGTGTGTGTGTAGTCTTAAGTTGTGCTATATTTATGGGATAAAGTGCTCAATATCAGAGATAGAACGTGTGTAAATACAAAAGTGAACATAGAAGTAAAAACTTTGAGGCGACAGTCTGTTTCATGCCTGATGCAATCATCAGGCCACGACGATTGTATCTAGCATGAAACAGACTGTCGACTATATATATATATATATATATATATATATATATATATATATATATATATATATATATATAGGTTTTTTTTTCTCATTTCGTTGTTGGAAGATTTAAAAAAGGATTTAGGTGAAATAAATTATCGTAATGGTGCATTAAAGTGATTTGTTTTTCATTACATTATATATATATATATATATATATATATATATATATATATATATATATATATATATATATATACTTAGTTAATGAAGTTATTTGGTAAACCGTATGGACAATTCCAAGTAGGATGTAATCCAGGGAGTTCAATGTAAAAACAGACCAAATATTAATCATATTAAGAAATGGACAAATTTAAGGGTTCATAGAATTATATTTTATTTAGTTCGGACCTCGACGCAAAAATATTTGTGACTAATTAGTCATTTTGTTTTGAAAATGTAGATTTGAAGAATTAGGACCAAACCTCCTGATCCTAAGGAAATAAATTATAATCCCATGAAGCCTTAATGTTGCCTGTTTCTTAATATAATTAAAATTGATATATATATATTCTTCCCAAGTTCCGTTATTTTATGGAATAGACTCCCCAGAGAATTCTTCCTTGATCTCTACAATATTAAGCTCTTCAGATCAAGTGTTATATATACGACATATACACATAAGATGCATTTACTTCTTCCGTTTCTGGCCATAAAATAAATTCTAGTAGCCGTTTACGTTGAGAGAATTTTTATTCTTTTATAAAACGAGTATCTTTTAAAAATAACGATAAAAATATTACTGAAGCATCAGTTGGAGTTGATTTTTGTTTAAAGCCTTTATTTGAAAATATTTTTTTCGAAAAATAGATCACTCAAGTCCATGATGTATTTTGGCTTTTTCTAGAATTGATCAAGAGAAGAGACCCGAGGCGACGGAGACGTGGTTCTACAGAAGGATTCTAAGGAAATCATAGACCGAGCATAAAGACAACGATGAGGTCTTTGAGAGGGTGTAAACAAGGAGGAGGCCTATAGTTAACGTCAGGAAGAGACATCTGAAGTTTCTGAGACACATAATGAGGAAGGAGTGACTGGAGAATTTGATACTCACAGGTCGAATAGAGGGAAAAGAGTGACAAGAGAATACAACGCATGACATATCTAGTGGCCTTATGCAAGTGGATGACAGGATTGATCTGGGGGAGGTGGCAGAGGGTAGGAACTTGTTGGGAGCTGCAAGGGATAGAGGGAGGTGGAGAGCAATGATCGCCTACGTCCTACGTCACATACAAAGAAAGGAATGTCATCTTCTTGCCTTAAGCAGTTTGTAAAAGTTGATAGAGTATAAAATTCTTAATTAGATCTGGCAGCAGATTACATGTAGCTAAAATGACAAAACCAATCAATAAAATAGATCGCTTCCCCTCACATAAAATAAGAAAACAACGAGAAATAACATCCAAACCGTTAGAATAAAAGAAAAAGTTTTGAATTCTGTAATGAGCTAGAGTCAAAATTGTGTCGGAAAATCATTTTCATTATTGAATGAAAATAATAGCAATCTTCATCAGGTGAAGTTTTCGTGTAAGCATGAAACAGACTGATCTCAATATCCAGTTTTATATTTACATACGCGATATCTCTGATATTGAACACTTTAATCTATAAATAGCAGCTATAATCTATAAATACCATATATATATATATATATATATATATATATATATATATATATATATTAAGCGTTTCACCCTAACCAAGGCAGGGAGCCAATAGCACGCAAGGGGTTACAGAGTATTGGAGTGAGACCAAATAGGAATGATAGAGGAAAGGATGAAGAGAAGGATAGGGGATAAATCAAGGCATCTGGAGACGTCGATCGACATTACATTTGAATAGTTGGAGATTATAGCTATCAGGGAAACAAGAAATGGGGAGTGAGTTCCACAGACTAGAGGTGCAAGACATGAAGCTATTGGAGTAGAAGAGAGGGCTATATTTAACAGTTTTGACAGTGAAAGGGTGAGGGCAAGATGCCAGCATAATAGAACGCTTAAATTCATTAAGTCTGGGTTCCAGCGAAAGCAGCTCATCGGAGCACTTACCGTTAAAGTATTTGTAAAAAAAAGTCAGATGGAGGCGACGGCAGGTCTTTGAGAGTGCGACTGCAGACGAGATGCCAGATCAGGGCCAATTACATTGCATATCCGTCTCTGGATCTTATCAAGATCCTTGAGACAAACAGAAGGGGAACCGGACCATATATGCCAGCAATACTCCATGCAAGGTCAAATAGATGATTTGTAGATTTGAAGGATCGATTCCGGCGAGAAAAATTTCCTTGCCCGGCACAGGGAGCCAACTTTTCTTGCGGTGGACGAAGCTATTGACTTAATGAATTTGTTCCACCTCAGGTCAGCAGTCAATATGAGGCCGAGTAGTCGGAAAGAGGGACTCTCGCGAAGTTGAGCGTCAGACATCGGGGACAGGGATGGTTCTCTGTGATAAGTAATAGAGAACAGTTTTGTTTTTGAGGCGTTAAAGTTAACCAGCCAATTCGTGGACCAGTTCACAAGTGATTGGAGTTCCTTTTCTAGACGAACGGCCAGTTTAGTTTTGTCAACGACACTAGATTTGTTTTTGAGGGAGGAGTAAATTGTATTGTCGTTCGCGTAGATGCCGACCTAAGAATCTAGGATGTCAGGAAGATCGTTGATAGGACCATGGGATAGTCTATTTCAAGCCATTCTGTACGCGGCTATATTCAGCCCCTAAGTCTCTGTCTCGGAGCATTGTTTTCGATGTCAGTCCTCCTCTGATAGACGCCTTGTTAATGAGAAAGAGTTTGTGTTACCGACTGGTGGGGGCGTAAAGTATTTTATCCCGAGGTAAGCGGTATGGGGTTGTAGTTTATTTATGGCTAGAACCTATCATTGTAATTTAATAACAGTTCCTACTATGTGGAGTTTCATACACAAGCCCGAAACACACACGTGCGCGCACGCACACCTACACACGTATATATATATATATATATATATATATATATATATATATATATATATATATATAGATAGATAGATAGATAGATAGATAGATAGATAAGACTAGGCCCAGATAGATCGATAGATGAATAAGAATAATCCACGACAGATAGATAGATAGATAGACAGATAGATATAAAGATAAGAAGAGGACCAAATAAATCGATAGATAGATAAGAATAAGTCGAAGTAGATAGACAGATAGATAAGAATAGGAACAAATAGATCGGTACATAGATAGGAATAAGCCAATATATATATATATATATATATATATATATATATATATATATATAAATATATATATATATATATATAAATATATATATATATATATAGATAGATAGATAGATAGATAGATAGATAGATAGATAGATAGATAGATAGATAGTTATTTTGATCTGATAGAAAGCGTATCAACATATATGTATATATAGAAAATGCCATATCCTTATTTGTGAGCCGTATGGATGAAGAAAGAAACGCCCATTAGGTGTTCCGTCTTTGTAGTTTAGTGCTAAGTTATTTTATATGTGAAGAGTTCTAAATATGACAGGAATTCCATAAATGGATAGAATAAATATAAATAAAAGATAAACCAACATATATCGATTCTAAAATAGCTTGAGAGAAAGAAAGCAGAGAATAGAAATAAGAAAGCAGATGGTCAAATTTCAAGAAATATGATATAAACTAATGCATAATGTGTGTGTGTGTGCGTGTGTGTGTGAAATACAGAATACTCGATGCATAAATATTCAATGATGGCTTCGCTAGCAGACAGACGAAAATAGAATGATGTGGTTTAACTGAAGGCCTTCAAGAATAAAACCGCGCGATTGTTCCTTCAAGTCATCTCCAATAACTTGTTATTTTTCCTATACTTATAAATACCGCCTCGTACAATGCCACATCTCAGGAAGTCCGCCTGAAAAGACGTTCTTCAAGGATATACATTGCCGTTTATTTTGATTTTCTTTCTACCATTTGCCTTTGAATTTTCACTGGATGTTCTGAGTTTGTCACTTTTTCAAATAGATCTCACCTAAAACGCTCATATATATATATATATATATATATATATATATATATATGTGTGTGTTTGTGTGTGTGTGTGTGTTGGGTGCTGTATCACTACAAACGTTATAATAGTAAATACACATATTTGAAATCGACGCTCCATTTGTATTTTTACTTCAAATAGTATCTTTAAAGTGCTCACCGGCAAAGGGACGCAGTTTCGATTCCTGCCAGAGAGCATATTTTCTTTATAATGCTTTTCTCGAATAAGTAATCCTATAGGCCTAATACGAACAGTTTAATGTAAAAAACAAACAAAAGCAGAACCTCTATTTCAAATGCGCATATACTCTGTAATAACGTTTCAAGTAATTAAAAAACATTAATTCTGTATACATAATTCGGCAGAAATACCATATATACCTGCCATAAATGCCTTCCACATAAGGGTTAGACATTAGCTAGTTTGAACATCGCAATCAACTGCGCGGAAATATTAAGTTGGCAGCATGTAGCAACTGATCCTCAACCACTCGAACAAAATTGCTCAAGTTCCATCATTTTAAATGTTTGCAAAGAACCCTAAGACACTGGCTTATCCATAGACGTTGAACACCTCTTTATTTTATTAGCGCTCATTTGTCATTCCTGGCGAAAGAATTCTCAATATATATATGTATCTTTGTGCGTATGTCTGCCTGTCATTCTGTCTGTCGATATTTTGTCTTTGAAACATCTTTTGTTGACTCTTACAGAAAAGGATGTTTTTTTAATAATCTTTTCAAATGTGCACTATTTAGCGGTCGCGTGAAAATTAAAAGCTAGAAATAATTAAGGCGAGAAGAAGCTATCACGAAAGACATACTGAGCGATGTTATTTTTTTTTAACAAAGAAACGTGGTAAAGATTTTATTTTTTCATTTGCGAAAAAAGATAGAAAATTCGTAAGATCTCGGATCTGTTGGAATTAATTTATGCTATGACGCGGCGAATAAAAGATCGCAATCTGCCCATGGGAATAATGAAAATTTCAAATTTGTCAAGTGGCCTACAAAACGGAAGATAATCGTAATCAGGTCACGCACTGACCGAGAAAGGCATCAGCTGAGGCCACCCCAGAGAAAAAGGAAGGGAAGTGAGAGAAAGGGAAAGAATAAACCATTAACTATCTTTCGGAGATATCATTTGGTTTTGGAGAGACACCTGTTTTATATCCAGACCTGGACATGATAAAAGTTTGTTGCCGGGACAGATCGCTGGCGACAGGTGCGACAACGTCCAGTTGAACACCCATTTGACGCTTGGCGAAAATCTCGTTGATAAATTCCAGATGACATTCGGTTAAGATAGAGATTAAGGACCACATTACGAATCATAGGGATCTGGTGGAAAAAAAGAGGAAAAGAAAAAAAGGAAGATAATTATTTTTTTTCTTTGAGCGATAATTGTAAACTGATGCCAGGCTGGCCACACCCGCGCTCTCAAGCGTCATTGGCTGAGTGGTGGCGTGAGCGGTGGGCGAAGGTAAACATATGAGAAGGAGGGGAGGCCTGTTGACGCCTCTAAGGGGAATGGTGTGAGATACCAATATGAGAAAGGAAGAATTTGGGAGGACGATTCCCTTAAGAACCCCTCTAAAGCAGAAAGTAATGGACTTCCAAAAATGGAAAGTGATAAATTTTCCTGTCCGAAAACAAACATTGTGGATTTGGAATTATCGAGGAATCCAAACCACGACAGTCCAACACCCGGTTTTGGTCGGCGTCCATATAAACAGAGTCGCAGCGAGTAGACGGAGACGCAATTCCGAGGAGACGCAGTTCCGAGGAGACGCAATTCCGAGGAGACGCAGTTCCGAGGAGACGCAGACAGTGTTGAGCCGTGAGCTCGCAGACCAACCTTGCAGGAAGCTGACTGAAAGAACCACGCATTCCGACTTAGACTTCTAACCAAAATCAATTTATTTTTGAAGAATGACTCAGATTCACACCACCAAAACAAATTTTACGAACATCGCCTGAAGATACCAAAAAACAGTTATTGAAAAACAACGTAAGATATTAAGACTCCCCTAACAAACGCAAAGTGTCACGTATGCATAGAAGCGGTTCGGGAGAAACACACAGTCCTGTATTCAGCAACCAGATATAAAAATATTTGTTATTCTTTTTTTAACACATTTGAATCTTTCGAGTTGTTACTTTATTTTATGTTACATATACTTGTGCGGTGTTACCCTTGATCGAATTCGGCTTGCATTACGGCCCGACGACTGATTGATTTCGTCTACCTAAGATCAAATCTCAACGTTGGTAGGTTAGACTAAAAATCAAAGCAGTTACCAGATGTTGGAGGCGAGCTGGGAACGACAAAGCTGATACCGACTCTAACCAGATTCCCATCTGAATCAGTCAAGGGTTAGAACGTCACATTTGGCGCCGCGACCAATACCAAGTCACATTGGTCGTCACAGGATAGCACAGGGGCAGAGAGGCACGGAGTGACGTTACACAAATGTTCTTAGAATTTTCTATTTGGATGGCCTATAGGATTGTAGAATTTCTTCGTAATGTTAATTGTCGTATGGGCTTACTTCTAATTTATGCTAATTCAGTTTGATAATGTTTTCCCATATTCTTGTTAAAACTTGTATTATGTAGGTGTAGTATTACTTTAATATGTGTAAGAGTATGCAGTATAAATTTATGTTGGTGTGTCTTCGAAATTTCGAACTATTGATAAATAAAGTAAATTTAGTACTTGGTTTGAAATGTTTTATATAAATAATTATTTTATATTGAAGAGCCTCAAAAAATTAACAAGGAACTTTCGTTAGTTTTTTATAAACTTGTATATTGTGTCGAAGTATTAGTGATCTAAAGTTGAGCGAAAGAGATAAGAAGAATTCTACTCATAATAGGATGAAGTTTCTACTTTTTGCTGCCTGTTTCATGATTCAAGGAAATCCGAATTCTACGATGAGAAAATAAAATGTTGCCGATTACAAGAATAAGATGTAAATTCTCTGAGCTGATTTGGAAATTTAATTTTCACTTACGCAATTACATACCAAGACATTTTTGCTAAAGTCAAATAGTGATAACTTTTGTGCTAACAACGAGGAAATTAGCTGTGGCATAAAGACAAGATTATTTACCTGCACCCACATTCAAAATATTGCAACAAAATGTAGACATTCTTTGAACTGTAGTAAAACTTATTTGACAGGAGAATTTGGAAGCTAATTCTAACTTACTATCTATTCCGAGATCAAAATCAAAATTAAAATGGCAGGTAAGAGGCAGCAATTAAAATTTGGAAGATGAACATAATAATAAAAATCTATGAAAACGTATAGTAATTCATTGTCTGCAAAAACCAGATGAAATATTGTTGATCTTAATGGCTTTCTGTTTTTGATTGCAAAAACATGACATGGCAATTTATTTTATCGTAATGGTCGCTTTCATCGATTTCCTTCGTTGAAATCAGAAACGTTATCGGATATATGTTTGTCTTATAAAATTTGAGATTAATATATCTCTGTACTAGCCGAACTACGGGTCTAATATTTTTTTATCAATAAAAATATTGTAATTTAAGAATTCCAATGAAGTCAGCCAAAATGCACCATGCATATAATGACAACTGTGGGTGGTATTATTGATTAAAACGCAAAATAATGAGGATTCTCATTCTTTTGCATTGCCATTCACCCAATGCAAGGTAAAAGAACCACTGAAGTTAGAGAGTTAATAAATAAGGATGCAATGCGAACACAAGAGGAGGAGGTAAGAAATGAAACTGATGAGGATATGTAAGAAAGGTATCCGTTG
>OZ010582.1:13262408-13264908 GCA_963932145.1 Acanthosepion lycidas | reverse complement strand
GATGCGGCATAAACACAGACTGAGTGCTGGAATCTCCAACAAAGATTTATTCCAGACAAGTATACGAGAGCAGAACCACAAAGATATAGTTAGCAAGTCTCATTCGTTATATGTGATGAACAATTTCATGATTAAATTTTGATTTTTTTTTTTCTTCAATATATTTTTGCTTTTTAAAGTTGTCGGAACCTTTTAGCATCAGAGCCTCGGGATCGTCATCCTTTCTCTCATTTACCTTTCTCTCCACACCATCCATGAGCGGTGGTGGATATGGCTTTGGATCAAAAAGAGTTTGTCGAGGCCAGTCCAGAATCTCCTCCCTCGCAACTAAAAGGGAAATAAAACAGGTGAATTTTCTTGGTCTGTCAAAGTTCACCTTGGTTTTGCCATTACGACGAGCGTTGTCCTCTTTCCTCGGTTTATACGTAGTAACCTTTAATAATAACCTTTTGTATTTATAAAATGATGTAACGAATATGCATACATATGGGTTCCTCCTCACAGTAATATGATTGCCTGGTGTCAGACATAACTACAGACTGATGTGGAGGTACAGGATGACGCCTACTGACTGCGCCTATTGGCTACGCTTATTGTCTTCGCCTGTTGCCTAAGCCTCTTGCCTACCACTACGACGAGGAGCAGTCCATTACGGTTACCTGCTAGATTGTCCTACTCGGTTACAGTAGTCCAAAACCACTTTGCTACTTCGAACAAATATCTCTTTCTGGGACATATCATAAAACAATAATAATTATAATTAAGATGGCATTATTTGAATTAGTTTCTTGTAGGTATACAGGGATGATAAATTTATCATCTTTAATCCTAATATAAACATTGCAGAATAAGAGTCCTTGGGCTATATTTTCGCTTTCCTCTGTTGAATATGCCGAGCGGTATCCATTACAAACCTTACTATATCTTGGCAAATATATCTGCTACCGCACTATGCAAAACCGGATCTGCGAATCATGAATGCTCATTAAACCTCTGTTGCTACACTGAAAAACACCAGGGGCATCACGTCTAATATACGCATCAATATTGCCATAAGTACTATTTTGTCCATGATTAACACACATTAAGTCATATTCCGATCTTAAAAAAGGAGCAAGTTGTGTAATTTCATGGCATGAAAACCAATCACATTTTACGATTTCTTAAAGATTACACACATCGCATACTTCGTCCATTTTTAATTCTCAATGAGAGTCGCTGATCTGGTTGTAATTTGCAAGAGATTGTGATAATTTTAACAGAATACATGCAAGCATTAGTAGGAAACGCAGTACCCAGGCCAACATCGGTACACTCGTTCACAGTGTTGCAAATAATTCTTAAGCTGATGTTTAAGCACACGCGCATGCGCACATATCGCTCTCTCACTCTCTCTCTCTCTCTCTCTCTCTATATATATATATATATATATATATATATATATATATATATATATATTACGGCTTATCAAACATGTTCGCATTCTTTAAAAACCAGAACAAATTTTTCGATTTTAGAATTATTTGGCAGATAATAATGATCTACCCCGAAATGCGATTTGCAGGTCGAGAACACTAGAATCAAGCAGATTAATATACCGAACACGAATTCGAACCCTGTTCTCCGATGTCCAAATCTGAGCTAATATACATTACAGCACCAGCCTACCGGAGCTTACAGCACATTATTTTCCAAAACGGGAACTCATCTAGGTACTGACTAAGCTTGACGATACTTATCCTCTTTGATTGTACGAGGACAGATGTTTCGACGTGATATGACTGTAATAATATACACACACACACACACACACACACATATATATATATATATATATATATATATATATATATATATATATATATACTCGACTCTCCCATCGAATTCGACGTATGAGGGTCAAGCAGATCAGTTCCTAGGAAACCGACAGTCCGACAACAGCACATGAGATTTGAAGGTTTCGTGCAGAACCATCCACACTTTTTAAAGGGCCGAATACAGAGACCTGGTGCAGTACGTGCCACAAGGTCCCCAAACGACCCTCCGCAGGTTTTGAATTCAGAGTTGTCCTTCTCCTAGTTGCCGTATCCAAGGCTATAGAACCCAGTCTATACCGCTATTTACCCATAGCTGGATGGAGAAGAAGAGGATTCATACCTTTTCCAAGGGTATTAGCACGTAAGTGAATGTAATGGATTCGATTGGAATTCGAACTCGGCTCCCCGATTCCTCAATCCAAGCCGCTATCCATTACTCCATATGTGTGTGCGTGTATGTGTATGTGTATGTGTATGTGTGTGTGTGTGTGAAAGTTTGTCTTGACAGAAGACGCTAATTACGACGCTGAGATCCGTAGATGTATTGGCATAGCCAAGGTCATATTCCAAAAGCTAAGCAGAGTATGTATCAAAATATTTTTACAAACGTTGATGGCGGTTTCCTCAAGCAGGCATATATGATTTTTGCTTACGCCCGCACGAATGTTATTAAACGCGAGGCT
>OZ010582.1:13244908-13259908 GCA_963932145.1 Acanthosepion lycidas | reverse complement strand
TCTCAGCCTGATACCACAGAGGACGGTGATCTCCCTTTTCTCTCCATGTCTGTTCTGCCACTCCTGATTTTTCCACTTTCCCTCATGTTACAGCTTTCTGGTATTCTTGAAGTCTTACCTTCATGGGGCGGCATGTATCCTCTTTATATTTCTTTCCGCGGCTGCACGGGATAGCGTACACACAGTCTTTAGATAACTGATAACTGACATCCATTAAACATGGTATGTGGAACTAGAACAGTCTACCCCAGTGAGGGTTCAGGTTGACATTCCAACCACCTGAAGGAGGCTGGAGCGTACAACGGTCAAAACGTTGTAATAAATATCGCGACGGAGATGAGGACAATAATCCGAATAATGTAAATAATGTACTGCATGATTACTGTCTCTTCCGGGCGTCTATAATATCTTTAGACTTATCGCCTTTGGGAAATACTTTTTATCGTTTCTTAAGGTAAGAGAACTTATTCATCATTAAACAAGGTAAATAAAGCATTATAATATATATATATATATATATATATATATATATATATATATATATATATATATATATATTGCTGTAAAAGCAAGAGAAAAGGATTGCATTCATTCAGTCTTTATTCACGGTACACTTTTTTATGAATAAAAATCAGAACAAAGGAGATAAATCGTTATTGTGTTGGATCAATATGTCTTAATCATTTCTGTTAAAAGATTTCCCCTGGGAATAGTTCAAGACGAACGAAGCAAGTCATCTGAACGGGGATTTGCGACCAATACTTGGTTAGCTTGAATAAGCAGTGAAATAGAAATTAATCACTTCAGTTCTTTTGCAGAACCAGAGAAAGGATATTTTCCTTCAACTAGAAATAATTTATTGTTGTTGTCAATGGTGAAGACACCTTAGCAATAAACTTGCTAATATTAGTAGCTGTTGTAGTTTTTAGATGTTCAATAATTATTATCATCATGATTAACATTTATTAAAAACTATGTCTTCTTAAATATTAGCACAAACTGAGTCCCTATTCAGAAGAAGCAATCATGGAAAGAATAGCGAAAGACCAATTATAACTTTGCTTCTGCAATGCAACTAAATAAATTAAAAATAAATTAAAATATGAAAATTTTATGAGGATTTATCAGAGTAATCTTTAAAATATCAATTGGGCAATACTGTTCGTTTGTGTGATCGAGAGAGCTAAGAATAAAAAAAAATACGCATTTCGTTGTTGTGAACGATGAAATTGAATTCTATCATAACACAGAAATGTTTGTTCCGGTAGAACACAAGACGATCAGAGAATGAAAATTCTAAAAGAATCTTAACGTCTGTAGATTTTTCATTCGGGGCTACAATAATTGACCCACCGAGAAACATTTTTTTCTCTGGATATATTGGAGATTCGATAGAGATTTCCGTCCGCGATAGATATTGCTGTAAGTAAGGGGTGAGTTATGTTGTTGTTGTTGTCTGTCATGTTTGAAACATTACAGTAAATTTAGCATGTTAGTCTTCTTAGCAATTAGTGCTGCAGACAATTTGATTCATACATGTCACGGCCTTCTTCTATTCTTTTTCTATAGGACGTGTCTCTTCAGGACGCGTGGATAACCACCTCTCCACAGTCTTCTATCAATCGTCGCTCTTAGCAACATTTGTCATTTTCTTAACCGTTCAACCTTTAATTCACACAACCTCGTCAGGCAGGTTTTCCGCTGCCATTCCCTGTCTTTTGGGCCTTTTTTTAAAGTCTTGTGAGTGGCAAATTCTTAGATCTTTTATATACATTTTTGATATTTTTTAAAGATATTTTTTTATGTTGATACGTTTTTTTATGGATACAAATATTTAAGTAAATGCTCCGTTTATAATGAACAGTATTAACAACATTTATTATAAACAGAGCATTTACTTAAATATTTGTATCTATAAAAAGAACGTATAAACATAAAAAATGTCTTAAAATAATTGTCGGACTTTCTCTATTTCATAATGTGTGACCTCATTTATTAACATTTGGATACGCATTGAATAGATATGAATGCATGAGAGAAACGCTCCTCTGTTGCCAAATTGGTAAAAGCACACCAGTCTATATGACAGTTTGTTCGATTCTTGTCGGAGAACGAATATTTTCTATGAAAATTTCTCGGATATTCAGGCCGGTGAATGTTATTTAATACTGTTTATTATAAACAGATCATTTACTTAAATATGTGTATCTATGGAAAGAAAGTAGGAATAAAAAAATGTCTTAAAAAATAATTCTCTTGGACTTTGTTCATCTCATAATGTGTATTTTTGATAATCTAATAATAAATGTTTCCGGCTTCCTTCAACTTTGACCTTCAAAATGTTAAATACAATGGAAATCGTTACATTCTGCATCTATGCATTCTGTTCTTTTATTGTACTATATATTTCTTTTACTTTCAAGATCCCATTGGATACTCGGGGACTTTACTGCCTTTCTTGGGATGCGGGGTCATAAAACTCATATATAAAAATTTGAAAAAGTTGGAATTGTCAGAAAACCTATGACTAGTTGTTGATATTACTGTTTGTGTGTTGAATACTTTCTTTTAGGACGTGGACAATAATGATACTCTGTATTAGTTGAAATATCTCTCCTCTTAAAAATAAAGACTATATGAACATTTATTCCTCTTCTAATTCTTGGTTCTCTACTTCTTCTTTGATAATGCTGGCAATATCTCATTCAGTGTAATACATTACCGGCTCAATGTCTTACACAGAGGTGAATGTAATGTGGCAAATACATGTTTTATGTGAGTATATATTTTGATATTAAGTGGAACATCCCAGGTAGATTTTTCTGTTTTCTTTACATTGATAATATTGTTCTGAATTTGAATCGCTTGCAAAAATCGCTTAAGGAAAAAAAAAAAAAACTTTATTGTCTTATTAATCCTACGTAGGTCTCTGAATTTTTTTTTGTCTAATAGTTGTTTTAACATGCCACATTTTCTAATTTTAATTTTAAGTTATTTATCTTTACTTATTTTAATAGTTTCATTATTAGTTAAATTCGATGAAAATGCCTTATTTATGAGAATTTTTGTTTGAAAATATTCTTTAATCACTATATCTGGACCATTAACTTTTATGGCTATTAGTATGATTAGTTAAAACCGAAATAATAACTATCTGATGTCCTTCTACGAATGGTCAGTGTGATCGCCTTTCCATTTTCTTTGCATATGTTCCAGTGTAATATTGAATATACTGCTAAATTTTATTATGTCCGTTTTGAATTCCTTCAATTTCTGAATTGGACAATACTAAGTGGTCAATAGACTAAACTTGTTTGTATTCTTCTTCATCATCATCATCATCATCATCATCATCATCATCTTATTTTTATTATTACAGTAGAATCCCTCATATCCGGAATCCCTCATATCCGGGCATGATTTTGATGTGTATATTCGAACTATCTGGCTGATATGTAACAGATATGAAATTTCGTTTTCTCAGGAAATTTACTTTGGATAATTGCTTATGCTTATTTCACCCAAGAGGTTCGTATTGGTGCGAAAGATGATTGGAATAAGAGGACAGTTAGAATTATCGCAAAAAGTGGAAATTTTAAACAGACTAGACGTTGATGAAAGTTCATTGTAAATAATGACTGAGTTCAACATTGGGAAGTCAACATTGTATGATATAAAATCTTCCAAAGAAACACTTCTCCGGTGTTCACATTCTCCCAGTGAACAAGGAAATAAAAAAAAACATGATTGTGATGAAACCTGGACTGAAGTTGAAAAAAATCTATTGAAAAGGTTGCCAGTTTTATGGAAAGAAAGCTAGCATTCAGCTACGACGATTGCAATAATGCACGTAGAGTTAAAAAGTGTCTTTCGTTTAAAAAAATTCACAACGAAATGCAGAAAAAGTTGAGAATGACATTAGAAGAGAAAGAATCATCATGCAACAGCGATTAAAAAATCCTCGTTACATTATTTGTTTTTGCATCTGTGGCATACTTAATTTAATGAATTTTCCTTAACATTACATAATTTATTTCTCTTTCCTTAAAATCAATTCTGTTATATTCCACTCACCATTAGCTGATTTTGTTTACTATAAAACATTGAAAATAAATGTTAAACATTATTTTACTTCTTTTATTTTAATCTAAATATAACCCCACATATCCGGACTTCAATTCGAAGAATACAAACATATTGTCGAAATCTTGTTAAACATTATTAAACACTATGTATATTTTCAGTTTTTTTGAATACTTGTATACATTTTTAAAAATAAATCGAACATAACAGATATACTGTCGAAACATAATTAAAAGAATCAGTATTAATAATTGTAATGAAGTTGGTGATGGTAGAAATATTAGTATTCAAGCATTTACATTTTCACGCTAGATTTTCTGACGATCATCGTCGAAGGCTGGATAAGAAAAACTCTCTTCAAATCTCCATCACTTTTATAAGTATTGTAGAAAACAGCAATATCATTGAACCTGGTATATTCTTAAACTGTTTTGAGATTATTATACATTACGCAGATAAACGGTATTCTTTCCTGGTTTCAAGTAGACATTCTCTTACGTACACGTAGTCACCATCAGATTCCAAAGTTTTCACAACACTCAGGGAAAGCCCTGGTATTTTAAAATTTTTTTCTTCCCCATATTTATTTTTTTATACATTTGTTAATTATGTCTGATCTATGGGGAAGTCCTCGTATTATTAAACGCTCTCTCTTCCCTTCACATTGACAGTTTGCTCCAGTTTGCTCCAGTTTTGTTCTTTTCCGTTATTCACGATAATCAGATCCAGTTATCTTGCATGAATGTCCCGATTTATCTGGGTGTCACGATTCTAGTCTATTTATTATTATTATTATTATTATTATTATTATTATTATTATTATTGTTATTTTTTCTGGTGTATTTCTTTCCGTGTCCCGGACAGAGATCTAAGGTCAGAAATGACTTCAGAACATTTTCAACTGTGAAATTCAGAAAAAAAAAAAATAACTCATAGATAAAGCCCTTCATAAGGTGTGTGCTGTACTTGTGATAACAATTGTTTTTGTATTTCTTTATGGCATGGGCTGACAGAAATCCCTTCAATGAGTCTATTAGAATCTATCAAATCAATGCGAAGGCTCCACTACATCTGTAATGTCCTCATGTCCCCATTTTTGAGACATCGATTTCAAGGTACTTGTAATTTTATAGTTTTTGATGATCTTCAATGATACATTGCAGTTTGCAGGGAAGACTTTGTGGTCTCTAATCACGATGTCAGTGCGATTAGCTTTGATTGTTCTGTCTATGTGTATTGTAAAGTCCCATAAATTTGTTGCAGGACCTATCTCCGTAATCGGGTCTGGGTGGTGTTCATACCAATTCCTCGCAATTTCATTTATTATTATTATTACTATTATTATTTGTTTATGCCATCCTGCTTTGTATGCTGTACAGCCGGGTTAAAACTATGGTCCTTTGGCACTATAGGAAAACTGCTATTTAATTGATAGCACTTTTCTGAGTATATGGGATGTTCCTATTAGAACAATCTTCTGGACACCTTGTATTTTGATGTTACCTTGGACACTTAGTAAATTTGTCCATTCCTTTTATCACAAGGCCCAGATTTCCGATTACTATTGGCATGTTGTCATTCTTTATTCCCTACATTCTGTTAATCTCGATTTCCAGTTCTTTCTATATGGATTATTTCTTTCTAATTTTCATGGAAGTGTTTCTCTCAGATGGTACTACTGTGACGTCACCCTGTCTGTCTCCGCGCCGTCGTCGTCCTATCTTGTCCTGTGACGACCAATGTGACTTGGTATTGGTCGCAGCACCAAATGTGACGTTCTAAACTTTTGCTGATTCGGATGGGAATCTGGTTAGATTCGGTATCAGCCTTGTCGTTCCCAGCTCGCCTCCAACGTCTGTTTTGATTTCTAGTCTAACCTACCCACGTTGTGATTTGATCTTAGGTAGACGAAATAAATCAGTCGCCGGGCCGTAATGCAAGACGAGTCAGAACAAGGGTAATACCGCACAAGTATATGTAAAAGAAAATAACAACTTGAAAAGTTCAAATGCATTAAAAAAAGGATAACAATATTTTATATCTGGTTGCTGAATACAGGACTGCGTCTTTCTCCCAAACCGCTAATATGGATACGTGACACTTTGCGTTTGTTAGGCGAGTCTTAACATCTTAAGTTGTTTTTTCATGAACTAGTTTTTGGAGTATCTTCAGGCGATATTCGTAAAACTTGTTTTGGTGGTGTGAGTCTAAATCGTTCTTCAAAAATAAATTGTTCTTGGTTAGAAGTTGAGGTCGGAATTGCATGGACCTTCAGTCAGCTTTCTGCGAGGCTGTCTGCGAGCTCTCAGTTCAACTCTGCGTCTGCGTCTCTCCTCCGTGCACCGTGTCTGCCTCAACTACTCTGCAACTAACTGCCGTCTACTCGTTGCGACTCTGCTTATATGGACGCCGACCAAAACCGTGGTGGGCCTGTCGGGGTTTCAGGTTTCTTGATAATTCTAAATCCACAATAACAATTCCCCGTTCCCGAACAGGAAAATCCAGTACTTTCCATTTTTGGAAGTTCCTACTTTCTGCTTAAAGAGAATCGTCCTCCCAGACTCTTTCATTCTCATATTGGTATCTCACCCAATCCCCTCAGATGGTGTCCACGGGTTTCCCCTCTTTCTCACAGTGGCATCTCACACCTATCCCTTCAGGGGGCGCCAACAGACCTCTCCTCCTTCTTCACATGATTACCTTCGCCTACCGCTCACGCCACCATTCAGCCAATGGACGCCAAGGAGCGTGGGCCTCGGTTTAAAATTCTCGCTCAAAAAAAAAAAAAAAATTATCTTCTCTTTTTTTTTTCTTTCTTTTCTTCTTCCCGACAACAAACCCATACGACCCGTAGTGTGGTCCTTAATCTCAATCTTAACCGAATGTCATCTAGAGTTCGTCAATCGAGATTTTCGCCAGCATCGAGTGGGTGCCAAATATTTGTTCTGATAAAAAAAAAATTAACTGACATCAAACAGGTGTTTTTTTTTAATGGTATCTGCGAAGGACAATCAAGGTCTAATCTTTCCTTCTTTTTAACCTGTGGGTGGTCCAGCTGACACCTCTCTCCGCCACCGCGAGACCTGACCAATATTATCTCTTAGCATTCTATTTTGTAGGCCACTTGACCGATTTGAAATTTTCATTATCGCCATGGGTAGACGGCTATCTTTTATCCGGTGCGTCGTCATAAATCAAATTAAACCCGGCAGAACCGAGATCCTACTTTCCTTGCTCATGAAAATAAAATCTTTACCACTTTTCTTTGTTAGAAAAAATAACATCGCTCAGTGTCTTTTCGTGATAGCTTCTTACCGCCTTAATTAGTTCTCGCCTCTCTTTTTTTTTCACGGAACCTTAAACAGTGTCACACTACTAGGTCAATAAGCATCCACTTCCTGAATTTCTTGTCTTTTATGATAATATCAGGTATGTTGGCATTTATTGCCAGTTTGAATTGATATGTCCCAGAGGATAGTTACATCGTTATTTTGGATAAGTGCATCTGGTTGTTGCTCATACCATCTCTCAGTGGTTTCGATTTTGTGCTTCTTGCATATCTTTTAGTGCATATATTTCGCTATCGTCTATGGGTATATTCATTTCTTGCTAGTTCCGGATATCCTGAGATAATATGATCAACAGTTTCATTTATCCCTCTGACAGTGATATGACATCTTGTGACAATGATATGATCTGGTTGCGAGGTGTTGGTCCTGAGGTGCAATAATTAGGCCTTCTGTCTCAACTTTCAACCCGGCGCGCCTCAGACACTGATGTGTTTTTCTGATGTGTTTCTCCGTCTTTCGTTCTTTTTTTTTGTTTTGTTCTCATTTGGCCAAGTTGTTTTGCTTTCTGTTTTACTCGTTTGGCATAGATAGTATTCGCTTCGCTTTTTGTTGGTATGATTTCAAATATATTAACTTCTTTCTTGAAGAGAGCAGCTTCTTTATTGATGGAGTGGATTTGGTACTTTATTTGTAGAAGAGAGTCATTGTTTTGTAAGGTAGGCTTCCAATCAGATTGTTTTAGTTTTTAGAGTTAGTTCAAGTTGGAATAGATCTCGGCCTACTAAAGTTCTTGGTACGTCTAGCCTATCAACATCTGATTTCGGGAGGGACATCCTCATTTGGGTATGCATTTTACTGGTCTTGTCGTCAAGCCTTTTAATGTCATTCAACTTCTGTTTAAGATTGTTGAAGCTGCATGTTACTATGGTATAGCTAAGAGAGTGATAGCCTTCATTTTATTAACCCCTTTAAGTTCGCTTTTATTGCTAAGGAAAAGTAAGGAAAAATGCAAATAAATCAGGAGTGTAATGATAATAACCATTTTAATATTTTTATCTATATTTATCGGTAATTTTATTCAATACTTCTAGTAAGATATTTTTTTCATTTCATTATTATTGCTGGAGCTATTTTGTTTCTTTTAATAATAATAGTAATAATGATGATGATGATGATGATGATGATGATGATGATGATGATGATGATAATACTACTACTACTACTACTACTACTACTACTACTACTACTACTAATAATAATAATAATGATGATAATATTATAATTCTGCTTGCTCCTCCCTCAGTTACGTAGTTACCACAAGGGTTACAACCTGCCAATACCACTCAAATAATGGACGGTTCTGTTTTGATCACTTGAAAAGACGCTACTTGGTTTCAGTGAGGAAATGAAAGAAATAAAGAAAGAAAGAAATAAAGAAAGGAAGAAATGAAAGAATGGGATCTAGCAATGCTTAACGTTTACTGCCAATAGGAGTAGACTGATTCATGTATCGTCCTGTTCACATTCTTCCCTGGTGTTTTGAACACGAGTAGAGCTTAATCCCTTGCTATTTGTTTAGGATTAGATCTCCGGTTCCTTCTAATGTATTTTCATTCTCTTTGTCTTCCAGTAGACCCTTGTGTCTTAGTTGAATTATTCATTTACCTGAAGGAAATTGATTAGAAAAATAAATAAAAATAATAGACTCTTTCGTTTGATCGCGTTGTATGGCGGAAAATATATTAGAATCGCAACTTGGTTTCAGTGAGAAAAAGAAAGAAAGAAAAGAAAGAAAGAAAGAAAGAAAGAAAGAAAGGAAAGAAGGGAAGTTATAAATGTATAATGTCTCCTGTCAATAGCTCATCATATAATGAATTATTCCGTTATGATTGCGTTTAAAGACGGAAAAATATATGAGAGACACGACTTGAGAAAATGAAAGAAAGATAGGAAGGAAGGAAGGAAGGAAGGAAGGAAGGAAAAAGAAGGAAGGACCGGAAGTTAGACATGTTTAACGTCTGTTTCAGTGAAATAGAAAAAATATTCAATTTCAAATATTTTCCTTTGTACCAATTTTATTTAAATAACGACAAGCATTCATATTTATGATGGTTATTGCAATATTTTTTAACAGTTGCCAGGGTGAATTATTTAAAGATACGAGGAACGAATTTATACGGATATGTTATTGTCATAAAACTCGCCACAAGCCTATTTCAATCATTAACTTAAGAATTAAGATTCACCAGAAAATGAAAATAGGAGAACAATGAAATTTTCGCTGATATTTATAATAATAATAATAATAATAATAATAATAATGATAATAATAATAATAAATTGATTTGTTCAGATAATGTGTTGATTCGATTAATTCCTTTGGTTTTATCCGTTTCTGAAACAATAAAGATGGGCGAGTGTGCATGCTCGAAAAATCAACTCAACAAAAGAGACATTTCCTTCATTAGAGATGACACAGCAAGACGTTTGTTACATTTGGTCACTGCTGGTAGGGCAGATACTGATTGTTATCAGTACTAGCCTCTCTTATCGGGAACAAGGTAATCCTTTAAGTACACCCTAGCAATTAAATACAATGACAATTGAGACGAATGCACAGTGGATAATATCAGCTCATTGTAACTCACTCAGCTGCGTCAGTTCTTATATCGACTGACGAGTTACGCTTTCTTTCGCTTCAAGAACGATGCAACGAAATCTAAACTGAGACACAGCGCTTATTTGTTTAAAATAATTAAAAAGAATTTTGTAAAAATAAAACAAGAAACCTTGGAGTTATGGCAGAGTTATAAAGAAATCCTTGCTTTTTAAAGATTGAAGATGAAAATTGATGCTAATAACACGTCTGCTTTAGAGAAAGTAATATTTTTGCTACTGATCAACTAAATTTAATTAAATATATTTTATATCTAGAGTTTCTGTATAGAAAATATTTACTTAAAAAGTCTGGACCAATTAAAATTTCATCAATACTACACGTATAGTTTAATTTCTGTATCTCATGGATGTTTGGGTTTGTTCGTTTTTCTTCAGATTTAGGAAATTTACAGCATATGACAAAAGTACGAAGATGTATACTTTAAGAAAGCTTTATTCAACTGAGTATATTTATTTCTGAATTAACAGAAAATGTGGCACAAGGCCAAAAATGGCGAAGGAGGAAAAAGGACGGTTTTCTGTCTTAAATTTAAACGTATCTAGGCACAAACGCTAACCCAATCATACAAATAATATTCCTTGCACCAAAACAACACATTCTTACGTGCATTTCCCACTACATCTACCATAATACCTCAATGTCTCCATGAAAATACTAGGTAGTCCCCATATGTACAAATCATCGTCTGTGGGGGAAGGGGAATAAAAACAAAAAAATTAAAAACTAGCCCCAATGAGTATATACAATATGAAACAAAACACTATTTACAAGAAACTAAACAAAATAATATTAGTAATAAAATCCCCCACAATAACTGTGGCAGAAACATCAGTTAAGTGGGCGAAATCAATGCGGGACTATAATAAAATAAAAAAATTCATCCCATGCACTCACGCAGACACACACTCATTAAGACACAACAACAAATACGAAAAATCACACACGAAACGAAAGTTGCCCCGCATCCACCAGAGAACTAACATCACTGACCACCTAACGAGAGAGGGAATGGGGAATTAAACTAAAAGAAAAAATGTGGACAGACATAAAAGGTGACAATGAGCACACATACCCTAGATAAGTTAATTAAAAAAAGAAAACTAAAGTTTCAAAAACTAAACCTAAGTTACCCTTATTTCAGGATGGGTTGCCCGTGTTCAACCCAGGAAAAGCAATATCATGATACCTAACCTGCATCAAAGTCCCACTCCAGTTCAGCCCCTTTCCTGCGAAACAAACCCGCAAGTTTCACTCACCTTTTGCCAAATTCTGATGAAGATAGCCGTCAATTTTCCGTCCTAATCTTGACTTTAAGCTGATGTATAAACAACAGGATCAGTTAGGAAGAAGTGAACTTCTCGCCTCCATAGAGTCGCTTCTGACTTGTCGTCCAAAGCACGATTCTCAAAACACCTAGTAAGCATAAGGACTCATATAGTTCAGTCTTTGTCAACGGCGGCGCCACATTGCTACAAACAAAGAGACTTCAAGGATAAAGAATTTTCCGTACAGCTTCAACAAACTTGCAAAACGGCGCTACCACCGTACAATGAAAGAAGGCGTGACCCAAGGTTTGGATATTTCTCTTTCGTATTGCAAAGTCTTTTGGTGACCCAGAGGGGCACAGGCATCACCAGCCATGTGAGTAATGCCTCATTGCTACTGAAACATTTTAACCCAGGCGTCCTGAGTGAGCTTTTTGCTTCGTAAGACCGAGCTCATCAATCAGCTTATCACGAACGCACTCCCTAACTAACACCTGATATAATACCTTAGGAGACAACGCCTGGACGTTCAGGCGTTTAAGAGCACGACGACTCTCACGGTAGAAGGACATTCGGCTCGGGGTAAATGCATACTTCTCAGGGATGAGACTTTCTTACGGGCGTCTTCCTTCCAGAAGGCGCTCTCCTCATCCGATTCGCGACACATTCGATCTAGGAACCCGAAGCGAAGCATATATTGACGAATCTCAATGCTAGACATATCTAGACCACCTTCAGATGGATGAAGGCAACAGATCTCCCGAGGGACTCTGGCGGCCTTGCCTCCCCACAAGAAGGAGAAGAAGAGCCTTACTAACGCCATTAGTGTGACATACGGAAGTAGAAGCACAGAGAGTCGGTAAAGTAGAATCAGGCAGATGTGTGAAACACATACTTCCGCCCTCCCCTTTAAGGAAAGATTCCTCCGAGAACACAGATTATCTGCGATCTCGGCCTTCCCATGTACCGCCGACCAATTCATTTCCAACTGGATATCAGGACAGAACCAGACTTGGAGTATCTTGACCGGCCCATCCGTCCACAGGAAAGGTCCGGGAAGAGAAACTCCGTTCCACGCACCCAACCGCAAGTCGACAGACTTATCGCGGCTGATCTTTGCCTATGTCACCATCTCATAACGACTGATTTCTTTGCTGACTTTGTCAATAACGGCTATCTTCGACACAAGAGCCGAAACGTCATCAGCATAGGCAGAATACCTGGCCGAAGTGGTAGCAACTGGTAGGGAAATTCCGCGTAGGGCCGTATTCGTCTTTAACTTGCGAAGGAAAAGTTCCAACGCAAGAACGTAAATCAAAGGCGAAATCGGACAACCTTGACGAATGGAGCGAGACAATACGAAAGGCTCCGATCGTACGTCATTCACCTCCATCAGCACACCGGGAGTCGCATACAGAAGTCGGATTAAGGTGCGAAAGTACGGCCCGAATCCAGCCGCCGAATGGACAGCTTCCAAAAATCGAAGGCCTTGGACTGATCTAAATTGATCAGTGTGGCTTCACTATCGACTTGATCAATGATTAAGCGTGCCACATGAAGGGTGTTCTGAATAGTCCTGCCCTTCACGGCATAAGTCTATTCGGAGCCAATCAGATTAGAGAGGACAGCCTGCAAACGTTTCGCTAAGATCTTAGCCAAAATCTTTAACTTTGTGTTTAACATAGTTAAAGGGCAAAAGTTACCTAACCCATCCCCACCAATTGTGTTCTTTCGTAACAGTTTGATTACGCCCCTGGTGAAGCGTTGGTGTATAGACCCCTGCTTTATCCAGTTGTCAAAATCAGTGCCAGCAAATAAACAAAAACTGGCGACTGACTCAAGTACACTTCGTAAGGAACACCATCTAATCCTGGAGGCCAACCTGTTTCAGCGTTTCCCAGATATCCGACTCTGTAATGGGACCCTCACATCCAGCCGCTTCAGCTGCCTCAATTTAGCTGAATAGGTGTCGAACTGAGCAGGACTCAGACCGGGCTCCTTGGTGAAAAGTTCCTGAAAATGCTCACGAAAAAAACGTCACATATGCCCTCGTTTGTACCTACGGTCCGCTTATCCGGCAGTGTGACGCATGTGATATGTCGCCGAGAAGCACTACGAACCTCCTCTGCACGCAGTTCAGCGGCCATATTCGTTGCCGCAGAATACATTATTTTAACCTAGCCCTAACTACCATCGCTTGATAAGCAAAGAGGCCAAAATCTGCCTTAGCTAAAGCTACGTCCTCATTATCACGGGACTTGATCGCCCGATCAACTTTTTGCTCACAAGCCGTTTGCGCCACTAATCTATCTAGATTGAGCCGACGACTATAATCAGTAGCAAACGTTCTAATTTAGTATTTTAAATTATTCCACCAGGCATTTCCCACCACAACCCTCTTCAGGGAGGTAGGAAAGAAAGCAGCGGCGTTACCTACTCTTTTTCATTTACTGGTAATGTTGACGGCTTTTTACGGTTATCAAATCTAGTTTCCTTATTAATGCCGTTTAGCTTTATGGAATTGTGCGTAAGCAAGTAAACTATGTTTATAGTTGCCCGTATTATTGCTCGATATTTCCATATATATATATATATATATATATATATATATATATATATATATATATATATATATATATATATATGTATAAATAAACATATATATATATATATATATATATATATATATGATAAAAATATAGCATTATTGTATGTTACATTTATGTGTAAAAATGTGCAATATCAGGGGATAGTGCGTATGTACAATATAAAATTGGACACTGGGGCAGTGAGGCTAACACATGTCGGAGTCAGTCTGCTTCATGATTCAACACAAGTTTTCGGCTTGAAGAAGGCGTTGAAGCATGAAACAGACTGTCACTGCTAGGTTTTGACCTATTTTCCCACTCTGTGTGTGCGTGTGTGTGTGTTTAAATGTGTGTGTAAATGTGCCCGTGTGTATATATATCCATTACGACTAAGTAGCATCTTCATTCTTTTGGCCTTGTGACATATCATCTACGCTTAGTAAATCCCTATACTGTATATTTGGGCAACAAACTTGGCATTTAATAAGACAGACATGGTTATTTTTTGTAATTTTTTATTCAGTTTTTGTTGTATTCTTATTTTTTTTATTTTTTTGAAGGCTAAGTGTGCAGATGATTTGTCAGTTTTTGTTTTTCAAATTTTCGTGGTGACAAAGAATTTTAATATATTTCCTCGAATCTGTTGTGTAAAGTAAGCTGTAATTTCATTTTTTGATAGACTTTTTGTTCAATTTGCAAAGGCTGTCGGAATAACCACACTTATTTAAGAAAGCAGTTCTACTAGAATAATTTCTTAAGCGAGCGCACCTTATCTTCTCTGACTGCAAATATTTATCTTCGAATCCCAGTGTATAAAAGAAATATTAGTTAAGTATAATATCACAAACTGCATTCTCTATAGTCATGATAAAAAGAAACATATCAATAACTTTTAATGCAACAAAATGCATTCACAATATAGACAAATTAATTCGCTAAGTAATGCATTTCACCAGTGGATCTCAATAAACACGTAAAGCTCTCCATAGTAGTAAATAAAACTGCCAAACTGATAATTACCAATAGCAACACGTCTATAAGATTCAAACTCTTAGACCACCAACATTATTTAGCTTTACACCTGCACCGGTGCG
>OZ010582.1:13129908-13239908 GCA_963932145.1 Acanthosepion lycidas | reverse complement strand
AGTGAGTGACAATGGCCCTCATGTATTTTGTGGGGATCTCATCGGTGATACCTCGAATTGTTGAAAAATCTTGACTTGAAATTGTCATCGTGTCGATAATATTTTCTATTTCGCTAGTGAAGACACATTCTTGATAGAGGCCAAAACGTGTTCACTGGTGACATTTAGGAAGACTGTAATCTTCAAATTTCTGTGATTGGCGACTAAAAACAAGAAGGGCAGAAACTATTTTCATCTAAACTTTCATAGAGTTGTATTTTTTTTAGTTAAAGATCATTACAAATCTGTCTGAAAATGTATTCTCGAATATACAACGGACCCTGTAAATTCTCTGACATTATATTATTTCTAGTTAATAGCTTGTTCTTGTAATATCTACCGACCGTTCTGTTGAAACATTTACCTTTACAAAGTCAACAAAAGTTGGTCTTTATTGTTTTACATACAAACACATACCCGCACGCGCGCACACACACACACATATATATGTAATTAGAAGAAAGAATCCACGTGTGCTTCTAATAATATGTAAAATAGATAAATTGGTTAATAAAACAAGGGCAAACGAAAGGGTACCAATGTGATCAGTACGAAAAGCATTTATTAAATATTAATTATTAAAAACAAGCGAGAAATGAAGCATAGAAATTACGGTTCTAGATCTGAAATTTTCGGTTACGCGTGTATCCTTCATCAGCGGTGCGAAAAAATAAACAGAGGAACGCGGAAGACACACCAACAGTTGTGCTTGTGGCTGGTGTGAATCTTGGCGTAGATGGAGTTATTAGTAAAAATCCGATCTGATTACTCGCTGTGTGAATCTTACTTGAGAAAATAAACTTACAGTAAACTTACAGTAAACTTACTTTATTCTTCTCTGGTCAGTTGATATATTATGTGTTGAAGGATGGTAGATCTGTAACCTCTCTTAAAATCTACATATGTGATATACTGTTTTCATTTTGTATAATTCTAGATCCGTTTGTAAATACTTCCGACAATATATTTGCTTGTTTTATAAGGATTTTATATTTGATTAATTCAGTCCCAAATAAATGATGGGAATTCTAATTTTTAAACACGCAATTCTTTCTTAATAGAGGAAGGGCAGTTGGAGTAACGGCTATCGATCCGGAAATGCTGCGTTAACTTTATGTAATGACATGAATCCTTTTTGTTTCCCCACCAGCTACGGATTATAAATATGATAATAAATAGTATGATAAACTTGGACAAGGAGAATAATCACTTGAATTTAAAACCGCCATGAAAGCAACAAGAAACTTCTCTACTGCTTTTCCAAAGAATATTGACAATTGATAGATTGTAAAGAAACAGAATATGGGGAGAGCCATGATGGACTCGCTTGTGAAGAGAAGCAATATAAAAATAATAAACTTTTTGTTTTATTGATGGTTTACATTAAGTTATTTAAATAGTTATTTTCTGCTCAGAACGTGTTAATCAACTTAGCATTTAGATCACAGCTTGGGTGCAGCAGAAAGGAAGCAATGTAAAAAGAGAAGTTCAAATGTTTGTTTGTTTTTTAAATTCACCTAATATAAATTATAACATAGCAGTTAGGAAACAAAATATCTATTCTAGGAGAAGAGTGATACTGAATTCACAACCTTCGAGGCGATTCATGGAAAACCACTCAATGATTTTTTTCGAAAAGTCATGAAAATTGACACATAAGGCAAAGAGGATATGGAGTGCCTGATGAGATAAAAATGGCAAGATATGACATTTCAAACACAAGGAAATTTACATTCAAGTTTTCACCGGAAGCAAAGGAAATTTTCTGAAATAGAAAATAAATTAATATGTAAATTGATGACAATTACCTTCATCGAAAATTAACCACTCTTTAGAAAAGAAAAATAACTGCGCATATGTATCCAATATATATGTATGCATATATATATATATATATATATATATATATATATATATATATATATATATATATATATATATATATATGTGTGTGTGTGTGTGTGTGTATAATATATATGTATATATATATAATACATACGTACATACACACACATATGTGATGATGTTGAATGTAAAATAAATAGTTTTAATAGTTTCAAATTAATTAACAATCCTTCGCAAGGGGAAAACGTTGTAACAAAGGCTAGATGAACCAATCAAAACACAAGTATAGGAAAATTCAAAAAGCTTGATAACGAAGTCATGTTATAATATCTATTCAGATGTTTAAAATATGGGTAGTATTAAAAAAGAATTTATTCTAAACAATAATTACTAAATTATATGATACAATTTAATATTAAAATTAAACACTGCTAATTTCAAAATCAAAATTTAATCGCTATTAAGTTTACAACTATAATATATATATATATATATATATATATATATATATATATATATATATATATTTATACAAATGAGTGATAGAACAGATGAAGTTATTTTCTTAAAATTTATTATTAAACTTATTATTTTATTTTATATTTATTTCTAAAAATTATTATTAAAATTTTTATTTTCTTTAAAATTATTTAATTACAAATCACTTACCATCGCCTGAAGAATTCCAACGTAGTGCCGATACACGAAAATTATTGTGTTGTGATTTCAATCATGTTTTTATTATAACTGTTATTATTGTTTCCCTTTAATCTCAACTCTGCAAGTTTTTGGTTCACCACTGCTGTGGCTTGTTATTGAACTCGCAACTCTTTGGAGTGGTTAAAGACATTAGTTAGATTCAGTGACTTGACCCAAAGAGTTATGAGTTCAATATTTGGCCACAGCGGTGGTGAACCGAAAATCTTGGAAAGTGGGATTAAAAGGGAATAACTGTGACATTAAGAAGAGGCATGGCACGGGGACCTGGAACAATCTACTCCATAGACCTAAATAAAGAATTTGTTTCGAATTTTCAATCACTTGAAGAAGGCCGGACGTGGTCAGCTCACCGTACTTAATACCATTTGGTATAATGCTGTATATACGTGACCCAGCCATCGAAGGCGGCGTTTAGAAACGAGATGATGCATGCTCCTGGCGTTAGCTTGGAATTCTGGGTAGATGCGATCAGGAATGACAGAGTCGCGTAAAGAACACTCGGGCAAAGTGTTTTTCAATAATGTTTAACAGCGAGTTACCATAGCTTTTGTAGTTATTGCGGCCGTCTTTGTTTTGTGACACCATTTAGGGGCGCAAAAAGAGGGAAAAAGAAGGAAATGAAAAAGAGAAAGAAAAGAAAGAAAAAAGAGCCAGTTTATTAGGGAACAGACAACTTAACTTAGGTGATAACGGGTGGCCACCCACGAGAAATACCATTTGAAAATGTTATTTTGATAATGGAAGACACTGGTGAGGGTTCTGTCGGCTATTGTCTTGGGGCTGGCTGGCGGGGTCCAGGTTAATACATTGTTTTGTTTAGATAGATAAAAAATTAACTGTGTCTTTGTGACAGGCGGATTGTCGGGGGATGGTGGGGTTCCCCGCGAGGAAAATTTTAAAGATAATGTCACCTACGAGAAGAGACATTTGAAAATGTTGTTTTGATAAATGAAGAATGGTGAAAATTCTTATGGCCATTGTCATAAAGCTAATTGACAAACACCAGGTGATACAGAGTTTTAAATAGATAAAGGTTTACTTGTGTCATGATTCTGTCTGAAAACAATTTAATAGGTCATCTGTTGACCACACACAAAGAGAGTCATCTCTAGGTTGGGTCTTTGTCGATGGGAGGTGTCATTGAGAGAAAACACATCTGGGCTGTGTTGGAATTTGAATATGACAGCGAAACAATATTTCGTTAGCGCCGAAGAACGAGTGTGTCTGGTTGACTAGCCTCTTGGTGCTGGCGAAAATCTGATTGAAGAATTCCATATGCCGTGACGTTAGGATAAGAATTGAGATTATCACTCTACGGGTCGTACTGTACTCTTGGCGGCCAGAGAAGAAGAGAGAAACAAAAGAAAGAAAAGGAAAAGAAAAAGATTTTTTTTTTTCTTTGAACAAAATATATATTTTTTTAAGAACAAGGCTAGTCTAGTCACGCCCACATTGTTGATCGACCATTGGTTGAAGGCTAACCAGCCAGGCGAAGGTGATCATGTGACGCAAGGAGGCAGCCGCAGAGAGTTTAAGTATGAGGGATTACTACGAAGAAGTGGGAAGGACCGTTGACGCCCCTCTGGGGCATGGGGTGATGTCCATATGAAAATAAGAGAAAGTGGGAGTAAGAGAAGACTTCCAAAAATGGAAATAATGAATTTTTCCTGGCCGAGGACAAAAGAAGGGGTTTATGGATTTAGACTTATCAAGGAACCTCAAACCCGGACGAGTCCACCCCCGGTTTTGAATCGGCGTCCATATAAGCAAAGTCGCAGCGAGCAAAAATCAGTTGGTTTTTAGTTTCGAGTCCGTGAGTTGGAGAGTTCGAGAGAGAGTTCCAGTTGAGAGCTCTGAAGACCCACCACGAAGAGCTGACCAAGATTCGCGCAACTTCCGAACTCATCTTCTAACCAAGAACAATTTATTTTTTTTAAAGAATGACTTAGACTCACACCACCAAAATAAGCTTTGTGAATTTCGACTGAAAACCACGTGTCACAATCCATATAGCGGGTAGGGAGATAGACACAGTCCTATGTATCCAGCAACCAGATATAAAGTATTGTTACCCTTTTTTTGATACCATTTTCGACTTATTATTTTATTTTCTTTTGCCCGTACTTGTGCGATACCGCCCTCATTCGAACTCAAGCTTGCAGTACGGCCCCAACGCTGATTGATTTCGTCTGCCTAAGATCAATTCACAACGTGGGTAGGCAGACTGGAGATCAAAGTAGTTACTTCGATAACCAGACGTTGGAAGCGAGTTGGGAACGACGAGGCTGATATGGAATCTAACCAGATTCCCATCCGAATCACTTAAAGGTTGGATCATCACAATTGGCGCCGCGACCAGGATAAGGCCCGGGATCGGCTGACGTCACAATTTGACGTAACGATTGGATGTCACAGTTTTTATACAGGATAATTAACTTGGCATTGTGCATGTCCTGCGTAATCCTTCTTTATTTCCAGCAGATAATCAGGAGGCTATAGAGTGGTTTTAGTAAAGCTGGCTTACCACATTTGATGATCTCTGACGGTATGCTGTCCCTCAGATGTATAGTCTTTGCGTGTTGACGAGTTAACCCTACATAAAGCATCTGGTTATGATGCGCCAGAGGTGCGCCTTCGCCTCTTTTCTGGTTTGGAGATGGACTTAGTTATGAGCGGATATTTGAGACGCATACCATTGAGGTATTTAGTGGAAGTTGGGCCCCATTACTAACCCCGCCTTATGACAACATTTAAAATATACATAATGTACATATATGAAGATTACATTGAAAGAAGATCCAGAAAATTAACTTTTTTCTAATAGACAAAACAAAACAAAAACAAACAATAACACGAGAAAACAAGACTAATTACAAAATAGTTTTACATAAATAAAATAAAAAAAATCAATAATGATAAATTTTAAAACTGTGATAAAGGGTAACTGAAAATATATAATTCTTGGTTTAAGGCTGAAATATCGTGAAATTATGAAGTCTTATTCATCTACCTATATCTCTGACATGAGGTATTATGATTATTTGCATTATTTACATTATTCGGACTGTTATTCTAGTTTTCATTGACATATTCACAAGGTTTCGGCCGCTGTAAACTTCAGCCTTCTTTAGATGATTGAAATTTAAAATCCTTTATTTTTTCCACCCGGTTAGATTGTTCCAGTTCCACTTGCAATGCCTCTTCCGGATGTCTCAGTTATTTCCCTTTAACTCAACTCTCCAAGTTACCACTTTACAATGTTCTTGCAGTCTTACCTAAGTCAAGAATATTGTAAACGGTAAACGAGGGGAAATAGAAAAATCAGGCGTAGCTGACCACTTATGCAGGGAAGAGGGAGATCACTGACCCATGTCGGATGAGGATGAATTAATAGACAGAGAACATCACTGGAAAATGGGAAAACTTAAGGAATCAGCAGATATGCTAGGCCACAAAAATATCCTGAGCCGACCAAGCATAGAAATGAATACAATATAGGAACCAGTATTAAGGAATGCTAGAGAAAAGCAATGACTAACAACACAAAAAATTATAATATAAGCTCTGGTAAAAAAAATGAAAATGCAATAACAATAATAATGGAAAATTGCAATATGGGCATTGGTAAAAAATTTGTGTTGAGGCATTAGGTTTATAAAGCCAGAAATTCATGTACAAATGTCCTCAAGGGTGGATAAAGTGAATAAATACATTGGTTAGATCCAGTGACTAGACCCGAAGAGTTGTGAGTTCAATACCAGTAGTGAACCAAAACATCCAGAAGAGGCATGGTACTTGAAACTAGAACAATGTACACCGTGGACGAAAGAAAGTGTTCGGTTCGAAATTCCAATCACTGATCAGTTATGAATATTGCAATGAAGATGAGGATTACAGTCCGAATAATATAAATATGTCCTTACTTATAAGAGTGAAAATAATACATACTGCTTTTGACATGTATTACATATATTATTCGGATTGTTATCCTCATCTTCATTGCCATATTCACATCCAGTAGGTCGCCTTGCACGAGGATTCAAGGACCTGAATCTCACACGTATAGACTCTCGTAGTTAGAAACAGCTTGCAGACGATCGCAGCGACTGATGTCATTCTGTTCAATGAGGTGTCATGAGGGAGGAAGAAAATCGAAACCAACTGTTTGAGAACATATGACAATGCAGGAAACAGTGAGAGCAAAGTCACACTTTCATTGCATATTCCAGATACGTCGGTGACACCTGCAGAAAAGAGTGTCATGCAAAGATTGGGCTGTTAAACCACTCCAGATGCTGCTCACAGAAAAAAACAAAACAAAAAAAAAACTGTATTTTTGACCAAATAGGCCGCTACCATTTTATCGCAAGATAGACGGATGCCTTTGTATCAAAATTCGTTTACAAAGTATGGGGCACGTTCCTGAGAAAGAAAACAACGACAAAAGTCTATATAAACATATTTTATGATTCCTTGCGAATCCTCGTCGCCACTTTTGTGATGTTTCACTTTTGCTATGTCAAAATATGCTTGTCATATTCGAGGTTTAGTAGTAGTAACGCCTTCCAATAATATTTGCACTAGTAATAATGGTTCAAGTAGTAATCGTCAAATAGCATAATGCTCAGAAGAGAATCGTAATCCGTATAGTAGTAGAGTAGAGAGCGTGAACTTATGGCAATAGGGGATAGACAAGAAGTGTGAACATTGGTCCATACGCTACTTCGTATTTATCCACTTCCTTTATGATCACATGATCTACTTAATAATGGAATCGCCCGTGCTGCTCACTGGAGATGTAGTTTCAAACCACAGTGTCAGTTACGACACTTACTCTTATACAACATGTCCGCAAATCCTTTGCTTCTGAGTTATTAATCTGTAAGGTAGTTTACAGTAGATAGCGTTGTGTTGCAATTTAGACTAGATTATATTTGTTATTCTTGTACATTTTTGGCTAGTCTTTCTTCTACGTTTAACATATATAGTAGTGAGTTATCTGAGAAGTGTATTCAGGATATTAATTTTACATATGGTCGTGCGAATGGTAATTAGACGCGAGGCTGGGCGACTGTATCAGATTGCATTCCCAGACCGAAGGCAGTCGAGTCATCCAACCTTTGATGATATTTATCGTCGCGTTGCTGAGACAGGATCCGTGGCAACACAGACTATGGATCGAGAAAGGCCGACTTCTACAGACTAGTGGAAACGTCCCAGGTACCCGAACACATCAAGTAGCTCTAGTATGTAGTACATATCATAGCACCACATGGAGGGTAGTTCAAGGGTATTTCCGCATCATTTTTCCTTCGGCAATCATCGCTTTGCAACTCTCCTCTGTTTGTTTATTTTCCTTTTTGTCTTGGAATATTATCGAATTCACAGAGCTGTGGAAGAAATGGAAAGATGTTTAGAAAATATTTATTCTTTGATTCTTCAAATGTAGATGCCTTGCCTTCTTTGAAAATCGGCGTTTGAAAAACCAGCTTTTAACTGGCGTGAAAAATAATAATTTATATGCTGTCGTTTCAGTGGATTATTTCACCTTTATTTTCTGTTTTACTTCGTTTTAAAATACTTTTTCTCCTTATTTTATATTTTTTAATATCGTACTTTTCTTCTTTTTCAGACATTTCTTTAAATATCACGTGTTTAAACAACTCTTCTAGGTCTTCTTCTATTTTTCATTCTCTTCCTTTTATGTGAATCCAATTCTTCTTGTTCTTCTTCTTTTTCTTCTTCTTGTTCTTATTTTTCTTCTTTATCTTATTCTGTTTCTTCTTTTCCTTATTCGTTTTCTCCTTCGTCTTCTCTACTTAATTTCCTCTTCTCTAACTTATTCATGTTTCTTCTTCTTTCCTTTATCTTCTTTTCCTCCGCCTGTTTCTTCTTCTTCTTCTTCTTTTGCTTCTTCTTCTTCTTCTTCTTCTTCTTCTTCTTCTTCTTCTTCTTCTTCTTCTTCTTCTTCTTCTTTACTTCAATTCTCCTTCTCTAACTTGCTCCTTCTTCTCTAAGTTCTATTTCTTCTTCTTTTCCTCCCCCTCTTCCTGCTCCTCCTCCTCCTTCTTCTTCTTTTTCTTCTATAAAATTTCTTTGTTCATGTTTCTTAACTTTTCTCTCCCGAAATCCCTCTTTTAATTCTGTCAAATTTATCTTCATTTTAATGCTACAAATTATTTACTTCACTTGAATCTCTTCTTTCTTTAATTAATTTTTCTTCTTCTTCTTTTTCTTCTTCTTCTTCTTCTTCAAATTTCCTCCTCCTCCTCCTCCTCATCATCATCATCATCATCATGATCCTCATCTTCTCTACTTTTCTTCTTTCAGATTTTATCTCCATTTTAATGTTACAAATCGACTTCACTTTATACTATTATTCTTATTATTGTTATTTCTATCATTTTTCTTTTCTCATTACCATTATTACTTTCTTCTTCTTCTTGTTAAGATAAAATTACGCTTTTATTTGTCAGCGTTCAATTTGTGTTTTAAATACTGTTACTATTTTCATATTTTATTATTTCGAATATTTGTCATCATTTGTTTGCGTTGATCTGGTTTGTGTTAGCTTAATAGTATTTCTTTTCATCACTTTGGTTAGTGCTTCCGCCCTTTAAAATATTTTCCCGCCCTTTTCACACATTTTTCGCCTCTTTACAAACATTAGTCATTTGACGCTTTATCCAGTTCGTCAATGGTAGTGTTATTTGAATAAATAAATTCAATTTAATGCCTCGCTTAATTGAATTGGGTTGCGGCTTTACTAAGAGCATTTATTATGCATTAATTGTCTGTTCATTCTTTGCTGGTTTGATTTCGCTAGCTTATGGGTTATCTAATATTTTTCTTTTCTTTTTATTTGCATGATGTTATCAGTAAACAATAAATTGCGCAGTCGTGCACACAAGAGTGAATCGACTTGGGAAATCACTTTTCCCTTTTCTAATAATTATTTTTAATGTACGTTCATAGAATGGAGATTCTGTTTAAAGATAAGATCTTTGTTTTTATTTGCCGATTATTGTGGGTGGTCCGTCAATTAAACGTTTATTTTCTATGATGACTTAATGTTAAGATTTGACCTTTGGCTTATATATTTATATATGAAATGGGAAAAAAAAATCAGATAGGGGGTTACAGATATTTACTAATCTGAGCTTAGTTCAGCATAAAGCTATAATATCGGGATACGCAGTGTATACATCCATAGACACAATTGACAGCCAGAACAGCATTTTAACATATGGGTACGTCAGGCGATCGTCGCCCATTCGCTGTCCTTCTTTCTAAGCGCATTATCTCTTCTATACAGTGCTCTCCACATCTTCATATCTTTTAGTGTTCTAAGAAACGTTAGTATTTATCATTCGTCTAATACTCCGCTCCCTCGGCCATTCACT
Organism: Acanthosepion lycidas; assembly: GCA_963932145.1. Classification (NCBI taxonomy): domain Eukaryota; kingdom Metazoa; phylum Mollusca; class Cephalopoda; order Sepiida; family Sepiidae; genus Acanthosepion; species Acanthosepion lycidas. The sequence continues at coordinate 13,229,901 of OZ010582.1, read as the reverse complement.
CCAGACACATTAGGTCGATTATCGTTTTTTGCTTCTGTCGCTTATTCGTCTACGTGCCGCATCCCTTCATGGTTCTCCAAAAAATTCTTCCTTGTGGCTCTTAGCAGTTTTTATCCCTTAGGCAAGTCTCCCTTCTCCGTTCAGCAATCTATACATGCAACCTAAGTAGGTGGCTTGCTGCCTTCCCTATTTTTCTTGCCTTTAATATACCCTGTAAGAATTATGTTTACCAAGTCATCCTTCCTCACTATATACCCAACAAACTGCAGTTGTCTCTTGCTGGATTACAGAATAAGTTTGTGTTTGCTTGCCATTTTCTTTACTTCCTCATTGTTTACTCCATCTGTCTATGGCATTCTCAGAATCATATGACCTTACTTTATTCGATACGGCGTATGAGTCGTATATTTTAAACCCTTGATCCCTCAAAAGGTGTTGCAGTAATTTCAACTGTCTCATTCTAATTTTAAGTGACGTTGTAGTTCCCATTTGCTCATGCAACGCTGATAATTGAAATTTAATATATTACGGAATAGTGAACAGAAGCAAGGAAGCCGGGTTAACCGTTGTGCTATTATTTCAAGCACGAAAAGTGTGCTTGCATTGTGAATCAATATTTGAACTCTTTGCATTCATAACTGCTCCTATAATGCACACTGGCAGGAAATCCTTAAACATTACCTTCAAATATATCTTCAGATCAGTTTAGTTGGGCATAAGGCTACATTTTAAGGATTTTAGTATTGAAGATTTACATGGTGTCCGAAAGAATTTAGACATCAATTTAAAAGCAATTATCTTGAAAACTACAAAGTCTAGCTCAATGAAATTAAACATTTTAGGTTTTGAAAATCATAAGTTTATTATGGGACCGATTTCATGTGACATGGTACATGTCAAGTCGGCAGTTAAGCTCAGGCCAAACACGCTGTAGCATGACTTTATCCCTTGCGAAAGTAATTCTCTGCTAGCAGGACGAGGGAGGTACATAGACCAGTCCCTACACATGTCTATAAAATTTTGCATTTAAGCACGCTACGTTGAAGGCATGCTGTACAGTTAAGGTGACGTAAATGACTTCTCTTTGGGAGTGAACGGCATCGATCAACCAGAAAACAGAACAAAAATAAAACATTAAATATAAAATCTTGATCTGTTTTTATACATTCTGTTAAAATCTGAGGTTATTTCTTCAAGAATTGCCAAAATTATTGGCCTGCAAAATGACGTCAAATTTTTGGGGACAACCTGGACACCAGACTAGGTAATTGATCTCCGAGACAAGTTGTTAAGCATTACTTATCCTCAGGTGTTTTGAATTAAGATATTGCAATATTAAAATGGAAAAATATGTTTTGTATCTACAAAAACTCCTATTTGGACTTTCGAAGTTTATTTAATGTCAAAAGTCAGTTATGTGTGGGTAAAGATAATGAAGCGCCAGACGAGGATAATAATGCATCATTAATTTAAATGACGGTGGCGTGAATGCTGGATAATCTCCAAACTGATGAAGAGAAACGGGGGTAATAAAAATATGGTTCCATAAAGGATTCTGGGAAATGTATTCTTAAAGAAAACGGGCACAATAACATAATTCTCAGTAAGAATTAGAAAGAGACATCTGAAATTTATTGTACATTTAATGATTAAAAAGGACTCGGAGCATATTACACTCTATTATAAAGCGCTTCAAATATAAACAATGCTTCGGCTACTTGCCGTGACGCCTGTATTCCTTATTTTAAAGACTGACTCCAAACGGCTTTTCTTTTTTTTACCTCTGACTTGGAGCTCTTTATTTATGGTTATAGACTAGTTCATATAGTCAACGGCTGTGTATTAATTACTCCCAAATACACCAACGTCTGAGATTAATACTATTTATAAATATTTTTTTTTTTTATTAGTATTAGTATATTTTTCTCATTTTCTGGAGAGTTCACCAACCTACTAGATTTGGTAGCATTTCCGGTTCGAATCAAATTCTAGTTCTTCAGTACGCATTCTTTTTTTTTTTAAATGTAGTAGGTTCCGCGACATGTTGTGGTGCTGGCACATCGAAAACATCATATTTGACGTTTATCGGTTCATCCATTGTTTCAGGTTTTTCATTGATGTATCTCTTTAAGGTGCCTTTTATATTCAAATATTTTACATTTACCATCTAAATCCACTTCCCGATTCTTGCGATTGGTATAATCCAATGTCTTCCAACATTTCTTTTCCATACTTATATGCTCTAAAAACCACTTTATCTCCGACATTTAAAATTTTTCTGTCGTTTTGTTATCCGTTCGTCTTTTTTGACTTGGGATTAATATGTCAAACACCGATTTTAATTTTCTAGCAAACATTAATTCCGCCGGAGACATGGTCGATGGTGTATTGGGGTTGCCTTACACGGTAAACTCTACGAAAAATTTAAAGTGCTTCCTCATTTTCTTTCACAGTATTTCTCTTTCTTCAACGCTCTTTTTAACTTTCCCACAAACCCTTCCTCTTTTCATTTTGAACTTGGTTAATACCTAGATACTTGCCGTGATGTCTGTATTAACCAGTTTGAAGACTGGCTCCAAACATCTTTTCCTTGTATTTACCAAACCTCTCCACAAAGCAGGATATAGAACAAGGCCGTTTTTTATACATACACGGGGTCAGATTTGTCTTCATCCCCAGACGAATCTGCCAGTAGGCATGGTCTGATCTGGTTTCCTCTCAGCCCGAAGGCAGTGAGTTCGACAAGCCTGTATCGGGCCTGGCAGTGAACTGCCTGACTCTAATCGTACTTCTTTTACCAAAACCTCCCAACAAGTCCAGTTTTTACGTGGGGCGATTCCGAGTCCGTAAGCTAGGGAAAAAATTTCTCTGTAGACCCCGAATACACGAGGTCGGGTTTATCTACCTACCCAAACGAGACTTTGCCTGGGTTCCTCTCTGCCCAAAAGCAAAGAATTTGACAACTCAGCCGCGAACCTGGCGGCAAACTGCCTCACTCCAAACTGCTTCTTCTTGCCTCTGAACTGGAGCTCTTCCTTTATAGGCATGGACTAATTCATATAGTGACCGGGGGTGAAGTATTTACATCGCAACATCGCCCCTTTTACATAAATACTTTTTTTTATAAATATTTTATTTTTTGTTAGTATTAACATCTCCATTTTCTCGTTCTGGTTAAATGCGCTAAAGAGACATAGAGGGCTACAACTGCTATGATGCCAACAAATTAGATGCTCAGCGCATTTGTTATCACATAAGCCCGCCAAAATTTACATTTAATATTACAGTATTATGGATTCAGACGAGGTTGAAGTACTGTTCGTCCACATCGTTTGGGTATATCTTAGATTTGTAGATGACACGATCATAAAACCAGGACGATATTTTAAATAATTCTTTTTTTCTAAAAACAAAGGACGATTATACCAGAAAATGGGCCCAGCATATTCTGGACTTCTCCCAGAATAATGCTTTATCATGTTAAATGTTATCCTCTGTTTTTATTTCATTTCACACCCCGCTGGAGCCGGTAGTGCAGATGGAAGACCCAGACTAAACCTAAAGAGTTTTGAGTCACAGAAAAGTGTGGATGGTGGAAACGGCTGGGCGTGTGGGGCCTTCTTGATAGTAAGTTGCAGATCCACACTCTATTAACAATTGAACTCGAAACTCTCGGTGCCTCCTCAGATGGTCATAAGCCAGGAAGGATGATTTGCAGCAACGGTTTCCCAGGTCTCAACGTTGATGTTAGCCTGTGAAAGTCATGTCTTCAACTGATCCTTGGAGCGTCGTTTTAGGCTTTACTATATACTGTTGCCGCTGACTAATTCCCCAAAGTGGATGTTACGTAAGATGCTTTCTGGATACGTGATGCGCCAAGTGGAGGCGATTTTGAAGGATGGTTACCTCGATGCTGGAGAGAGACGTCGGAGAGCAAACCTCGTTTTTAGTGATGCGGCTCTCCTATCTGATGCGAAGGATTCTTCTGAGTTAGTTGGCTGGGAACGCTTCAGGCGTTTGTTGTCCCGACGATACAAATTCCATGTCTAGGAAACGTACAGATGGGTGGAAAGGATCACGGCTCGGAAGAACATGATTTTGGTTCTTATGGTGAGGTCGTGATTGCTGAAGACTCGGTGAGAGAGCGTTCTGTACGCAGTATGAGCCGCTTTGATCTATTTGCCATGGTCTCACTTGCAGGTTACATTATTCGAGACGATGCTGCCAACGTAGGGAAATTAATCGTCTGTCCATCGATGCTGATGTCCGTTGCCGCTTATCCGGGGATCGGCTGGATTAGGATTTTCGTCATTTTTACATTGCCCTTCATTCCGAAGTTTTTGTAGGCCTCGTTATTCAGGTTTGACGATCTCTGGTAGTGAATGACAGTCTGGTTTTCAATTGCAATATCGTCAGCATACTTGTTCCAGAATAATGTGTTATCATTTTAGATGTGCTTGCTGACCCTCGGGCTATAGTAGTCGATTTTAGTTACTTAATGCTCAACCAATTTAAGGCCAGATTGACCCTCAAAGTAGAGGGTTATTGAATGAGGATTTTGTATGCAGATTATAACGATAAACTTTGATCCTAGACGTGAAGGTGTTACAAATTTCGTAATCGTGGTAACATTTTGTCGGGGTTTTCTGTTCAGCAATTTAGCTGTTCTTGGGAAGAACCTGCCTGAGTGTAACTTAATTTAGGCCAGTGAAATCCGAATGGGATAAGGATGATCCAACCCTGAGTATGTTCTTAACTGCAAATCTTTGAACTGTTAGGACTAAGGTTTGTATCACGTTTGAATGTTTAAATTTTGATTTGTGACTGTCGAATAAGGACACCTTTAAATATATTTATTTTCTTGCTAACAAAAAATGAGCTTAATTGAATACGACACACGATTTAAATGTCTTTATTTATTAGCTCAACTTTATCAGATACATAAACGTATTAATAGGACATTTAACAATAATCGAATTCGCTAGATTATATCATTTTTAGAGTATTACAAAGATCTTGCAGAATGAGTATTCTTAACTGTCTAGTTACATTGTTGCAGGATGATATGAAAAATAATTTTAAACATCCTAGAATTATCTGTGCCGGAAACAGTATTATACAGACTCGCTAGAGCCCGGATAAATAAGAACACAAGGTGTAATTAAGTAGATAGCATTGAATTTGATAGAAGAATTCAAAATTATATTTGTAAAGGAAAAAAATGTAACGGAATCCAAACAAATAAACGTGGATGCTATTAATGATACATTATACAGGAAGGAAAGGAACTTAATTATTTGAAGATGTTGATTGTTAATAAACTGACTTCAGTTAATGTTTCTGTATTGATAATATACTTGCATACTACTTAGGTTGTTAAATGTCGAAAAGAATGTGTCGATGTAGAAGTGAGAATGAGGTTCTCAGAAATAGCGCCCTCTATGTTTATAAGCCAGTGGCGGTTATCCTTCTACACAAATGAATTATAAGATTTAATTCTAGTATTTTCTCTGCAATTCCTCTATGGTGTTGAACAATGCGTGCGAAATTCTTGTACGAAACTATTTACATTCTAATATTATATTCAGCCAAAGTCAAGTTGATTCTAAAATTAAAATGTCTTTATCATGAATTCGTATTAGATGAAGCACTGTCATCTATTATTAATTTTGATTAAATTTCATTCATGTTCATTTCAATTACTTTTCATCACAACTATATATGACGTCATTCAATGAGAATTCCTTGTACTTGATCCGTGTATATATTTACTCAAATATTCATAATGTTTTACAAATGTTTCATTTAACAAAAAAAAAAAAAAAGGAAATTATTTAAAGTGATATTAATAATACTAGTATACATATAACAATAACTTTAATGGGGTGTGTGTAAATGGGGTGTTTGTAAATGCGATGCTTGTAAATAGAGAATGACAATGTTGGTTATCTCCAGTCTCCAATGCCCATAATAGGCATTGATATACACTTGATGTAATAATACCTAAACATAAAGTAGGAAATGATCCGAAATAAAGGAGTCCAAAATAGACATTGTGCTCAAATGTATTTTATATGATAATGAATTAAAGAAAAATAAAGAGGAACCCATATTTCATGTGTACGTAATATGTGTAACTAAAAGTGTGGTGACAGTTAAAAGATAATGAGACACGCTTGTTGCTAGAATTACAAGGATCATATAGAAAAATATTGAAGGGCAGATAAAAAATACAAGAATATAAAATTGCATGAAAATACCTTATGGAATTTCTATCAAGAAATAGATAAAAAAGAGAATTCGACAAAAAATATTTGTACATTCCTTATTCGTTTACTATTCCGGAAACGAATCAACAATTCTATAAGAGACAAAATAGTGAATTAGTAATACGGAAGATAATGAGAAGAAGTAGGCCAAAAAAAGTAGAGAAGCATAAAATCATTAGATATTGAATAATTTTAATTGCCAACAACTGTAGGCATTCAATGTGTATTGTTCTTTAAAGATTCATAATCTTTAACGGAATAAATCAGATGTGGAATGAGAATAAAATATGCATATATGTTTAAAGTTATAAATCTAGTTTGAATGATTAGCTTATTTTTTGAGTCATCAGAAAATGGCTGACAATTAAATGGATATTAAATATTGAGTTTTTAATGTAACAGTAAGAAGATTATTATGACCTGCGGTCCGTTGATAAATTATACTTACGTACGTATGATTAGTTTTCGCCAGTAATCGCTATGGATAAATATAAAACCGACAGATATAATGTCTTTCTTTGTTTCTTCTTCGTAACTATTGTATTTAAAATCTACAATAAGGACTTTAAAGAAATCCTCCAATTTCACTGATCAACAAAATTTTTACTTTTTTGTCTTTGTTCAGTAAGTGTTATTTTCTAATTGCTTCTGTCTAGAAAGAAAAGGGAATAACTATTATTTACTTCAAGCTTTGCGTTTTGGTAGAGATACAGTTTTGGAGAGAAACTACCCCAACCAAAAAGAACTTACTGGTTTGATTAGAGATCTTAGTCTCAAAAATTCCAATGTCGAGATTTTGATTCGAGGCTCAAGCAGTCGAATTTTTTAGATGGAAGTATGCAAGTAGCAGGCTAGAGAAAGCTTCACCAATGTTGTTCAAGCATTTTGACCAGTCACGATGGACTTTGTTTCTACCGCAATGAGACTGGTCTGTTCGTGGCTATTTGAATCGCCTGTAACCAAAGCGAGAGACACCTCCTCATCAACAGATCACACAGGAACCTCGAAGACGTGCTGCTTCATCACGAGAACATGTATCGATTTCCTTCTCTGGATCACTCGGTTCATATCAAAGATGAATACAACTGTGTCAAAATTTTGCTATATGCCTTAAAATATGAAGAGTACTGATGGAAGGTTACAGGAGACTTCAAAATGGCGGCCTTCCCGTTGGGTCTTCAAGGCTGTTTTACTGTGTTTCCATGTTATCTTTAAATTTTGGACGGAAAGGACACTGCAACACATTAACAGAGACCACAGTGGATCGAGTTCTGTGCACGGAAGGATAATGTGGTAACCACTGTTGGACCCCCAAAAAGTATTGTTTCCTCGACCGCACGTTAAATTAGCTCTCATTAAACGATTTTTAACAGTTCCAAGGATAAGGATTCTGAAGACTTCAAGTTCCTTCAAGGCTTCTTTCCTAAGGTATCTGCAGCAAAAACCGCTGACCGCATCGGACACAAATAAAGGAAATCATAGAATGTAAGGACATACAAAAGAAGCTCATTAGAAAGGAGCGTGGAAAAGATTTGTCGCAGTGTTTCGTGGATTCCTGGGGAATCAGAAAGCCGAAATCCATGTCCTGTTTTTCGTGACCCTGGTGAAAAACGACAATAAGGGCTGCAGGATGTCCCTCAAAGTCCTTGACGCTCATCTTCATACATTCAAGGATAACCTAAGGGCGTACTCAGAGGAGCAAGGTCAAGAAATACTGGATTTGAACGCCGCTAACAAGGACCGTATAACGGAAACTTGGTGCGTGGCTATTTTGGCGAGGGTACTGTTTTGGTTTGGTTTGTATTTTACGGCATTTCAACCTCAATGGGTTATTTAATGCCGACAACTTTTTTTTTTCCTGGTAATATTTTTTGTCAAAAATCTATATCTAGTAATATATTTTTTGCTCATAAACGTATAATTCGTAATATTATTTTACAAATGTATTGCTGGTAATATTTTTTGGTAGTAATTTTTTACAAAGTATTTCTGGTATTAAAACCTATTTTTACACTTTCATAATGCTTTTTACCTCAAGTTCGAGGTTAATTATTTGCCCATACCTGGGATTTTAACAGGTACTACCAGCCCGGATCAAGGTGGACCTGAGAAAAACCAATTAAGAGGTAGTTCCAAGCTCCTCAAAACCTCCCGATTAGAGGCTAGCTGTTGGACGTAGTTTATCGTCGTACCCATGATGCGGATGTAGTTTATCGTCATACCCAGGACAGTGGGGGTGCTGATTCGGGAAAATAATTTACAGTATAAGTCTAAATCGCGAAAAAACTACTCACATCTAAATTTTCGTAGTTTCTCTTATGCAATGCTAGAATAGATAGATGCTACTTTGCGTGAACGAGAATGTACATATTCGCCATTTTTCCCAACGGGAATAGGTACATTTAAGAAATATCATTATCATGGTCGATAAATCAATGTTTGAATGAAATATTAGCCATTTTTTATACTTTCTATGCGTCATGAAAACAGCAATAATAGTTCATAGCCAAGGACAAAAATCATGTTACACAGTGATATGGCTTGCGATGTTACTCAAAAAGTCTTTGTTTATCTAGCTAATTCCTACGACATCTGCTGGAGATTTGTCCACAGAGTTTAGAGACTCATCAATCATTTCCTCTAGGAACATGTCTTCGAGTGATGGAAGTATATCGTAGCCTAACTGCAGAGGATATTTTATACATATATTATTATTCTATCATCTTACTCGAGAATGTTCATGCTTGAGTAGATGAGATATAATGGAATGATTACCCTATTGCTGCGTTAACCGCTGAGAAAGAATTAAAAAAATGACTTTTTTATTCCTAGTCTTTATACATTCTCAGCTGTAAATGCAACAAAGTGGTTAATTCTAATTACTGCCCTTGAAAATTGCACCCAGATTTTCTGCTCTAGAAGACATAATTATTTTGTTTTTAATTTTACCTACATTTCTTTGCAATTCAGCATTAAGACTGAAAGATTTTTTCCACCGTGAAGAATTATTCAATATATCATGAAACTTAATTTCTTGCAAAAAGAATCTACAGTACGAAGCAAAAAAAAGCGCATACATAGAATCTCGATTTTTGTATTTGTACCAAAACGCAAATGAGTGATAGAATCCGTTTATTAATACTGGTGTACATATGTCCATTATATAAGTCAAAAAATAATTTAGTATTTTATTAGGTAACCTTTTGATTTAATAACGGCCTTAATTCTTCGTGGGATACTATAGATTAAATTATTTAGTAATTCAATGTCCTTCGCCAGATTATTGCAGCATTCCTTTAATACGCGAAAAAGCTCAATTTCCATTTTAACTTTTCTACTACGAGCACGCTTGTCCATTATCGCCCAAGGGTGTGTGTTTTCAATTGGATTAAGGCCAGGACTTTGACTAGGCCCACGGGAAGAGTTAAAATTTATCCTCGTCGCGTCAAAAATATTAATAAACGAATTCTACTACCCACTTGTCTTGATAAAAATACGAAGAAACGACTTTCTTTGAATGGGTCCGTTTTTTACCTTATACTCTATATAGAGCGCATTTACGACTTGACTGAATGTCTTGTATTCAACCTCGAAAACCAAAGTATACGGCGCTGCATAATGACTAATAGTACCTCGAATGCAAGTTGTGATAAAACTGGTAAATTCTGGCAACTTTGCCAAGGCATGTACATAATTAAGTCATCAGGTCAGATGTTGGTCTGACAAAAATTGACAATCCGACACTCTTCTGTAAACAATTGTAATGAAGAGGGCTATGCTGCTAAATGGGAAAAAAAAGAAGAAAAAAACTAAAAAAAAAAACTCGTGCCACTAAAGAATAACAGGAATCTTGATTCTTTCATTATTTAACATTCAATTTTATTCTCTCCATTTCTTCGGAAATTACACCCCGACTCACTGTGACATTTGTACGATATGCAGAACATTCGCCGATGTATGAGAGACTGACATACATCACTCTAGACGTTTGTTTATGTAACTGAATATATTACAAATTTTTTTCATGCTTGCAACTTGCAACTTCGGATGCATATTTCAGACCATGTTAACTTTTTTATATTTTTTTTCAGCATTTAGGATTAACATCCAGTCATCCTTCACGTGTGTTTCTTTGTTGTGAGATTTGCAAAATCGATTTTCGTTTAATACTACAAAAGGGTGCCGAAAATTCGATGGTGAGATTTAGACATCGTCATGTTGGACACACTGCCTCTAGCATCATACGCCTCTGTTTAAATGCTTGTCCTGCACCTCGTTCATTTAAAAAAAATGTATGCGTCCATTGATGATGGAAAAAAAGAAAGACATAGGTAAAAAAAAAATCTCTTTCATGTTATTTTGTAAAATGAATGTAGAAAATAAGAATTCATTGTTATTAATTTATTTTAAAGTGCCCAGATTTTATTCGATACTTTTTTGTTTAAATTTATATATTCTTGCGAAACGTAAACTGAAAGGAAATCTAATCTAGACGTCCATCTTTCTTACGTATTTTTATTATTTGCGTTTTCCGTTTTACCATTTGAAGGCCGTTAGAGAAAGTTTCGTTTAAATAAAAAAAAATGAAATAAAATTAAATTAAACGTAATATTTTAATTGCATAATGACCAAGGAGTAATTATTTTTGATTAAAAAATAACTGCTAAACAAGTCACGCATATTCTTCTCTTGACTATTAAAGAAAATCTTACTCTGTGCACATTTTCTAATCACTTTTACACGTGTAGGAAATGAAGACATCCAATGTCGATCAAAATGGAAGCCCGTCTCTGTATTACTTTAACGCGGACCTTTCTATATTCGGTTTGATTTTAGAGCCAGTAAAAGAAACAGTTATAATAGATACATTTATTAACTATCTGTTGCAAACATTTTCGGCTCTCTCGCAACAACTAGACATTTTTTTCAATTTTTCATTGAATTTAACGTTCAGTCTGTGGATATTATTTTTACTTTTTTTGGTTCTTTTGTTTTCACTGCAGCTGTTTTCTTTTTTCCTTTCTTTTAAGCATATCACAATTTTCAATCTTCTGCATTTTTATTAGCAAACAACTTCAGATGCCATACTTTTATCATTATTTTCTTTTTTTTTCTCACTGTTATTCTTATCGCCGTCAGATATTCGTTTTTGTTTTTTGTTTTTTATTATTTTCACTTGACTTCAATTTTTTTATTTAATATTTTCAATCGATTTTTCAAATTATTTTATCTCCTTTTCTTAAAACCTTCCAATTAATTTACCATTGGGGTTTTACTTCACTGATGTATTTTTAAAAATTTATTTCAACTTTTCATTTCCTTCATCACATCACAAAGATTAGTGGCATTTTGTTTCTTAGTTTAAAGTTTTTATTTTTTGTCAATTTTATCTTTTGTATATGATTTTATTCTTTATTTAAAAGTCAATATTTTCTGTCTATTTTTCATTTTTAAAAATTAATAATTTAATTTTTTCGAATTCTGTTTTACTTTTTCTTACTTTCTTTCAATTTTACTTTCTTTTCTCTTCCGTTTCTTTTTCTTTTTTCATTGTTTTTTTTTTTCTTTCTTTTTTTTCGACAATGTTCCCTTACTTTTTATCTCTTTAAAATCTCATCGGCCTGTATTTTTAAAAAATTCTAAATTGAAAAATCAATGCCTATTTTCGCTGTAGTAAATTCATTCAGGCGAATATAAAGTTTGATTTTTACACAGGGGCACACTCTCGGACAAATACACATACAAACACTCACACGTATATATCAGATGGTTGAGGCAAATTTTTGGTCTATCACAGTTCGCATAGAACGGCGCCATGTACTGAATTGATGCGGCAACCGAGCAAAGAGTACAAAAATGTTCCTACAAATTTTAAGATATAATTTTGAAAGAGTTAATAGGTTTCCATCTGGCATTGTTTAGGAACACATTATCTATAATGAATATGTCTTACTATAAATAGCTTGCAGACACTATTATAGTTCTACACATGTAAACCGAGAAAAATACTACACACACGCATGCACGCCTACACAAGCGCGACACGCGCATTCACACACACATTCATCTGTTTATCTATATATAAAATTCTGTGACTTTTGTTCGTCTGACCACCCTCTAAAATAGCCATACATTATTAGATCGAAACCAAAATTTTGGATAGAATTTAAAACAGCTAAGAGGGTACAAAGTACACTTTGTTTCAATTTTTTGGAAAAATTGACAGTTTTAATATTTAATATACAAAATAGTTACACCATATTAAAAATATTTTAATCATTAAAATGACCAATACTTATTTAATAAAAATGCAATATTGTCTTTTAGCGTATCTTTATTTGAATTTTTTTTTTTTTTTTTGTATAATTCATTCTGATAAATTATAATGCATATTAGCAACACTTTAAATATAAACACACTCGGGAGAGTTTGAAATAGATAGAGGAAGCCATGATTTCAACAATACTATATAATGTGCGGATTTCAATACACTTCACAGATAGATAGATATGAAATGGCTGAGATAGATAGATAGGAAAAGACTGGTATAGATAGATAGATAGATAGATAGATAGATAGATAGATATGAAGAAGCTGAGATAGATAGATAGATAAATAGACAGATAGATAGATAGATATGAAGAGGCTGAGATCGATCGATCGATAGATAGATATGAAAAGACAGATAGATAGATAGATATGAAGAAGCTGAGATCGATAGATAGGTATGAAAAGACTGAGATAGATAGATAGATAGATAGATAGATAGATAGATAGACTTATTGGTATGCTGCTAAAGAGTGAGAAGGTAAAAAATAAAATTTTAAGAAAATACCACACAAACAAACACGAATAGAAGAGGTGATTACATTAAATTGTTACGACAGTGAAAGGATGGAACCGAGTTACCAATTTCAGTGAATATACGGACGTCTGTTGGCTTGTGATGGCTTCTGATGCGTTGAGACTGGTGGTATTGGTGAGACTGTTGGTCACACTATATAACACGCTTCTCTCTCTCACAGAGGGAGAGAGAGAGAGAGAGCGAGAGAGAGAGAGAGAAGCATAGTTGCTCTATACTCTGCCGGCTTTTAACGCTCAGAATTCCCCTGAGCAATCATCTGTAACAGGGATTGTCTAGCCACCCTATTAGACGGGTATTATCGAAAAGATGTGGCCAGCTATTATTAATAGATGAAAATATATTTATCAGAACTTCCTCGAAATAGTTAAATTCTCTAAAAATTAGTGTGGCATTTATAAAATAAAAGTTAAGGTTTGTTTTATTTGAGTGTATTACGAGCGAGTTTAAAGTGTCTCTCTTAGAGGTGCTTTTTAGATTTCGAGATGATCCGACAAAGTAATCGCTTTTACATTGTATGCCTTTCATGTCATAAATCCCGACTATTTTTTTCATAAATTTATCTTCAATTGTCCATATTTCTTTCTCCCATGAAGCATGAATAAAAGCAGAATATATTTATTTTGAGTAAGTTCATGTGATTAAGCTTATCAGACAATACGGACGGAACTTACTTAAAATAAATAGACAAAACTATATTATTTAATGAAACATCCATTAATATATATATATATATATATATATATATATATATATATATATATATTATAAATTAATTGATTTAAAATATGTTTTTCGCTACACATTTCTAACCATGTTTCAAAAATGGAAGCTGAAAGCTTCGAATTTAATTTTCTGATTAAAGACATTAGTTTCATTTCATCCTCAAGCGAATTTTGGAGAAACTTTTAAAATTACTTTTAAGACAGCAGAAATCATAATTCACGTTTCCAAGGATACAGAGAAATTCATTTCAAACAGACAAGGGGTGTTTGCATGTTCATTATCGCTGTATTTTGATGTATCAGTTATTAGTTACGTTTTGGTAGGGGTAGGGATGTATTTTTCAATGAAATCTGATATCAGTTAAATGCATGTCGTAACGGCAAAAATTCTTACGGCATTTTTTCTATTTGTATATTTAAAGATTTTGGGGGGTGTTTAGGTTAGAATACGTTTAATTTAACTACGATTTGAAAAATATTTTCACTTTTAATTTTTAATATGCTATATTTCTTTTAAGAACAAGTAAATTTATTAGAATCCCATACAGTATGTAGAATTATTTTCACATCAAGTATAAGTATACATATTACTAGGTAACAATTCTTTATATTTAAATATTATTTAAGTAAAATTTATGACAATGACGGCAAAAATATCTAATTAATTTCACTGATTTAGTAAACTTTTATTTTTTATATAAAACCTTGTAATATATTGTTTCTCATGTAAATACAAAGGACATAGGTCATTGAATGGCTTACATCTAGCTTTTCATATTAATTTCATTTAACTGTAGGTGTTTTAAGTGCTTGTAGTACTTTGAGGGAGATGTTTAGGTTAGAATTCGTTTTATTTAACTACAATTTTAAATACAACATTAAAATCTTTTCACTGTTAGTTTTAATAGACTATATTCCTTTTTAAAAGAAGTAAATGTATAAGAATTACTTAGAGTAAGTAAAATTATTTTTTCGATATCAAGTATAAGCATGTATATTACTATTTTTAAAATTTTATATTTAAATATTATTTAAGTACAATTTATGACAATTACGGCAAAATAGCTAATTCATTTCTCTGATTTAACAAACCTTATTTATTTATTTTTATTTTTGTTAAACTTAGTAATAGTTTCTCATGTATGAACCAAGGACATGGGTCATTCAATGGCCTACATCTTCTAGCTTTTCATCATAATTTTATTTTTCTGAAGGTGTTTTAAATACAACTTTAAAATATTATCACTGTTATTTTAATAGACTATTTTTTTTAAAACAAGTAAATGTAATAGAATTACCTACGCAATATAAAATAATTTTTCAACGTTAAATATAAGTATGTATATTATCTGGTCGAACTTTCTAAATTTATTTTTATTTTTAAATTTTTAAATATTATTTAAGGAAAATTTTTGACAATGACGACATAAAATAGCTATTTCATTTCTCTGATACAGTAAAATTTGATTTTTTATAAACTTAGTAATATATAGTTTCTCATGTATGCACAAAGGACATAGGTCATTTGATGAAAGATTATTATTAATATGGAAAAAAAAACATTGCATATTATCTATTCAATATATATATATATATATATATATTAGGTTGGTGCAAAAATAATGACGTAATAATGTCGTTTTTTGACGTATTTTTTAACGTCAAAAACGACATTATTACGTCATTATTTTTTGCACCAACCTAATATATATAAATGGAAGAGGTTATAGTTGTAACAACGAGAGAAAAGTGTATATATAAGTGAGAAACCCCAAACTTTTTTTTGTTGTAATGTTGTAAGGTGGATGTTTTTTTTAAAAAAATTATTCTTTATATTCCATAATTATGGAAAATAAAGCATAATATTTGGAAAAAATCCACATTACAACCAAAAGCGTTTGCGGTTTCTCTCTTCACACACACACACACACACACACACACGTATATATATATATATATATATATATATATATATATATATATATATATATATATATATATAGGGGTTATGCGCGCGCATGCTTATGTTTGTGCGCACTAAGCCTATAGAGGGTTCTCAATTATGATATCTTTATAAAGACAGTATATACTATCTCTCACTCTACACTGACATACATGCAATTACACACACACACACACACACACACACACATATATATATATATATATATATATATATATATATATAAGACTGTTACCCCAAAATAAAAATACCAGCACTTGAAAATTCCATTGACATGAATCTCTTAGTTACGCAATGTAAGGTACTATGCATATTTCTTAATATATATTGATTTTTTCTGTTATTAAACATTGAACACTAGTTTTTCTCACACTAGAGTATTTATATGTATTTGTATACGATCACTCGCCCCTACATCTACCTATATTTACCTATTTGTCCATATATATATATATATATATATATATATATATATATATATATATATATATATATATACTAACACCAGAGAGAAAGAAATATAGGTAATGTGAATGTACAACAAGAATAATGAGAGGATGTAGAAATACTGGTGGGTTTAACGGCAATGGGGCATTATGATCGTTGCATGTTCTCTGAAACTTTGAAGAGATGAGATCAGATAATATCAGCACTAGCGATTAACCTTCATTCTGTATCTCATTTCTGGCACTCTTTTATCTCCAAGATATACTGTGTATGGTCACGAGCCCAGGCGCCGGACTCGACGTCTAATCCACAGCCAATTAGATCGCCGGTAACTCTGCCATTGCTTGTTTGTGTCGTCATGTACGAGGCAGGCTGACTCTTCGATAAGAAAGTTTGATAACGTAAAGCTTAAATAAATCTTTTTCCTCCGCGGATGATGATCAGATTTTAGAAGAGTTAGAAATATTCCGTGACGTTTGAAGAAAAACGATAAGACTTTCATATTGACAAAGAAAACTAAATAATCTTCATGCCAATACTTCTGTTTGTTTCTCTGTTTTTCTTTTAAAAATAAAGCTCACTTATTTTATTTTATTTTTTTATTTTTCATCATGTCCCCTCATAAACCGGCGCCGTAAATGAAATCGGTGAAACGTGTTCTGATCCCGTCCAATCCTGTCTCTCTTCACTTCGCACCATTACACTTGGGGAATGTAAGAATCTGACTTCGCGAAATTGCTCTTTATCATCATCAGATATCATGAGGGTAATCTTAACCACGGAATGCCACAATTATGATGAGGAGAGATCGATTAGTGCTGGGATTATTCGTCTTTTCAGAAACCCCGTAACCCATTCGAACTGCAAGGTCAACGCGTACTGAAGACTTAGCAGAATTTGTTTGCTTTGGTCTAGATAACCTAAAGGAATCAGTCTGTTTAGGATAGTTTTGAATTCAGAGTTTTCCTTTTTCTGAAGGGGTTGCCACTTCACGACAAAACAACCCAATCTGTCTTTCTTTTTAACACATAAAAGAGGAAGGTATATTTATGCCTTTTTCAAAGATATTTTCAATATTTGTTTTTGTTTATTTATGTACTATTTCGTAATTTGTCTTACTTTCTAATATTTTTACCTACACACACACACACAATATATATATATATATATATATATATATATATATATATATATATATATATATATATATATATATATATACTTAAATACATATAATTATATATAACAGGAAGCCATTGGTTTATAACAACGGCTTGCTGTACTTAATAATTCTCGTTTTCACTCTCGCGTGGTCTTTTGTGACATAACGTACGGCGACGCGATCTTCGCTTCCGCGTCTCGTATACACGTGAAGTCTGCCTGGCTGCGTCCGTCGTGGTATCCTGTCCTGTAACGACCAACTGGCTTGGTATTTGTCGCGGCACCAAATGTGACGTTCTAACCTTTTGGTGATTCGGATGGGAATCTGGTTAGATTCGGTATCAGCCTTGTCGTTCCCAGCTCGCCTCCAACGTCTGGTTACCGAAGTAACTGTTTTGATTTCCAGTCTAACCTACCCACGTTGTGATTTGATCTTAGGCAGACGAAATCAATCAGTTAACGGGCCGTAATGCAAGCCGAGTTCGATCAAGGGTAACACCGCACAAGTATATGTAAAAGAAAAGAAAATAATAACTCGAAAAGTTCAAATGTGTTAAAAAAGGATAACAATATTTTATATCTGGTTCCTGAATACAGGACTGCGTCTTTCTCCCAAACCCGCTATATGGATTCGTGACACTTATATGTGTTTGTTAGGCGTGTCTTAACATCTTAAGTTGTTTGTTCTTTAAGAAACTGGTTCTTGTTTTGGTGGTATGAGTCTAAGTCGTTCTTCAAAAATAAATTGTTCTTGGCTAGAAGTTGAGGTCGTGATGCCTGGAATCTTTCAAGTCAGCTATCTGCGACGCGGGTGCAACTACAACTGCGAACTTCACTCAACTGCCTCTCAACTGGAACTCGAACTGGTACTGCTTTTCACTCGCTGGGACTCTGCTTATATGGACGCCGACCAAAACCGGGGTTTGAGGTTCCTTGACAATTCTAAATCCACAATCCACTTCCTTGTTTTCGGTCAGGAAAATTTATTATTTTCCGTATTTGGAAGTCTTTCGTCCTCCCACCTTCTTCTATTCTCATATTTGTATCTCACCATACCCTCAGAGGGTGTCAACGGGTTTCCCCTCTCTCTCACAATGGCATCTCACACCTATCCCTTCAGAGAGGCGCAACAGGCCTCCCCGCCTTCTTTACATGATTACCTCCGCCTAACGTTCATGCCACCATTCAGCCAATGGGCGCTCAGCGGCGTGGGTGTGGCCAGACTAGCCTCGGTTTAAAAAATCTTGCTCAAAGAAAAAAAATTATCTTCCTTTTTCTTTTTTTTCTTTTTCTTTTCTTTCTCTTTCTTTTCTTTCGTAATGTGGTCCCTTAATCGCAATTCTTATCCTAAATGTCACCCTGAATTCGTCAATCAGATTTTCGCCAGCATCAAGTGGGTGGTCATGTGATGAGATCGCATTCTGGCGTTAATTAAAAATAATTTTCTTATCATAGCCAGCTCCTGGCACAAAACAGATGCCTTTTTCAAAGATCTTCGTAGATAGCAAATGGCTCAGTCTTTTGTTTTTGTAATTCTGTGGTTGATCCAACGGACATTTTCTGCGACCCAATTAATTTTTATCTCCTTAGAATTCTGCGGGAGGTCTCGCGGGCATTTTGTTTTTCGGTCAGTACGTGCTTAATTAATTTCTATTTCCCAGTTTCTGTTTCGTAGGGGTCTCGGTCAACCTGAAATTTTCATTATCGTTGTCATAAATTGATTTAAATCCGACGCACCCGTACCCTACTTTCCTCGCTAATGAGAATAAAAACCTTTAGCACTTTTCTGTTAGAAAAAAAATAATATCGCTTAGTGTCCTTTTCATGATGGCTTCTTATCACTTAAATTTAATTCTAGCCTTTTTTTTCTTCTTTCTTTCTAGCAACCCTAAATTTTGTCACAAATGTATATCTTGTTTATATACGTACATTATGTTCCAAAGTTTGTCATAGCCCAGAGTGACAAGCCCCCACTGTCTACATAATGATTCGTGACATGCATCTATGCCAGAG
The DNA here is from genome assembly GCA_963932145.1 of Acanthosepion lycidas. Taxonomy (NCBI): domain Eukaryota; kingdom Metazoa; phylum Mollusca; class Cephalopoda; order Sepiida; family Sepiidae; genus Acanthosepion; species Acanthosepion lycidas. The sequence continues at coordinate 13,210,461 of OZ010582.1, read as the reverse complement.
ATGGCGTGATTTTTTTGTTTTATTGTTAATCTTTCCATGGTTGAAGTTGCCAAAGACGTAAGTTGTTAAATCTGAAAGAAAAAGAAAAAAATCATTAGACGCTTAAACTTAATTCACAAACCAGTTCAACCTATTGGAACACCCTTTAGAAGAAACAAGCTACATTTTGAACAAATCTTTTCTCGTAACTCATTCCTGTGGTATGACATTTATATTTAGTTGACTGCACCAATATGTTATCTGATTGATGTAGCCAACTAAATTCTTTTGTTGTCTGAATTACTAGTGATGAAATAAAATAATCAACATAATACATCAACGGTCTCCGGGTTATGAGTGCACAATATAGATTTTATCAGGTTGGTTATTGCTTTAACCGCGATAAAACACAAATTGCTATGGTCTGCAGACATTAGTTGAATAAAAGATTAACTATCTTGTTTGATTTTCTTTAGAACAAAAACCAGTCGAAGAAATAAATAGAATCAGTTGTGTTGCTCATGCGTTAAGTCATATTTAATTGCTGTTTTGGGAAACAGTTATAAGGAATCTATCATGCTAATTACTAATCATAGGTCACAGTCAAGAGTAAATTTAAACTGAACTTTCATAAAATTTTGTGTACGACAGTGGCAGCTCATCAATAGGAAAAATGTTGATAATGTTAACGAAAAACCGCACACGGAAGGAATAACAAAACAACATTTTTGAAACTTCATTGGTATGTTCTATTGAACTCGCTATATTCAACAGACCTCACAGCAACATATTTACAATCACTGAAAAACGTAGTTATGGGAAAAACCTTCTCTAATTTAAACCTAAATCAGGAGATCATCGATTAAACTTTGCATATAAATACCTGCTGAATTTCACTGAAACGCTATCGGCCAGTTGCCTGATAATTGGCAAATAATCATTGCAAAAAAAATGGTGAATATATAATTGAATAAAAATAAAATTTTACTTTATTTTTGAAGAATAAATTTGATAAACAGAAACGGAAATTATTTAAGACTCAAATTAAAGATGGATGCTGAGCCAAATGCATTGATAAAAATTGTTTGGGACTATGGAAAAAAATCGAGGATTTAAGTTGTAGATTGAATGGAAAGCAAACCATACTCCCTAGAAAGATAATGACAGTAGGTACTCTCCTCATTATATGAACTTGAATCAGCCAAATGTAACCTTATTAATTCACATTTTGGAATGGGATTTTTGTAGTATCTAAATTAATTTAATGCCCTATAAATCGCTAGTATTTTTCTTCCTAGCAGATATTTATTTAAACTGTTTCGGAAGCCATCTTCGTGTCATTTTCATAATTTTATTAATAGAATCCTTTCACATATTCAGATCTGTAGAAATAATGATTTATTTAAATAGGTAATTATTCACCTTTATATTTGTCAACGAAATAATCTTTCTCATCTCAATGGATGCAATAGAATCAATGCGCTTTGATAAATGCTATCACATTTGACATATATGAATAATGAATATGTGGCCGACATTGGGTAAAATATTTTGTCAACATATTTCTAGGTTACAATTCGCATATGGACTCTTCCTCATGATGCATTTTATGACAGCATAAATAATGAAGTTTATCATTTACGATAATGATTATGATAATGAAGATTACAATGATATTGCTTATTGCAACGAGAGAGTTGACCAGGAAGGAAATAATGTTACTTACGTTGTGGGAAAGAGAATCTTAGCCTGAAATTTGATATCTGTGAATAGATGAGTGTGATTATACAGCAAAGAAAAGCAAGAACTAGATAAAAAAAAAATATTCTCAAAATGTTATGAAAAATATAGTTAGCATTAGTAACATAAGCAGAGATTCTGAGAAAAATGTAGAAGATGTGTTGTAAAGTGATCTCCAGGAAAACGATGGGGCATGAGTGTGAAAGTATGAAAGAAGAAGAAGGAGGAGGAGGGGAGAAAGAGGAGACGGAGAGAGAAGAAGAAGAAGAAGAAGAAGAAGAAGAAGAAGAAGAAGAAGAAGAAGAAGAAGAAGAAGAAGAAGAAGAAGAGGAGCGAGGAGGAGGAGGAGGAGGAGAATTTTCCGAATGAAAAGAAGATCAAGAAAAAGAGAACAGAAAGAAATATGGCTGAATGAAACAACAACAATGAAGAACAAGTGCACCCAAAAGAAAAATGCTATAAGGGAGAAAAATGTAATCTACTTAAAATAGTTGAAATAGTTGTGTTTTCTCTTACATTATTTTACGTTGGTTTTCGAACAGGAGACTGAATACTTTTTTTTTTTTTTAATTTTCAAGTCTCTTAAGAAATGCCTGCGTCGGAAGAAAATCTCTCTTGGTTATGACGATAAACTCCATTCAGGCCCTGGGTAAGACGATAAACTACATCCGACTGATCAGGTCTCTGATCAGGAGGTTTTGAGGAGCGTGGAACCACCTCTTACTTGCTGGTATTCCCAGATCCACCCTAAACAGGGGTAGTAGCCCCTATTAGGGTCCCAGCTAGGTAAATAGTTACCCCCCCACAAACACAAAAGTGGTCAAAACATTTAAAAATAGGTTTTATTACCCGCAATATATTTTGGAAAAATATTACCTGTAATAAAAATCTTGTCGACATTACGTAACACTTTGAGATTGATATACCGTAAAACAAAACAAAGAAACCAAAAAAGAAAATACACAATTAATATTTTCATATTTCATCTCAAGCTGCATTAAAAATTATGATTATCACGAAAAATGCAAAGAAAGATGGAAAAATGTGAGAAGAAAGAACGAAAGGGAGAAAGGGATAGAAGAAGTAAAAGGAAAAAAGTACAGGAGAATAAAAAGAAATAGATTAGAAGAATCGGTTTTATAGTAGAAGAAGAAAAAGCAAAAGAAATCAAAGCAGCTTGAGTAAAATTAGTTTGCTGCGGAATGTGTTCGAGTAGTGAAATAAAAAAAAAAAAACTTGCTAGAATATAGGAAGACGGCAATATAATCAAACACTAACTAGACGTGTGAAAAATCAAAAAGAAAAAAATATAAGCATAAGAGAGACGAGCAAGTATAGAAATCCAATTTATTTATGAAGATAAGTTAAAACACTAGCGATGTTTAAAAAAAATAAAATAATAATAGAGACTAGGTACCTCCACTATTTCGGCATAAATTTTCTATATTCAAGTTTAAAATGAATTTTTACAACGAAAAAAACATTCTTGAAGACTTCATTTTAGCTTTAATTGAAAGTTTAATAATTAAATTTATGATTTCTATTAATTAAACAATTCTTGTGTATTTCAGATAGAAACTATATACATTTGATTGTCAAATTTAATTTCAAATTTTTAAATTTTCTTAAAAACGGCCATTTTCTTAATTTTAAGAAATTTGTAAACAAACACAAATTTATCGATTTTGAAAATATTTAAAAACATTTCTGACACGTTATTTTAGTAAAATTAAAAAAATTAAAGTTAAAGTAATCTGATTTGAAAGAAATCTTTCTTACTTATAGCATAAAAAAATAATATACAACCAATTATTAACAATCGATTCTGTTAATCTGACCCAACTATTGAATGACGAAGCGATGACAGCTACTACGGATTACCATAAATGACATAATTTTTAAAAGTCTGAGTTTTAAAAAAATTATTCTATTTGAGTATGACCCACACTAATGGAAATACAATTCATAAAATAAAATTATTTAGTGAAATAGTAAATGAAAAAAAGAAAAATTTATTTTAAAATTTAAAGTTTACACTTTTAAAGTTGAACGGAAAGTAAGAAATGTTATGAAAAGGCCACGTAAAGGAACAAAACCCTTAAATCACGTGACCTTGTAATAATACTGGCAATTTCAGTATATCATACACAGAAATAAGGAATGTATTAAGTAAAAAAATACAACATAAAAAATTATTTTTAAAAAAAGTAGCTCAACTAAATTTATTAAATTTAGCAATTTTGGAGAATCTTGATAATTGCGTCAATTTTTTTTCTACTTAATTACTACATAATATCGAGGAACCCTTCTAATACAGAGCTTTACAAGATGTTAAACTATTATAAATTATTATAATTAAAATTTCTTAAAAAACAAAAAAATTCTTCTAAAAATTAATTATTCATCAGAAAAAAAATATTTCTTCAGACAATAATGTCCTTAATATTTACAAAAGCAATTAAAAGCTTTTCTAATTAAGTAATATCATAGTTTTATTGGATTCATTATTTTTCAATTCAGCCAAGATTTTCAGTTAAATAGCTCAAATTTGAAAAAAAAGTAGGTTATTTACCATCTCCAAAGACTCCTTCTTTTAACAAAGAAAAAAAAAATTAGGAGCCATAAAGGTTTTGGGCGAAATTTCATGAAATTAAATAAGTTGGGGGTAACATATTTAAAAAAAAAAAATTTTTACCAAAATTTTCTAAAAACAAAATTTAAAAAAAAAAATTTAATTCATTTGTGAATAAGTCCTGAAAATTTCATTAAGATCGGACAATTATTTGATTTTTACAAGAATTTCCAAATCAATATGTTTTCAACGGGAAAAATGCGCAAAAAAAAACAATGTTATTTTAACGTCACCGCGATGACGTAAACAAAAGACGACTTTAACCAAAATTTCGAACGTGTTAGAAAATATAAGAAAATTTCCAAAAATAATTAAAAAATACTTTTTTCTTTCATCTTAATAATAACATAAGCATTTTGACGATAATACTTTATTTTCTTTAAGTTTGTGGCATTTTTCATTTACGCTATTCTGTTTTTCCGCGAAAACAGTGGACATGCCTAATAGAGACTGTCCAAAGTTTTAGACAGGATCATAATGAAATTCGAAAGTTGATAGACAATGAAGAGTAAGATAATATATTCCAAAGCAATTATCAAGATTCTCCATGTAGCATATAATAACGAAGACAATTGGATTCAATGAAGTTGAATGAATTTAAAGAATATCTCAGGACAAATATAATAATAGAAATTAAAATAAAAATGGAAAAATTATACAAAGTAATTTATACCTCAGAATACCTATATTATGCAATACTTATTATATCATGCGCATTATACCATACACATCATGGCATACACTCAATGTCTAACCCAAAAATGTCATACCCATTGCGCCATACTCATTATACCATACCCATTATGCCGTACATATTACGTCATACACACATTATGTAATACCCAATATGCCGTACCCATTATGTCAGGCTCATCACGTCATACCCATTATGCCATATTTAATATGTCATATCCATTATGTAATATCCAATTGTCGTACCCATTATGACATACTCATAATGCCATACCCATCATGTCATACCCAATATGTCATACTCAAAACCATTTAAGTAAATTATACATTAGAATACCCAGTATGTCATACCCAGTATGTCATAATCAAAATCATTTTTCTCTTAGTGGAATTTACTTTCTAAAATTTTTCCCATCAAATACCTAAATAACTGGATAAAGAAAAAGGTGTCTCATTATTTACTAAGGCCACTTCAGCTGAAATTGAACTTAATTTAGCACTTGCTACGGGTAGTTTCACCCGACGCCACAAATTGCAGCAGCAACAAAAATTATCTTAAATCTCGTGTCATGTCCTATAATAGGTTCGTTTCATCAAGTCTTTCATATGGATGTCAACCATACTGCTAGGCTCGTTCAGAAATATATAAACTCTCAAACCTATGCAATCATATTCTTAAAATCAATGATTAAAATTTTCTGCGACGAAAGGAAACCTGTGGGTCTTATATTGAGAATCATCATTCTCCGAATCTTGTCGCCTGGCACCAGATAATCAATGAGAACTGTAGAAAATAACATCAATTGAGGACTTACTTAAAACCCAGAAAGAAACAGTTTAAATTTCTTAACAACTTAATGGAGGTTGGAGAATTTGACAATAACAGGACATATTGAAGATAAGATTAAAGGAAAAAGTTGAGTGACTTATGTAATGAGCTTGTGTAAATGAATAGCAGAACTGGATGTGACAATAAAGGGACATGCATAGAAGGATAGGAATTTGGGAGGAGTCATGATTGCACATGTTTTGAATGAATGGATCACACAAAGGAAGAATTAAATAAATACGGTTAGAAAATCTGCACTTTTTGTCGATATTATCAAACTCGATATATGATTATTTTCTTCCCGTGTTACATTGGCAAATGTCACATTTTCTCATAACGAAATAATTGATGTTCCTTTTTTGCATATCCAATCGACCAGGCTTCAAATAACGTATTCCGTACATTTCGATTAAAATACTACGAAAGGTTCGCCACTGGACTTAACCAGCAACTACGCAACGCCATCATCCGATATTGAAATGGAACTTTTCCTTTGTTTTGGCTATATCATCCAGACTTCAAATAATCTACTCCTTACACTTAGATTAAAATACTACGGAAAGTTCATCATTGGACTTAACCAGCGACTTTTCAACACTTTCGCCGGAGATGTGAGCTGAACTTTCGAACTGTGGGCTTACTTGCCAGCTTAACTTACATGGATTCTACTTTTAACATTTAGTCAGAGTTATATTATTTAGATCTTCTATTGGTCAGTATTACTGAATTTACTTACTTCTTCCTGCATTACTTGATTCATTGTTTGTTCATATTCCTTTAATCCAAATATTAGGTTAGTGCAAAAATAATGTCGTTTTCTCACATACGTGAGAAAACGACATTATTTTTGCACCAACCTAATACATACGATGTAAATAAATTTTGTATTAATTTTAAGTTTGTCTTTTGTTGTCCTCTTGTTGACCTTTCAGATTTCACGTCTTTTATTTTAAAAATGTTAGTGGAACTCTTGTGTCTCAAATTTATTTGGGGCGCACAGGCCATATTATATCTCGCCGCCTTCTGGGAGTCCGTTAAAATCCAAAGAGCTTTCCTCGATAATCTTGCGCTTATCAAATAAATCTGATGAATACTTTTTTTTTCTGTTGACAGGGAGTAACTGAAATTCTGGTAAGCCAATAAGCGGATAAAGGTTATTTTTTGATAATTATATATATATATATATATATATATATATATATATATATATATATATATATATATATTATATATATATATCAATGCAGGATATATCGAAACAGAAAATTATAAACTGAGAACATAATGACGTTCTTGAAAATTGAGGATCATGATGATGGTGTGAATTGAAACATCGAAACTCACAAGTAAATGATATGAGAATAAACGCTTATAGTGATGTAATTATCTCGGAGAAATACAAGAAATGAATGTTGTGAAAATTTAGGTAATTTTAATTAGGATTGTTATATTTTTCTCTAATCAATACTTTGTAATTTCTTTGGATTGCATGTTTTTCAATTCTCTGGAAGAAAATTTGATCTGATCTACGTAGCTTTGTTTTAAAAAAAAACAACTATCTATCTATCTTAAATAACAACATGGCGATAGACTTTTAGAATCTCCCCCTCGACCTCCAAGTCTTTGTAATTTACCTGAAACTTCCTTCATTACCTTCCACTCGAATTTGTCTCTTTATCATTTTCCATTAATTCTGACCATATCACGTTTCCCCATTACACGCGACGATCCTCATCTGGCTCAAGTTAAATATGAACGGACGAGAAAATTTACCAGTTAGAACGGCGCCCCGTTTTACGTGACGATCATCACATAATATCTTGCAGACACTCGCGTTTCGCAACCACGCATGCGCGAAGCTCTCATCATTCCAATCATTGGCGGACATTTTATCTCTCTTCAAGCTATGATATCGTGTGGTTAAAATTTCGTATTGATCAGTAAAAGCAATTTTCTAAGCTAATAAAACAGACAAGTACACTTTATCCTCTTGTCTCGTTATATATAAATATCAACAAATTGGTCCCAAGCAATAAAAATGGCTAATGGATGACGTCTTTGTAAATAGCATCCTCTGATGTAGTGAAAAATTAATTTTTGGAAATAGATAGTAAATTTAAATGAAGCTGATGCAGAGAAGCGAGATAAATAATAATTATCTTTATGCGTGCATAAATTTGTTAATATTAGGTTGGTGCAAAAATAATGGCGTAATAATGTCGTTTTTTGACGTTTAAAAATACGTCAAAAAACGACATTATTATGTCATTATTTTTGCACCAACCTAATATAAATTGTATATTACTGTACTTATACGTAGTGCATTACGTATGAAAACGGAATATCAAAAAGATATTAAACATTTTTACCATATACTATTTTCTTAAAACGAATTAAAGGAAGTTTACTTTATTATAACGGCTTGTTACTTGTTCCTTATCACAATCTGTTAGGAAGGTTAGCCAACCCGATTTACAGACGCCTGATTAGTGATATTCGGGTTTGTTCAAAACCATCAAAACAAATGTTTTGGTTATGCTGCAACTATGCCGAGCGTACCTTAGAGTTTCTAGGACTGATTAAATTATTTGTTATAATCAACAGTTTGATCAAGTCTGTTTAAACGATCGGTCAGGATAACTTGTGGCTTTGTGCTAGTTAAACATAGACAAGCAATTCCGTCTCCCCAAATTCACATACATAGCTTCTCTTCCTACAGTGTCGTACCTTGGAATTTCCTCAACATACATATAACATCAACGAATCAACTACGGTGAGAATCGAAACCGTGTGTTATGAACGGAAAGTAAAAGTTCGTAATATTCGGCCACGCACCCATTTCGTTACAATACAATAAATAAATAGAATATTAGAATCTGAGAAAAATTCTACTTCTTTGCCGCTAAAGACTTTTGATTTGGCCTGGCCAGACTTGATGGCTTCCTATTGACAATTCCTGAAAGTTAAAAAATAAGCAAAAGATGACAAATAATCGATGGCAACATATTGGTCTTTCACTCTGCAGGTCGATAAAGCAAGATATCCATGACAGAAAGAGAAAAGAGTTGCCCTCAATATATGATTGAAGCCTTGCAGAATTCAGAAGTTTTCGAAGATGGAACATTGACACAATCAATATTGATAGAATTTGCTTCGTTCAACGGATATCAAAACCTTTCAGTTGTTAATTTCCTCTCTCTATCTATCTCTCTATTTATCTCCCCATATATATATATATATATATATATATATATATATATATATATAAATGGACATGAGGACAATATGTATATATATATATATATATATATATATATATATATATATATATATATATATATATATATGGACACTGAGGTCAACAGTTTGTTTTATATTTGAAAATTGCCTTAAAACTTTTACTGTTATTTTTCAAAATAAGCATGTAAATTTACACCGAAACGTAAATTTTTATTACAACTGGTGTGCGTAGCTTAAACTGAAAATTTACTCCGAACAGTATGTTGCATTGGAACCCAATTTAGGATGCACCCGGAAGCCACACCTGAGTGGGTTACCCTAAAGGTTCCACCGATAGAATTTTGAGTGTGTCGAATGGTAGAATCTAAAAGACTAGATTTGTGGCATTGAATTGCAATGGTGACTCCATTTTTCCTGGACGAAGGATAAAGCCTGATTATTCAAACTCACATGGAAACTATTGGAAGAGAGAAGCGCCTTGTGCATCCTAATATATTCACAGACCAAACACCTATGCTGCCATATACAGAAGAAGGAGTTACCCTGACTTATGATACAGTTAGTTAATATTAATACGTTCCTGGTAATTGAATGGAATTATTATACACTTTTATTAAATCAAATTAAACAATCTTAGAATCAATAGGTAATTCATGGAAGCACTGGACAATAAAAAAAATAAAACATGAATGATGTAAAAACTTTATCAAAACAACCAGAAAAATGCTATTAGTATTAAGCTGTAGCAGAAGAGTTAAGCAAGCCGAAAGTATTAAAATAAGTATTGAAAATTATGGAAATAAAAAAAAAATTATTACTTATTATTAGTACATACTTATTTATGATCAAATTACAGAATAATTGACTAAATAACTAAAAAAGATTCACAGAAAATCCGATTCACAGTCATGACACGCGCACACATAAAAACACACACACAAACGTGCATATTCATGTATTTCTTTATATATATATATATATATATATATAGATATATATATATATATATATATATATATAGATATATATATATATATATATATATATATATAGAGAGAGAGAGAGAGAAGTAGAAATGATCTAAATAAAGGGATACGATCAACCATATGTATGAGCGATTATGCACACATTCAGGTGGGCAAATCACTATTTATTTAATCAGTCGTGTAGACAAAGGGGAGCTCAATATAGTAAAAAAGATCTATAAAGTATATATTAATAATTACGCATAAAGCTTTGATTACAGTACGACTCAAAGTTTCATAGTCTTGGCATTCATCAGCTACAAATGTTACGAACTCTTCAATACGGCTTCTTTTTTTTTTAATTTCTGGGTCTCATCGGAGCGAAGCTATATTTCGTGTGGATTGAAAGCGCCAGATTACATATATATATATATATATATATATATATATATATATATATATATATATATATATATATATATATATATATATATAGTAATTGGTTATAAATTCAGAATATAGAGTGTCGTGTAGGTGAATATAAAAAAAAGAATAATTAAATAAAGTGAATTATTAATGTGAAGTTTATTAGGAATATTGATCCGTTAATGGGTATTGATTTAACGGCTAAGATTATTGCAATACGAACTAAAAAAGTTTCCTAATAAAACGCATGGGTAGGCAAAAATATAGGGAAAAGAAAAGAAAAAATAATAATAATAAAAATAAAACGCTAGGTTAAAAACCGTTAAACGCTAGGATTGTGTAAGGTATTAGGTTGGTGCAAACATAATGACGTAATAATGTCCTTTTTTGACTTATTTTTTAACGTCAAAAACGACATTATTACGTCATTATTTTTGCACCAACCTATGGACTAGGTGGAGAAAATAAATCAATAAATAAAACAAATATTACTTTAAATTACTTTAGCCAGTATCAAAATATTTAAGAAGAGATTTTTTTCTATGTCTGTAAGTAATCATAACTTGATTGCGCTTATTCTGCAGATTATGCTTATTGGTGTGTTTCAGAATAGTTCGTTTTTCAAATAGGTACAGAGAAGATTTATCTATGTTGATGTAAAAGGTTTTGTTATAGTGTTGAGATACGAATTTACTAAAGTAGTCATCTGTCTTGATTTCTCAGAAAAATTTAGAGTGTGCCGTGCTATTTGAATATCGCTTATTAGCTAACAGTCATTTTCTGATGGCAATATCCAGGTTTTCCAATTGTTAGCAGTGGAACCAAAATAAATATATATATATATATATAAAATTGAACTGATTTTAAACTACAATGTTCCATAAATCTGTCAGGTAAATTTTTTTAAACGGACGTCCAGTGAATTCTGCATTCTGTTGAGGATTCTTCTACATTCGAGGAATTACTATGAATGATACCCATATATATATATATATATATATATATATATATATATATATATATATATATATATATTTTATGAAATGGACAAAGTCCGACAATTATTTTAAGAATTTTTTATGCTTAAACATTCTTTTTATAGATACAAATAAATGGCCTGTTTATAATAAATAGTATTAATGACATTTACCGGCATGAATGTCCGAGAAATTTTCATAGAAAATATTCGTCCTCCGGCAGGCATCGAGCCTGTGTCATATACAGAACTGTCTAGAGCCTGATGTGCATTTACCGATTGAACCACTGACCTTGCTAATCGGAAGATCCTCTGTGGCTCAATCGGTTAAGGCAAGTCAGGCATTTACTTAAATATTTGTGTTTATAAAAAGAATGTGTAAACATAAAAATGTCTTAAAATAATTGTCAGATTTTGTGTATTTCATTATATATATATATATATATATATATATATATATATATATATATATATATATATATTGGATAGATGCGAGCTTGTGACCCTGGGTTTCACGCTTTAGCGATCGTCAGACAAACCCTATATATATATATATATATATATATATATATATATATATGTATATATATATGTCTTTGTATATATATATATTTATATATATATATATATATATATATATATATATATATATATATACACACACACATACATACATACATACATATATAAATATATATATATATATATATATATATATATATATATAGATAGATAGATAATATTAGTGTTAAGTGTTAAATTTACATATAAATATATATAAATAAGTGCATACACACACACACACACACACACACACACACACACACACACACATATATATATATATATATATATATATATATATATATATATATATATATATATGTTGAATAAAAAAATTCCAACAGGATAGAATCCAGGTAGAACTCAATGTCCAGGACAGAGCAAGGATATAATAAAAATACTCAAACACTTATATTCCATGGTCATAATTTATTCCACTGGAATCGTAAATACGATCCAATTCATCAAACCTACAAATTCAAAAAGAAAACAGATAAAACAACTCCGGGAATCAAAAAAATAATTTAGAGAAAGTGTATGTATGAGTGTGTGGGACGAATGTTAGAGCTAAAGAGAGGGGTAACAGACGAGAGAAGGTGGGAGATTAACCGAGAGAAGTTTTAGAGAGGTGAGTTAAAGACGGTTTAAGTGAGAGAATTAAGAATGTTGCCGGATATCTAATACATTAAATATGTAATCAGAAAGGATGCATTTTGTGGTGACATACACACACAATAGACAATCTAATCTTATATATATATATAGTGGGGGGCTATCATTCATAGTAATTAATCGAATGTAGAAGAATCCTCACCAGAATACAGAATTCTCGGGACGGCAGTTTCGTCCTTTTAGGAACTCCTGAGCAGTGAACATCCACTACGTACGATACAGCGCTAGCATTAAGTGTTTTCTGCATTCTGTGGAGGATTCTTCTAGACTCTATGAATTACTAGTCGACTAAAATTTCTATCACTTATATAGCTTTGCTTGATCCAGGTTCTACTAATCGAGAGAGAGTGGCTCCGGGAAAGAAGACGAGGCTCTTGGAGCACAAACAGTTGTGTTTCGAATACTTGGAGGAGAATCGCCTCGGACCTTAGGGTGCAGCTTCGCTATATTGAGTCTATTTAGTTTCTTCATCGTAATTGAGGCCCGTTAATCCAGTGGTATGACGCTTTGGTTCTATCGAAACGGTCCAGTTTCTATTCTAGGTAGTGGATGGCCACTGCTGATAAGTTCCAAATAGAACGAAACGGCCTTTCAGTGCTTTCTGCATTCTGCTGACGATTCTTCTACACTCGATGAATTACAATGAATATTAATTCAAATGAAATACTGCCCCACCCATATATATATATATATATATATATATATATATATATATATATATATAAGATAAAGATACATATTCTTATATATCACGTTCATTATTGTGGAAAATGTATGATAAATTGGAAAAAGTTTACTTGTGATACGTTTCGTCCTGCAATAGTTCATCTGGCTGAATTATTTTGGAAGGACTACACATGCGCAAGAGTTGTTCGGAATTTTAGATTTTGTTTTTATCATTCAAATTCATTTACAATCTTTTTTTCTTTTTCTTGACATAACTTCGTTAACTAGGTATTCAATACTGTGATATTAGAAGATCACCCAGATATTGTGAAATGCTATAAGAACCAAATTTATTGCAGATAACCTTGGCGATTAAGGCATTTGTGTTGTAGTGAATTATTTCTCCTTTGATCATGGTATCATTATCTATAGCATGGTTGTGGTCAGTCTCGATGCCAACCAACGCATATAATATATTATTTTGTAAATTGTCCCTTTTGTGTTTATATAATCTTTTATTAAGATTCTTTAAGGTTCCTTCTATATATTTTTTCGTGGCAATTATTACTGACAATAGAGTAAACTCATCCTTCACAATTAAACTTTTTTCCAATTTGTCATACAGTTTCCCCAATGATTCCAAAATTCGCTTGAAGAAGAAACAGAACTAACGCTTTTAATTTAATTATATAATTAAATTTGAATTTTTTAAACTTCCACTTGTGAAACATGGTTATTTGTGTGCAGCGAAGAAACCATATTTTAAATCAGTTAATTTATAATATTTATGCTCTGTATATTTACATTGATCATTGTTTGGTAAAAATAAAATTATCAATAAGAACACCGGATTATATACCTTACTGTCCTTTCTTTCTTTCTTTCTCTCTCTCTCTCTCTCTCTCTCTCTCTCTCTCTCTCTCTCTCTCTCTCTCTCTATATATATATATATATATATATATATATATATATATATATATATATATATACATATATATATATATATATGTATGTGTGTGTGTGTGTGTGTGTGTGTGTATGTAAACAGTGGACAAATAGGTCTTTATAAAGCAGTGAAAGTCTCTTTCATCTTTCAACGCATTCTTCAGACCTGGGCCGCGTGTCGAATAGTGAAGCAGACTGTCTCCGCTCGGTGTTGACCTCAGTGTCCAAATTTATATTTTACATACGCACTAGCCTCTGATATTTACCCATACATATAGCATGCCATATATATATATATATATATATATATATATATATATATATATATATATATATATATATATATATATATGCCTTTGTATGTATGTGCGTTTTTGTGTAAGGTTAAGTTATGCAGATGCAAGGATTATGTATACAAAACGGGCGAAAAAATAAGCGTGTCTGAAATTTAATATTAGTGAATATTGTAATTTTTAATATATTTCCGCACATTAATTTTTCTAAGGAATTTTTCCAAAGTGGGGAAAATGTCAACTGCCTATGAAACATTGTACAATAAGCTTATAGTCTTCCGAAACTATAACCATATCAATATCATTCTAAAGAAATTGGAGACTTTTGGGGCACATTGTATATATCTGGGAATTGAAAAGAATTTACTTTTCAAAGCATCGATGTGTGTGGCTCAAGAAAAACGTTGTAATTAATTGTTGAACGAGAATGATTGTAAGAAATGTGATTTAATTAAAACAATTTTATCAATTCTCTAAGATTTTTTTCTGCTTGCTTGCAGATATAAATGAATAAAGATCGTGTCTCAAGTGTCACAGGAACTTGATTTGTTCCTTGGAGGCAATCTGATAAGTTTCACTACTTCCAACGGGCATTATAACAAAATTTTGATGAATAAAGTGATTCCTATATAGTCGCACATGTAACCACATGATTCAATATACACAAAAGCATAGCAATCATTAATACGTCTTTGACCTAATAATGAAGTCTTACTTTACTCACACAATATTTTATTCATCAGGAAAATTGTATTCATTTTGACATAATTTAATTCGTTGCCATTCCATTATAGAATGAGTTAAACAATGACTCATTCGGTTTATTATTGCTCCAGTGTAAGCATTTATTTTCTATCATTATGTTCATAATCTATCTATCTATCTATCTATCTATCTATCTATCTATCTATCTATATATATATATATATATATATTCTTACTCTATCCTAGACATGGAGGCCTACATGGATTCTATCTTCTTGGGAATTTATATATATATATATATATATATATATATATATATATATATATATATATATATATATATATATATATATATATATATATATATATATATAAAGAAATATAGTCTTAAGATGTGCTATATTTATGGGATAAAGTGCTCAATATCAGAGATAGGGCGTGTGTAAATATAAAAGTGAACATAGAAGTTGACACTTAGAGGCGACAGTCTGTTTCATGCTAGATGTAATCCTCAGGCCTGAGGATTGCCTCTAGCATGAAACAGAATGTCGCCTCTAAGTGTTGACTTCTATGTTCAATTATATATATATATATATATATATATATATATATATATATATATATATATATATATTATTATTATTATTTTTAAAAATATGATTTCATCGCGACACAAATAACTATGTTTTGAAACTAAAAATTAAAATTTTTGTTCCATTTTCAAGTGATGTTGATTAACTTCAGAAAAAAAAGCTTTACTTTTTAAATCAAAGTAGTATTATATTTAAGAGCTTAATTTGGAGGAAATGAGATTTCAAAATTTTAATTGACTGTTGTCTTTTTTTGATGAATCACGAAACAGGTGTAATCTAAAGATACATAAGTTAAAGTATAGTTTAAATGTTTGATGTGGGTATGTAATTTCTGCTTGCCTATAGCGGCTTTCGTTTATGAGACGTGTCATCCTGTTTACCTTTTTTTGGGAACACATATCAGATACATATGACATCAATATAACTCCCTATATTTTAGTGTATCAAGCCACAGGTTAATTTTGCCATTTATATTTATTTTTTTCTTTATTTATTTTTTAATTTTTTCCGATATATTCGGACTGTCTTAAAGGGGCTTGAAATTCGATGAAATCAAATTTTATATATTTATATTTTTAATTATAAAGATCTAAAATGCCATATTTATTATATTTAATCGCACATTAGATATGACACTTTTAAAATTTAAATTTAAATTGAGGAATTAAGTATATATTTTTTTATATTTATTTATATTAGAAATCTTTACGCTCTTCGGCAGGATTCTCGAAGTTAACTATGTCTTGAACTCGTCGACAAGAACACTTCCTGAGCGATGTCCAGATTAGATTTCGAGTGAAAATGGAAGACAGTGAGCCACTGACTTGACGACCTTGTATCAATAGATTCAGAACAAATGGAGTGGTCATTAGCAATGGAAGAAAACCTACTAAGAGACACACGAAATAGAAAATTGTGGGGAGCCATGATCGTCCATGTCAAAATGGGACGCGGTGCATAGAAAATTATTAACGTCTGCCAAACTTTCCATTATGAAAATTGTCGAAAAATTATTTGCATCAAAATTTGAGAAGTTTAACTCAAAATGTATCGAGGAATTCTCTGATAATTGACAACACCGATTAAACATGGGCTTGTTGAATTAATTGACTTCTTTTTCTGGGGTACGCTAAAGGGTGTGGACTCAATGAGAATCACAGATGCAACACACTTGTCTGAACGCATAAGAAGCGAATGTGTTAATATTGACGGCAGAGTGAAGTTATTGCACCGAGTTAAGGCTAATCTTGCAAAGCACATCAACCTTTTCATCACAAATGATGGAAATCATATTGAAGATATTATCCAGTATCTGTCTATATTTCTGAAATGAGGGATTATGTACACTATTTACATTATTCGGACTATTGTCCTCATCTTTGTTGCCATATTTATCACAATGTTTCGGCCTTTCAGTATCTGTCTATATTTCTGATATGAGGTATTATGCACACTATTTACATTATTCGGACTATTGTCCTCATCTTTGTCGCCATATTTATCACAACGTTTCGGCTTCAGGTTGTTGGAATGTCGAACTGAACCCTTTATTCCGCTCACTGCCATGTCTAGTGGAAGTCAGTCATCAGTTATCTCCTGTTAATTCCCCTATCAATGTTCTCCACCGCCTTAACTAGGTATTGAACTCACATTGTTTGGGTCCTGTCACTGGATCTAACTGTCATATTTCCTCGAGGACATCTGTGTATGAATTTCTGGGTATATAAAAATTATGTCTTCAGCAACCCTTAGTTACCAGTGCTCATAATTCAATTTTTGCTGTTATCATTACATGTTATTTACCAGAGCTCACATTGCAATTTTTGTTGTTATTATTGTTTTTCTCTGCCACTCCTTATTACTTGTTGCCATATGTTATTCATTTATATGCTTGGTTTTCTGACATGAATTCGATGTAGTACAAAAATTAAACAGATTGGAAGATCAGAAGCTAACGTACAAGACCCATGACCCACTAGTGAAAGCAGTAATCAACATCAGCCAATATCAGCTGAGTGCCTCTGAGGAATCAGTATTAAATAAGGGTTTCAACTTCGCTACAACCATCAGGATAATGCCACACTTGAACATCATTGCCAGAGTCGAGGAGGTGGCCTTGAACTTCTCTCAGGCACAGGCGGATGAACTAGGATGGAAAGTGAGAGAGATCTTGCGGAAGGCCAAGACGTCCAGGTCAACCCTCACGAAACAGGAGAGGTTGGCTATCGGACTTTTACAGAGGAACGAAAACATCATCATACTCTCGGCTTCAGTTCGACATTCCCACGACCTGAAGAAGCCCGAAGCATACAACGGCCGAAACCTTGTGATAAATATGGCGACAACGATGAGGACAAATAGTCCGAATAATGTATATAGTAAAGATATTATTTGTTAATATTCCAATTCAATAAATTGTTGTCGAAAATTTCAATTCTTGAAAACATGCATTACTGTCAAGATTTTAGGGACACCCTGTACTATATTTTTTGACAAATAAAATCAATAAAAAGCGCTTACTTTTATGGCACTAATGAAATTAGATGACCATCTTCCATTAATACATATTGCAGATACGATGATTGGCTGCTTATTGAAGATAACTTTAACAAATGACATTAGTTTTTTTGGATAGACTGCATACCTGTAAGATCAATTTATTGTGGGCTTGATTAATGAATTTCTAAAATGAACTTAATTAAAGATACCTGGAATATGTTTTAGGGTATATTGTCTGTGGTTCTGTACTTTGCAAAGAAAAAAATAATAAAAAAAAGCAAGAAAGACTAGATTCATTTCTTACCTCACTAAAAATTTGACCAACCGAAAACTTTTCAGTGCTGGGTGTTTCACTTTTCAAATCAGGGTTGACAAAACTGAACTTGTGCCGCCCAACAACAGTGCCATTTTTGAAATGTCTCGAACAAATTTTAAATTTCAGTCTAATCCGGTTCATTTAAATCGAAATAATGTACTGAAGATTTGTTTAATTGCTTACATATATCCTCAAATTCCTCGTGAAAACATTATAAAGCAACAGTTGATATTCCTGGCATATATCGTTGCTTATAACATTTTAAATCATCTCTGTGCATATATATATATATATATATATATATATATATATATATATATATATATATATATATATATATATATATATATATATATTGTCATCCACAGACTGTTTCGCTGTATGATAGTGTGCCTAGACGTCCGGTTGCATCTAACTAGGATCGAAATATATTTGTGTGTGTGTGTGTTTGTTTGTTTGTGTGTGTGTGTATGTGTGCGTGTGTGGAGAGGTGTGTACGTGCTTGTATATACATAAACAAATTATATATTCCCTTTGTAACAACTAATGTTAGATTTAAATGTTAAGTGCATCGAATAGAGTCTTAATATAGATAGGTGCCATACATTCTGCTTGACTGAGTGCAGTACATGCACATACAGGGTGTCCTCAATACAATATTCACTTTATGACTTTGTCATCAGTTTGAAGATGTATAAACATGCATTGAATTTCATTTAGTATTTTATATAAAGAATCTTTTAAGTCAATAAATATGAATATTTCTTAATCGATAATCTCGTTGGCAATTCAATAACCAATGTAATTATTGTCATTTAAAGAGGGGATTCATTTATGCACCGCCTCTATGCACTTGCATGCGTCTATAAACAGGGCTCGATGGATAAATTGCCGTCTAAAATACGCAAAAATGAAAATAATACTGACATCTCATTTTAACAGATTTATTTACAAAAATTACCTAAAAATCTCTTTAACTAGTAAAAAATAAATTTGTATAAAAAAATTGAATTGGCTTCTAACACGGCCCCCCTATGACTTTGTAATATGATAGGTAAATTGTCGCCATTTTATATAGTTAATATATATATATATATATATATATATATATATATATATATATATATATATATATATATATATGTGTGTGTGTGTGTGTGTGTGTGTGTGTAAATATATAAAAAACAGGAAAGAACACGTTTGGTAAATAGTTCGGAGTTCTTTAGTATTTTTATATATATTTTTAAAAAACAGTGCTTCATACAAAAGTAGAGCTTAAATTTTAATTATTTTTTATAATTAATTTTTAAAATTATTTTTTATAATTTTATATATATATATACATACATACATATATATATATATATATATATATATATATATATATATATATATATATATATAAAAGCGCATGCATATCCTCGTGCGTTCATTAGTGTGTATGCGTGTGTACAACTTTGATAGGACCAAAAAATGACTAAATGTGTAGAAATGATAGTTAAGTTTCAATCATATGAAAGAAAGTTGGAAAATTGTGGATTGGACGACAGAGGAATTGTATTAGTCACATGTATATCTCTAACTGTAATGGATTATATGCTCACACAGGGCAATTTTATATATATATATATATATAAATATATATATATATATATATATATATATATATATATATATATATATATATATATATATATAAATATATATGTGTGTGTTATGGCCCGGTTCCCTGTATCACGGTGATAGTCCAAGGTAGAACCAATAAAGAAGAACTCGAAGGCGGATATGGAATAACACAGATATATTAAAAACAAGAATATATAGAGAGAGGTAGAAAAGTGTTAGTACGAATAATCAGGTTTAGTAGTAATTATCTGAAAGGGAGTCTGTTTGGACTGCCTCTAACTCGACTGATTGACTCGCTCTGACTGACGGACTCCTGACGTACCTCACTCCAGACTTCAGACTGAACGCCAAACTTCAGACGGAACTCCAGACTTCAGACTGAACACCAGGATTCAGACGGAACGGTATTTAGTCACCCACCACGAGGGCATCATGTGGCTCAAGGCCGGTTTAACGTGGTATCTCCGAGCCCGTGGGCTTTGCCAAAAATATGCATTTTGAACCCGTATAATGACAGGTTCAGGGTCGGTTTACCCTCGCCCCCGAAAGAGACTCCACCCTTCGGCGTAACCTCGTTCAGGTTGCTCCTCGCCCGAAGGCAGAGAGTTCAACCCATCAGCCGGTCAGCCGGTCGCCCGACATCGGACTGAACTCCCGACTTTGGACTGAACGGTATTTAGCCACCCCCCCCACTCCACGAGGGCATCATGTGGCACAAGGCCGGTTTAACGTGGGATCTCCGAGCCCGTGGGTTCGGCCTAAAATATGCCCTTTGAACACGTATAATGACGGGTTCAGTGTCGGTTTACCTCACCGAAAGAGACTCCGCTCTTTGGCGTAGCTTCGTTTGGGTTCCTCCCCGCCCGAAGGTTGGAGTTCAACCGATCAGCCGATGAGCCGGTCGCCCGACTTCTGACTGAAGTCTCTGCTTCCTCTTGAGGCGCAGTATTTATTACGTATGGAATAGTTTATTATGTTATGGGTAAGGTCCCATTACAATATGATTAATATGAGTGAATGTTTATCATCCCGATCCCGGAGTTTTGTAGGAGGACCTGTCCGTCCACTCTTCCGGTAATATCAGCAATTTCCTGCTTTTATTGTTGCGATTTTTCACTTTTTAGACATTTACTATGTAATTTTTGTGTGCGTTTGCGCACGTGCAGCCATACGCTGGTCTCTGCGTTTAATAGTGAATTTGATTAGTTCGATCAAGGACAAATTGACAGATGATCTAGAAAATGACTTACAATGATTTTAAGAGGGGCAAGAAAGAGCTGGCTGATTTTAACGCCTATAAAGTGAAACTGCTCTCTTTTAATCGTCTGATAGAACCTTCCATTTTTCCCTTCAAGCTATATGGCTGATGCTAACCTCCAGGAGAATTGCACATCACTCCTTCCGGACGAACATTTACTACTGAAATTAAGTGAAAAGATTAAATTGAATCTATTGCTATGTCTTCTTTTTTGTCTTCTTCTTTGTCCTCTTTGTTTTCTTTTTCGTCTTCGTCGTCTACTTCTTATTATTTTCTTTTTTGTCTTCTTCTTATTATTATTTTCTTCTTCTTTTTCTTCTTCTTTGTCTTCTTCTTCTTTGTCTTCTTCTTCGTCTTCTTTGCCTTATTATTACTTTCTTCTTTTTCGTCTTCGTCGTCGTCTACTTCTTATTTTCTTCTTTTTGTTTTCTTCTTATTATTATTTTCTTATTTTTCTTCTTCTTCTTCTTCTTTGTCTACTTCTATTTTGTCTTATTATTTTTTCGTCTTTGTCATATTATTATTTTCTTTTTGTTTTCTTCTTCTTTTCTTAATTTTATTGTAGTTCTTCTTCGTCTTTTTCTTCGATTTCTTTTTCGTCTTTGTCTTTTTCTTCTTTTTCCTCTTGTTTTTCTTCTTGTTTGTTCGGTAAGTTATACCGTGCTTTCCTTCATCTTTCTTTTCTCTTCAACATTTATAACATTTTCTAAGCCCTCTTTTCACATTATGTGTCCAACAAATTTCACTTGACTTTCTGATGATAAGTGTCTTTATTATATATGTTTTTGTTTCCATTTTCTATAAAACATCATCGCTGCTCAAATTTTCAGTTGATGAAATTCTCAGTATCCTTCTGTAGAACCACATTTCTATTGCCTCAAGTCACTTCTTCATCAGTGATAAAATTGTCCAACATTCACTCGCATATAGGAGAACGGATATTACACAAAATTTCATTTGCCTTTTCTTTGTTTCTCACATCTTTTTCCCTTACTATCTTCTGTCGGCCTTTAGTTTCATTATTGTCCGTGCTAGCTTCATTTAATTATTTTCATTAAGCATGTTTTCATTCTGTTTTTGTTTTTCTGTTTAAACTTCTTTGAAAGCGGAATTATTTTCATGTCCAAAAATTTATTAATATAAATGCATACAAATTTTCTTTCTTTGGGCGGCAGCATCAAAACTCACAGATACATAAAGCAGAGGATATAATTAAAATTATTATTAGTTTTAAACAGGTTCATTGTACTGTGCACATCCCAAAACAAAATTATATATAAATATTTATATTTATATAAACAAGAAAATCGATTAGTTTCTTCCAGGAATGTCTTTGAAAATTGATTCCACGCCAAACAAATGCAGTGACGAGAATTGTTTGCCAAAGAACGTAAACAGTTTTACAGCGTTCACCTGTTCAAGGTTCAACCAGTACAAATGAATACGTAAGAAGAAAGATGTCAGAATGCATAGGGCGGGAAATGTTTTGAAAATTGTTATGTCAAATTAAAATTCACAGAACCGACATGGTCCCATGTCAGCGGTAAAAATATAAAACTCTTTATGTATGTGTATTTATGTGTATTTATCCACACACAAACAATTGAGTAATTTCATTGAAATTTTAGATAAACTCTCTGGAGCTCATGTTCAAATGATTTTATTCAAGCAATTTCGACGGATGGGATAGGCAGAATTATATATATATATATATATATATATATATATATGTATATATATTTATTTATTTAAAAATATGATTCCAATACGCTACATAAGAGTTCTCATGTTTCAAAACAAGAGCCGAAAACTTCAATATAATTATTTTAATTAAATTGAATTAAAGTAAGCTCTGTTCCATCTTCAAGCGAAAGTTTTTTGGGAATAACTTATTTCTGAAATTTACGTGTTTTAATAGCATATTCATTATTGAAATCAAAATTTCCATGGTAACGGCCAGCGCGATTGTTCATATATAAAAGGTGCGCAGGGTGTTAATAATTTGTATCAGTATATAGTTACATTAGTAGATGTCAAGTCAGGGTAAGGTTGGGGTGTCTAATTTTAAAACGGAAGATGATTATGTCTAGTCTGGTTTACGTGTCTATAGAGAGTTCTTTATTTTTTTACTTTATTTTTTCTGAAAGGATTTTGTGTATATAAAAAAAACTGTCGTAACATTTGTTTTTTGACGACTTCATAAAGGTTTTGTTTTGTAGGTTATTTAAGCTATTTATTAGGACTATGGATTATAAAGAAATTTATGTTAATTATTCAATGCAAAAATTTGATGATGTCGGCAGAAAACCATTAACTCATGTCTATTGTTTAATAGATTTTTTAATAATGTTTAGGTTCTCATGTAGGCATAAAGGGCATGGGTCATCCCAAGTTTTACAAGTTCTAGTTTTGTTTATAATTTCCAATTTTACTTTTGGTGTTTTATTAATTTCCTTCCAATGCCAAAACTATTTAGATAGAGATGTCTGATTTCTTTTATTTATATTGTTGAAAGAGCACTTATGCTGCCTCCAACTGGCTTTAAATTTATTCTTCGTAGATCCAATGTATATCATATTAGTATTAGGACTCTCAGTCGATAAGATAGTACATTGGTATACCACAGTATACCATATTTGATGCAGCATTTATTTTCCAATGGGCAGTCTTCTGGGTTTTTACAATCACATAATTTTTCAGTGTTTTTGTCTAATTTAAGTGTAGGATTTTTAATACTATTCAGGCATGGGGTTTTGTTCAGGATTTTATTATTGTGTTTTTTTTATTATACTTTCTAGATTTTCAGTGCAGCTGTAACTCATTTTTAGGGTGTTCTTATTAAATATATTATTAAGCCTATTATTGGTAGGGAAGTGTTTATCAATTAAATCTAGGAATTTCTGTCCTAGCTTAATACTAACCATTTGGTTGAACGGAGGGGTATACCAAATTATTTTTCTTTTCCTGTTTTTTTTTCAGCTGGTTAGTGCAATTGTTTCTCTAATTAATGTTTGCATTTTTGTATCCACTATTTTTTAGGGCAGCGTTATAAAAGCTGCTGTGTTGTTGGAATATTTATTCGTTAGCGGAGTTAATGCTGATTCTATTTTCTATTAATGAGGGTATTTGTTTAATTATGGATGGAGGGTATTTTGACTTTGGGTGTATATATAAGTGGTTAGTATTTGTTTTTTTATAAGGTTGGTATGTGTTGTTTGTTAAATCTAGAGTTACGTCGAGGAAGTTTACCCTTTTCAATTTAGTACAGACTGTTATCGTTAAGTTTAGATTTTTAAATTCATTAAATATATTTTTTCTAATTTTCTCTATTTTAAAGCTAGTAGAACTCCTCACTACCATGAGCCCGTCATCTCTATACAGTCCGATGTCCTTAATATCTATTTCACGGTGCGCTGTCAAGTTGTACAGTATTAAAAAACCAACAAGGTCAGAAGACTCTGCAGAGTCAAAAGATCCCATAGTGATGTCAAACAGGTCATTCTTGTTTTTTATCCATTGGTCCCCATTATGAATGAGGACAGATTTTTTCGCTCTGAGGATTATATCTATTTCTTCCTTTGTCAGGTTAGAATACACAGGAGCAAAGTCAAGGGCAGTCGTAAATAGATCCTTGAAATTGACGGGTAGTAATCCACGATATCGAACTGTAATAGGGTGCAATTAAGTTTATTATCAATATTGTTAAACCAATAGATGACATGTTTAGTATTGATCCACAATTTTAATCCAAGCCGTTTTTGTTTTTTTTTTTTTATTTGGCAAGTAAATCTTTCCAGGATTCATTTCCTGATCTTTCCTATGTCGGGTCGGGTAGGGTTAATTATTCTAGTGGTAGGGTGTTCCAAAAAATCATGTTTATGGTCCTTAAGTTATGTAACATTCCTTTTCAGCAAGTTTGCCTACTATATCGCTAATTTTTAATTTATCAGTTATTTTTTTTACTTTGTTCTGTTGGTACTATTAGCCATATTTATGTTTTTGCAACCTTTTTAATAAGTCCTGGTTAAGTTTTGTTTTTTTTTTAATTATAAACAAAACTAGAAACTGTAAAACTTGGGATGACCCATGCCCTTTATGCCTACATGAGAAACTACACATTATTAAGTTTCTAAATAATAAAAATCTATTAAACAATAGACATGAGTTAACGCTTTTCTGCCGACATCATCAAATTTTTGCATTGAATAATTAACATGAAATTCTTTATAATCCATAGTCCTAATAAATAGCTTAAATAACCTACAAAAAAATAACTCTTTATGAAATCGTCAAAAAACAAATTTTACGGCAGTTCTTTTATATACACAAAACCCTTTCAGAAAAAATAAAATAAAAAGGTAAATAAATCTCCATAGAGACGTAAACCAGACTAGACGTAATCATCTTCCGTTTTAAATTTAGACACCCCAACCTTACACTGACTTGACATCTTTGAATGTAACTCTATACTGATACAAATTATTAACACCCTGCGCCCCTTTTATATATGAACAATCGCGCTGGCCGTTACCATGGAAATTTTGATTTTAATAATGAATATGCTATTAAATAAAGTAAATTTCAGAAATAAGTTATTCCCAAAAAATTTCGCTTGAGAAAGGAACAGAGCTTACTTTAATTCAATTTAATTAAAATAATTATATTGAAGTTTTGGGCTCTTGTTTTGAAACATGAGAACTCTTATGTAGCGGGTTGGAATCATATTTTTAAATAAATAATTATATTTATGCTCTACTTTTGTATCGAGCACTTTAAAAAAAAAATAATAACAAAAATACTGAAGTACTTTGGATTATTTAGCTTACCAGTTCTTTCCTATTTTCTATATATTTACACACATACATATATATATATATATATATATATATATATATATATATATATATATATATATATATATATATGCTGAGCGTGTGGGTGGTGTAGCGTTAACTTGTGGCTACTACTTGAATATATGAACTCACTCTTACATATCAGAACACGCCCAATCATATTTACGTTTTTGACACACGTGTGTACTAATGTACACATATGTAACCAAACATAACTTATATACACTACACAAACATATATATAATGGCTTGTATTTTTAATGTTGATCGTAATATATTATTACATGTAAAGTGTTAAGTATAAGCCGGATCTATTACAACATACACACACTTATAAACACACACATACACACACCTATATATATATATATATATATATATATATATATATATATATATATATATATATATATATGTATGTATGTATGTATATATGTATGTATGGCTGTGTGTGTATGTGGGTTTGTATGTATGTAGTATAGTTCTACGTTAAAAATATGAAAATAAACTTTCATTTATGTGCTTATATATTAGGTTGTTGCAAAAATAATGTCGTTTTCTCGCATAGTAACATATGTGAGAAAACGACATTGTTTTGCATCAACCTAATATATATGTGTGAATGTGTATATATTTTACACACTGATATTCAGACGGTAATATATATATATATATATATATATATATATATTAGGTTGGTCCAAAAATAATGTCGTTTTCTTACATATCTTACTATGTGAGAAAACGACATTAATTTTGCACCAACCTAATATATATATATATATATATATATATATATATATATATATGTTTGCGTTAATACACAACTTGCTCTTAAAGAATTTTTTAATGTTTGCGTGTGTTTATGTTTGGAATGAAACGCTAAACACCTGCACTTATTCTTTGTTACGAAAACAAACAGAAATTATTAGAACAATAAAAAAATTCCTACCCTTAATACCCGTTCATCTCTTTCTCTTTGTTGCTCCTTCTCTCTTACTCTTTTTTCTATCTATCTATCTATCTATCTATCTATCTATCTATCTATCTATCTATCTATCTATCTATCTATCCTTCTTTGTCACTCTCTTTCCCACACTTAATTCTTCTCATGAAATTTTGTCCCAGCTGCACAAAGAATGTCTTTCCCCTTTTTCCGTGTCAGTTTTTCTTCATTGCTCTGTTATTTCTCTCGTAATATTTGGAAAGACCAACCTTGAAATCGTTGATAGAATCCAGAGAGGTAGGTACCCATCGTTAAACACATTTTGTTAAAAGTCAACAAAATTGGCAAAAACAGAAAATATATTATGATAACATCTTCTTTCCCTTGTTAGTCTCTTTTGATGTTTAGTTTATGCTATGCGCTTATTCTTTCAAAGTCTATCAATCAATATATTGAATGTATTTGATGGGTTAATTATTTTAAATATTTAATTCCCTAAAACTTCAGCCTGTCACGTCTCCAGCTCCGGTATCTCTAATTAATATTCACTCCGTTACTATCACTTTTCATAATTCAGGTAACCACATCTTGTATCATATAATAAATATTTAACTAGATCATGTGAAGGATGACAAGTGGGAAGTGACAAGTCTGTCAACACTACCGGAATGTCATAAAACCATACAAATAGTAAAATATATTGCGAATATTTATAATAGGAAGAGAGGTTTAGAATCGGACTCCTGTCATTGCAAAAGGAATTAGGGTGGAGTAAACAGAAATGATACCTTTAAGCAAAAATAAAAAATCAGTTCTCAAATATCCGCTATATTCAATAAATATTATCTCTCTATCTATATATCTATCTATCTATCTATGTGTGTGTGTGTATGTATGTATGTGTTTGTTTGTATATATATATATATATATATATATATATATATATATATATATTATATATATATATATATATATATATATATATATATATATATATATATATATATATATATATATATATATATATTCCAAAATTCGCTTGAGGATGAAATGGAACTAATGTCTTTAATTTAATTACAAAATTAAATTTAAAGTTTTAGCTTCCATTTTGAAACATGGTTATTACTGTGTAGCAGAAAAGCACATTTTAAATCAGTTAATTTAGAATATTAATGCTCTGTAAATTTAAATTGAGCACTATTTAAAAAAAAAAAAAATAAGAACACCGGATTACATATCTTACTGTTCTTTATATATATATATATATATATATATATATCTTACTGTTCTTTATATATATATATATATATATATATATATATATATATATATATATCTTACTGTTCTTTATATATATATATATATATATATATATATATATATATATATATATATATATATCTTACAGTTCTTTATATATATATATATATATATATTCTTAAAGCTGCCCTGTCGGGCGGCATTTAATTTACCTCCTGTGGAGGACTCTTGGTTTGCCTATCATCACAATAGCTAGGGAGGAGTAGATGTAATAGGCATCAATAAACTACAGAACAACTCAAAATTGATCGCTGCATTGAAGTTTGAGGTTACCTTTTAAAAGTTTAACGATAATTATTCTGCTACCACTTAATTTAATGACAATTTGATGTACGTAGATTCTTATTTTCCGTATAAACAATTATTTTGATTTCATGGGTGACAGCACAGGAGAAAATTCATGAAATAACATTAATATAGTGTAAAGATGGGAAGATAGAAATTAAAATTAGTTATGCATTCAACATTTGAAGAGTTAGAGAAACATAATAGTTACTTATATTCCATAGTATTAGGTTGGTGCAAAAATAATGACGCATTAATGTCGTTTTTTGACGTATTTTTAACGTCAAAAAACGACATTATTACGTTATTATTTTTGCCCCAACCTAATATAAGCATACAGATAATTAGTATATGGCCAAGGAGTCTCATAAGTCGAACTCAACGGGAGAGTCCATCATATATATATATATATATATATATATATATATATATATATATATATATATATATATATATATATATATTATTACTCTTTCAGTCCAGTAATTATGAGATTAACCCATGTCTCATGTTTCTATATTTTGGTTATTTTTGATGGACATTACTTTTTTTCTATTAGTGTGTTGATGTGTTTCACTTACAATTTACAATATTATCTCGATGCAAACATTTACTATAATTTTCGTTTCAATGTAAAATTTTAATTTCAATTATTTTCAGTTCAAGTTTAGATTTAATGTATATTGTAATGGGTTTTTTTTTATTTTGCGTACAATTACGCAAATCCGTGATGACTAACACACGAGTAATACTCACAGAATACTCATAAAAATTAGAGGATTACATATTTTATAGTAGTACTTATTATGCCTGTCTATATTTCTGAGATGAGGTATTAGGTACACAACGTTTCGGCCGTTGTACGCTCCGGCCTTCTTCAGGTGGTTGGAATTTCGAACTGAACCCTTTATTTCGATCACTGAGGTAGACTGTTCTAGTTCCACGTGCCATGTTTGATGGATGTCAGTTATCAATTATCTCCTGCTAATTTTCCCTCTGATAGTTCGCCACTTAGCAGCAGCCCCCATAAACTGGGATAGGCGGCTAGAAGAGGAGGAGGAGGAGGAAAACAACACTCAGAAAACTGTCTGCCTGCCTTATGTGAAGGGGTTATCAGAGAAAATACAAAGGATCTGCGGTCCATATAACATCAGGACAACATTAAAAAGCTTGACAACACTTCGCAGATATCTCTCTCGAGTGAGACCCCCTATAGAGGAGAACATGACTAAAGACTGTGTGTACGCTATGCCGTGCAGCTGCGAAAGGAATATAAAGGAGAGACAGACCGCCCCCTCAAGGTAAGGCTTCAAGAACACCAGAAATCTGTAAAGCGAGGGGAAGTAGAAAAATCAGGCGTGGCTGACCACATATGGAGAGAAAAGGGAGATCACCGTCCCCTGTGGAATCATGTTGAGACAGGGGACACCATTGGAAAATTCGTAAACTTAAGAAATCAGCACATATGCTAGGCCACAAAAATCTCCTGAGCCAATCAAGCATAGAAATAAATACAATAAATACAATATGGGAACCAGTAATAAAGAGTGCCAGAGAAAAGCAATGATAACAAAGTTGCAATATAAGCTCTGGTAAAAACATGAAATGATAACAGCAAAATTGCAATATGAGCACTGGTAAAAATGGTTGCTGAAAAACATTAGGTTTATAATACCCAGAAATTCATACCCAGATGTTCTCAAGGGCACATGGATAAAGGTGTTGGCTAGATCCAGTGACAGACCCAAAGAGTGTGAGTTCAATACCCGGTTAAGGCAGTGGAGAACTTTCAGAGGGAAAATTAGCAGGAGATAACTGATAACTGACATCTATCAAACATGGCACGTGGAACTAGAACAGTCTACCCCAGTGATCGAAATAAAGGGTTCAGTTCGAAATTCCAACCACCTGAAGAAGGCCGGAGCGTACAACGGCCGAAACGTTGTGATATATATGACGACAAAGATGAGGACAATAGTCCGAATAATGTAAATACTGTACTTATTATGCCTTGAATAATCCTTTCGTGAAGTCGGAATCGTTATGCCTGTAATTTTTATTATAGTGCCTACTATGTTTCC
Source organism: Acanthosepion lycidas (assembly GCA_963932145.1). Taxonomy (NCBI): domain Eukaryota; kingdom Metazoa; phylum Mollusca; class Cephalopoda; order Sepiida; family Sepiidae; genus Acanthosepion; species Acanthosepion lycidas. Next base: position 13,179,359 of record OZ010582.1, on the reverse strand, counting down.
CCCGCCGTTTCCGGTTGCAAATTTTAAAACTAAACTGAGGGCTTCTGTATTGGAAAGAGTTATATCCGATAAGTTTTCTATTAGATTAGGATTTCCGATATATTTTCGTTGCTGTTGGTGCATATGTTGGTGTGTTTTGTCGCAGTTCCTTTTTTTCTTTTTTTTGATTGTCACTCATTCGCTTGATATTTTGTAGTTGAGTTTAAGAGCACTTCGAATTTGCATCCCTCAATATTTACAAGAGGAGAAATATATTGAAAATACTATCAATACCTTAACAATGTCATATTCAATGCGAATGAAAAGGCTTATAAAATTTTCCAAAATAGCTGTCCTTGTTGGAAAACATAACTAATAAATATATATATATATATATATATATATATATATATATATATATATATATATATATATATATATATATATATATATATATACTACCGACAAAATGTATCACGACTACAACCGAAAACAATTTATCTAAACTCAACATAAAGATTGTCACAACTTCATCTAAAATAATCAAAGAATTAATTAAAAAAAAAACAACCAACCAAAATTTGAAAGAGAAATTTACTCTATCATGGATTACATATATATTGGTTTTTCTACGTACAATCATTGTATTTGTGCGTTGTGCTAGAGTCAAAATATTGCACCTGCGAAACCTTGCTTAATATATGACCAAATTATTTTTGCTAGGTCTTCTTCTTCGGCAATCAACTTTTCTGCGTCCCTCCAGTATGTGATAGGGTAGAGAAGTAGTTCCTTATAACTCGCATTATATGCTAAACAAAAAACAAAAACAAAAACAAAAAAAAACAGATTTTCTAATAAAAAAGATATTAATACATCTTAAAGATAATATAAGAATGAATGATTTATTCAATATGACTTTCAGTCTTTTTAATTAAATCTTTACCATGATGTTAAAATACTGGACAACACTTAAACACGAAGTCCTTGGTTATTTTGGCTCGTTCCTTTGTTAAGGCAACCTTCAAGTTATTGATATTAGGTCGGGAGTTTTTATTATTGGTCTGTTCCAAAATACCCCCTACAGTTTAGTCTAGCTGGTCCAGTTCCATGTTGGGATTGAGCCAGAAGTTCACTGGCCCGAAATCAGCAAAATTTAGCGTTGTCGAAACTCTAAAATTTCTTGTCCCTATGAAAGAAACGCTTAAGGTTTGCAAATAGTGCAGTTCTTATTAAACATCGGTACTCCAGAATCAGTTAGTATGTATCAGTACATCGTCTGTAGAATAATGGATGGTTCGCTTTCCCGTCGGGTGCTAGGAGAGCAAAACTATGAACAAAGTTCGTTCTCCAATCATGTAGGTACCCTTGATATCAGTTGTAATTTCAAAAGTTACTAGTTTATTCGCTGATTAAGAACTGCGTACACTGTAAAGAGAGTCTTTTAAGAGTGGAGATATGACACTTGTTTGCTTTATGGCCCAGATATATTCATGTATAGAAGTCCTGATTGTTGATCAGCTATCTTACGTTGGGAATTGTAGGATACATTGCAGTCTTGGTATTGGTGGCGTGAAAATTGCTGACCCCGACGCTGCCATATTTACAATGGTTGACGATGCCTGTTTGTAGGATCTCCTATACATTATGCACAATGAGTAGGGATGTATCAAACATATTGCCATTGTTTGAGGGTCGACTTATGTAGGAAACAAATGAGATTGTCATTGTCCTTTTATCACGTTGTGGAATCATTTTCTAACATTTCCTTGAAAAATAAGTACACATTGAATGCGGATAATATAGTTATTGTGCTGTATTTGCTTTTCCATAATTTTCCGATAATTTCGTGAGAAATTATACTTCTAAGTTACCTTTATCGTCCTTTAATTCATACGTGGTTATGTTTGTGTGATCTACAATGCGTGAAAGTACATGAATATATGTCTGCGTACATATGAGAGGACGTCATTTTCCTCCCACTATCATAAAAACACTGATATACGCAACCACATATAAATCCAAAATTAATCAGTTTGTCTGACGATCGCAAATAGCGTAAAACCCAGAGTCATAAACTCAGATCAAAAATTCAAAGTGAAATTCTAGGGCATTATTTTTTACGAATATAATCAAATGCCAGACAGCCACATTGCTCAATTTATCTTCAGTGAAGAGCGTTGCATTAGCGAAATCGGCTGCTATTTAGAATTACCCTCTCTCTCAACATTACTCAAGCGAATTTTTTCCGAGAGCATAATATATATATTTATATACATGTATTTATGATAAATATGTAATTTTAAGTTATGTTATATGGATAATGTGTATGTAAATTCAAAAGTGGACACCCAGGCCAACACAGAGCGGCAAAAATATTTTACGCGTAAACGCAAACACAAACACACACACACACACACACACACATATATATATATATATATATATATATATATATATATATATATATATATATATATGGATACATGTATACACACATATATGTATACACACATATATCCATACTTACATATATATATGTGTGTGTGTGTGTGTGTGTGTGTGTAAGAATAAATAACACGCTTCATGAAAATGAAGTCGATGAAGCAGTAACAGTACTTCTTTTTGATGTGCCTCTTCAGGACTTGGGCGATCGTGATTCTAATGAAATACCTGGAATTTGGAAGTTTCAGTAAAGTTTGTCTATTATCTCTCCTCCTAGACCCTGTTCTCGCAACCTTATACATAATCCCTTTAAATGAGTTAATCTCTGTTTTCCTCTCTCCCTCTTGCCATCAGTATGTCGTGTGAGTGATAAATTCTTCAAGTCATCTTCCCTTATTAGTTGCCCTAGAAAACTTCAATTTTCTCTTTCTGATTGTAAGTGTTTTCTGTATTTCCATTTTGTTTGGAACTTCGTCTTTGACTAAGTGTTCAGTAATAACGTTAAATATTAAAGATATTAAAGACTAAAGATGTTAAAGATTAACGATGTTATAGATTAAAGATGTTAAAGACTAAAGATGTTATAGATTAACGATGTTATAGATTAAAGATGTTAAAGACTAAAGATATTAAAGATTAAAGATGTTATAGATTAAAGATGTTAAAGACTAAAGATGTTAAAGATTAACGATGTTATAGATTAAAGATGTTAAAGACTAAAGATATTAAAGATGTTATAGATTAAAGATGTTAAAGACTAAAGATGTTATAGATTAACGATGTTATAGATTAAAGATGTTAAAGTCTAAAGATATTAAAGATTAAAGATGTTAAAGACAAAAGATGTTAAAGATTAAAGACATTAAAGACTATAGATTTTAAAGATTAACGATGTTAAAGATTAATGATGTTAAAGATTAACGATGTTAAAGATTAACGGTGATAAAGATATACAGAAAAAATCATGCAGTTACAGTATCATGTAACAAAATAAATAATTTTGTATTACAGAACTTAATGTAAATGTAATTAATATGCACACACAAATATTTAAACTTTTCAAGAAAAAGTGGTTATCAGAAAATGTTTAATATTTAGTATATATATTACTGAAAATTGCATTTTGCCTACAAAAATGTATTTTCAAATACACGAAACTAAACTATAAGTAACTCATAATTTATGATATAGCAATCTGTATATATAACTTGTAAATAGCTTCATTAATCGGTCTTCATGCCCATACATGTATAATATTTGCTGAATGCCTCAAAGGAATGTCCGTCTTTTGGAATGTATTTCTATTAGGGCAATCTACGTCACGATAAATCACTTCTTCTCCGAATTATTGACTTTATCCCAGCTCTCAAATCAACCACCACATCTATACGGCCGGTCAGCGACTTTCCCGCCTTTACAATAATTTTATTATTTGATGTAGCCTCGCCAAATTGATCACAGGACCTCACACTGTGCACAACCGTTTGCCACCCGACCGCGAACGTTCATTGGTTGATTCATTTATTTTTCATTTGTCGAATTTCCTAAAAAGACTTCAAAAGCCAAGGGAAAGAAATCAGCAGGTGATAACTGACAATGGCGTTTTATTGCGGCCCATAACGCAATCCATCGATGACGTTGCCGTATAGACTAATTTCCGTTGGTTCGATAAATTATTTTACGCAGAGGATGTTAATCTGCAACCGAAGACCAGCCAATGAATGTTCTCGAAAATAGGTCAGATCATATATGTGTAGAAAAGTGCTTACATAAACAGACGTCTCGCTCTCTCTCTCTCTCTTTCTATATATATATATCCCAAAATATGACCATTATAATATTTCACCTTGACTAGAAGTTTCAAGCCAAAATTCTGATCGTTAGATGTAAAATCGTGCTTTTTTCCCAGTGAGTTAGGTATATATTTTGAGTTCTGTTTTCCTATATTTCTTTCATGAATTGTCTTAGAAACATTCTGATTTCGCTGAAGTTGGGCATCATCCATATTTTGCGTTTTTTCTTTTCTTATTAACTTTCCAAGTCTAGTTTGTGGGGCAGAACTCTCCTAATGGTGGCACATCTTTCCTGCCTTTCCTTTGGGCGTGGTCGACTCATTTTTTCTCTTGTTTTTATTCATTTTCACTGATTTGTTGATACAAATTCATTAATTAAATCTGGTAATACTTACATGCGTACAAACACACACACACACACACACACACACACACCAGCGAATGGGCGTGTGCGTATGTTCTAAAGAATTAATGCATTTATGTTCCGATAATTTATTGCTAGTGGATATTTCGTATTTTAAATAGAAGCACCATTTTAGTTTATTTAAACTGTGCTTATTCCGTCTATCGGCCCGTCATATTTGAGAAATTTTACTACAGAAAATGCGCACACAGGCATCAGGCGTCTATTTCATAATACTAAATATCGGCTATAACAACGTTTTTAGAAATAAAAATGACGGATTAAAATGAAACCTATAAATACCATAGGAATTTATTTCTTTATGTTCAAGTTACGAGATTTCTAAAAACGAATCTCAGTGAAGAAGATACGCTTTTCTTAATAAAAGTGAAATTAAAAACTTGTTTATTCTAATGTTCTTCTTGGCCGAGTTGTAAAGTACAGCGGACCAAGTAATCACTTCCCCTAAAAAGGCAACCTTCCGGTGAACGCATTCTCTTTTCTGGAATACGCAGGTCGATAGCCGTAATACACACTTTTTAATAAATAAAAATGAGGTGTCTATTTTCATATGAAAAATCTATAATAACGATTGTAGTACTATATACACAAACATATATAATTCAGAGTATTTGGAAATTAAGAACTATTATAAAGAAACCACCATTTACTTGCTTTCTGCGAGTAAACTGGCAAATAAACAGTAGAGCTTATACTTATGCCGTGCAAACGTCTGTATTATTCTTAATTCGCTTGTTTTCATGAAATACCAAAAATATATTTAGCGAACATTATTTATAAATTACTTTTATATTATTAGCTATTATTTCTACCTTGTTAGCCCACAAGATCAGATGTTGTTGGTCCAGTAGAAGTGGAACAATCCCGACAAGAAACTTTTTTTTTCTTAATACTAACTGCATATGAGTGGGAATCTATTAAATTGGCGACTGGAAAATAAGTGCCAACTAAATAGAAAAGGGTTACTGAATTTCTGCGAGTGCAAAATAACTCACTTATTGATATTTATCGAAGCTTCTGAAAGTTTATAAAGATCAAACAATGGACTCGAAAAGAGTTAAATGGCGAGGAGTAGATAGGAAGAAAATGAAAAAATGGAACACGTCAACTAGATCAGATTTTGAAGTATACGGTCTCTTTTACATCACTGAAAAAATAAATATTACCAAGGGTCGTAACTCTTTGAGGAATTGTGTATCATTCCTGCAAGCTTGTTCGAATGAAAAGTGTTATGGTTCTTTTATATTTATCCTAGTTTATCTGTAAATAAAATAAATTTATGAAATGCTATTTTCTAAGTGTATTCGTGGGGCTCTCTCGCTTCTCTTTCTATCTATCTCTGTCTCTCTCTCTATCTATCTCTGTCTCTCTCTCATATATATATATATATATATATATATATATATATATATATATATGTATATTTAATTAAAATTAGGAAACAGAAAACCTTAAGGGTTCATTGACTCCGCCACCTCTCTCTAACACTTTACATCAACTTAAAACTAACCCTCAAAACTGTATAAAAATAATTCTTAAATTTAAAACCATTTCTTTAAGCTTGGATATATGATATGAAGAAGTAGGAAAAACACCTTCTTTGGGAAATAAAATATAATCAATGGACACTTAAGTCTCTCTGTTTTCTAATTTTAATTAAATAAATATTCGCTCTCGTTTGACATTGAGCTTTCTGGATTGTATCCACCTTGGGATAATCCATACGGATTACCAAACTTTTCATTATATAACTATATATATATATATATATATATATATATATATATATATATATATATATATATATATATATATATATATATATATATTAAAAAGATGAGAGAAACCGCAAATGTTTTTGGTTGTAAAGTGGATATATATTTTTTTTAATGTTATGCTTTATTTGGCATTTTTGCTACACGGGTTTCCGGTCTCCAGACCTTCATCAGTCAAAAGTGTATATTTCTCCATATTATTAAAAGGAATTATTTTTTCTTGTTTTTCGTTGTTAAACATTTTCAATGCTAATCATTCTGTTGTTTCTTGTTTTAGTGACACAAATATCTTTCTTTCAAGGAAGACATTTATGTTACTAACACACGAAAAGTCATTTAGCTAAATATAGTCGGTCTGATGAGGCAGGTATATATATATATATATATATATATATATATATATATATATATATATATATATATATATATATATATCATCAGACCGACTACATATTACTAAATGATATGAATTCAGCCGGATATTTTGATAATAATCCAGGCATAAAAAATTACTAAAAAAACAAACAAAAATAAAACAAACAAAAAAACAAACAAAAAAACAAACAAAAAAAAAACAAACAAAAAACAACAAAAAAAAAAACAGGAAAAACGATTTTAGCATTTAATAGTTGAACTTCAAAAATGTGTTGTAGAGGACTTTAGGGGTTGGTAATTTCCTGAGTTGTTAATATCTTCAGTCTTTAACATCTTTAATCTTTAATATTTTTAGTCTTTCACAACTTTAATCTATAACATCGTTAATCTTTAACATCTTTAATCTTTAACATCTTTAATCTTAATATTTAACGTTATTACTGAACATTTAGTCAACGACGAAGTTCTAAGCAAAATGCAAATACAGAAGACACTTGTAATCAGGAAGAGAAAATTGAAATTTTCTGGGGCAACTAATAAGGAAAGATGACTTAGAGAATTTGGGACTCACGGGACATATTGATGGCAAGAGGGACAGAGGAAAACAAAGAATGACTCATTTAAAGGGATTATGTATAAGGTTGCGAGAACACGGTCTAGGAGGAGAGATAATAGACAAACTTTACTGAAAATTCCAAATTCCAGGTATTTCAGGTGAATCACGATCGCCCAAGTTCTGAAGAGGCACATCAAACAGAAGACGTACTGTTACTGCTTCATCGACTTCATTTTCATGAAGCGTGTTATTTATTCTGACATATCTATATCTATATCTATCTATCTATCTATCTATCTATATATATATATATATATATATATATATATATTTATATATATATATTTAGATATTTATATATATGTAGGTATGCATGTATGTGTGTATACATATATATGTGTGTGTATACATGTAAATATTTATATATGTATGTGTGTATAAATATATATGTATGTATTTGTGTGTGTGTATATATATATATATATATATATATATATATATATATATATATATATATATATATATATATATAAATATAACATCAGATCGACTACGTAGTACTAAATGATATGAATTCAGCCGGATATTTTGCTAATAAACCAGGTATAAAACTTAATGAACAAAACAAAAAAAAAGAAAAATCATTTTAGCGATTTTAACTAAAACTTTAAAAATCTTTTTCTGGGGACTTTTGGCTTTGGAAATTTACTGAGTTGTAAGTCAAAGATCTTTTCTAATTGAAAAGTCAGTGCATCAAAATCTTCCAATGTAAATTTACTTTATTTGATTTTGTGCCAAAATGAATACTAATAGATATCTCTTTTTTTCAGAAATATGTTTTTGTTTGTTTAGTGGCATATCAATCCCTTATGGGTCATTTAATTTTCTTGGGATCATTAGTAATCACTTTGACATAAAAATGTATTGCTGTTTTTGTTTTTTGTTTTGTTTATTACAACAATATATTACTGGCAATATTTTTATTTTCTTCCAGAAATCTATTGCTGGTTAATTCTTTACTCTGAAAATGTTTTGCTGTTTTTTTTATTATAAATAGTTGATACTTTAATAGTTTTTAACCACATTTTGTGGTTTATCAATTCCACTATAGCTGGGACCCTAACACAGTGTACCCAGGAACAATATCTATTAAGAATTGGTCCCACTCTTCACAAAACCTCCCGATCAGAATCTTTGCTGCCGGATACAACGCTTTTTAAGTAAATTGTGATGGGTGGAAATTAACCTTTACAACATGGATCCATTTTCCGAATTTTAAAGATTCATTTTAATTTAATATAGCCCTGTATTAATGTCTAATTAGTACTATTAGCATCTTATATGGATGTACAGGTGTTAAGTTTGTATTATTACCAACTTACATTGATTAGTTGATATCATTAACACCCTGTATGGAAGCTTTTTTTTTTAACTTTTGCATATTCATTTGCCAATGTAGTTCTGTATTTTTGATCTGGCTTTTTTTTAATCTTCCGTAATAATGTGACTTCTTGTATCTATGCATAAAGAAATTGTCTAGAGTTTATATGGCGACAACCTCCTGTCATGAACTACATTATTATTTTTTTAGGTACGTTTGAATTTAGTGTAGGTCATATAAGATTGGTTAATCAAGACATTACCCACAATCATAGTTTTATTGTCTATTTTTTCCTCGAAAAAAGAGGAAGAATTAGGTTTTGAAATTAAATTAATTATTTACTATCACGCAAGGAGACACATTTGTAGCGTTTAAACATGATTTTTATTGTGTAGCGATTTTTAACATGTTTTTAACATGGTTTTGCAAGGTTTCATCATGGTCGCATGAAGTTTTCGATATAGTTTAATACTATTCAGACAGTCATCTCTTTATAATTTTTTTCTCTTTTCCTCTCTGCCTTCCTTTCGTCCTATTTGAATGCGCTTTATTCATTGTAGTGTTATTTTTTCTCATTGTAATAAAACTAATGTTTATATTATACATTGATTTATGCAGATCAATATCTTTGAATTTGGAATTTTTTTACGTGATTTTTTCCTGATGCACCCGACTAGCTGTCTTGGGTGTCATGATCGATTAGTTTCTTGAAATTGACAAATGTTATGAAAATTTCCTCCGAAGGACACCGGACCTGACAGATGCAGAAATGAGAACTACACATCCTGCTTTATTAAATAAAGGATTTCGTTTCATATTTCCGAAAGGATTCAGTTTAAGACAGAACGTTGCATCGGCTGAAAAACCTTAAAAAGAAAAAAAGAAAAAGAAAAGCAACGAATGCCTCACACTTTCATTTTTCCCCTCTCTCTCATTTCCATCCCTCTCCCTCTCTCTCTCTCTCTCTCTCTCTGTGACCCCTTGTCGCTTTCATTCTCCTATTCTGGTTTATAGACAAATATTCATGAAGGCATATCACGTGTGAAGATATCTAGGGACAGGAAGGATCTACTACAGTAGCTGTAACTGAAGGCCAAATTAAATGCAATTTGAGATGCATTTCGGTTTCTGTGGCGCTCCTCAGCAGTATTTGGGCGGTTATTGTCAAAATGTGAACAAACGTAGAAGACGGCTTGCCGCCATTTTTTCTGTAAAAAAAAAAATACTCGAAATGTAACAAGCAAGATGATTGCATTTAAGGAAAAATATGATGCAAAAGTAAGGTCATATCTTACAATGTATTAAATAATTTATTTATTTATTAAACCACAAATACAATAATCCTTTTAACGAAGTAGAAAATAGAAAATGTTGATGATACATCAGTACAATTAATCTGTCTAACGTTACTTTTGAAATCAGTCGAGACATATATAGACAGGATTGAGATATCTTTTCCCTTAAACATTTAATTTTCTATCGTGATTACACTGTTCGTATTTAATTTGATTTTTTCGCATTTCCATCTTTCACTTTCGGTGTTTCTAAATTTGCATTCAATTCAATGCTGTTAACAGCTTCGCGTATAATTTTTAACTTTTGACCAAGTGAACCATATTCTTTTCTGCGATCTTACTCCATTTCCTTTGAGATGCACAGTCAGAATATCTGCGATTGCTGCATTTTCTTTCACTCACAGAATCAAAGATATGAAATGAAAGCGGATATATTTTCCATGTATAAAATCACAGCAATTTATTGTGTTTATTCCAATAAAATTTGAAAATTCTAAGATGGCGGGAGGATGATAAATAGAATTTATAAACTGTAAACGCTGATATTTCTTAAATGTTCTTGTTTAAATCAAATGGATTATTTATTGTAATATCACTATTTTTATGTTTAATTTTAATCTTAATATTTATCCGACGAAAGCTGCTCTAAGGTGTGATTTCTTTTCATAATCAAAAAAAAAAATTACTATGTTGGACGGAATTCTTAAGCAATATCAATACTTCTATATTATAAAGAATACTGGAAAATCTCCCCGCAGTTGAAGAAACTTGAAGCGACAGAAATGTGATTTTACAGAAGGATGTTGAGAATACCACGGATTGAAAATATGAGACCAAGTTTTATAGGAAATGAAAAAAGAAAGGACACTTATAGTTAACGTCATAAAGAGAGAGTTGAAATTTTAAGATAAAAAAGAAGAGAGGTTTAGAAAATTTGATACTATCAGGGGATATAGACAGCAGGAGAAAATGCGGAAAATAGGGCATACCTGACAAGCTTTTGTAAATGGTTGAAAGAACAGAGTTTAAGTAAATAAACAGAGGAAATTATGGAGTATTATGATCGTCAACTTCCTCAAGGGACATGTCACATAGTTGAATAATACTGAATTTTATTTATGATTTGTACTTCACTGATATTAAGCAACATTTATATTATCAGCAAATTTTATTTTCACTGAGGATGATCACTGTCACAGAAAGAGAAAGAGTTGCTCAAAAGTCTTTCTTTTACTCACAACGCATCCATTTTGTTTCTCGATTTCATAGAAATTCATTTTTTTCATCTTCACACTTTAATCAAGAAGCTTTTGGGATACGTCTTTTCCACCTTTCCACACGATCAAAATGGAATAATCCATTATTTATGAGGTATTCGCAGAAAACCTAAAACACTTCTTTCTTTCTTTCTTTCTTTCTTTCTTTCTTTCTTTCTTTCTTCATAGCCAAGTAGTGTTTGCAATGTCTTTTTCGTCTTTCCACAATCAAAATGGAATAGTCCATTATTTTTGAGATATTGAAACACATCTTTCTTTCTTTCTTTCTAGCGAAGTAGCGTCTGTAATATGTCTTTTCCGTCTTTCCATGCAATGAAAAAGGAATAGTCCATTATTTATGTGATATTGAAACACATCTTTTCTTTGTTTGTGCGATTGATTCTTTCTTTCTTTCTTTCTTTCTTTCTAACGAATTAGCGTCTGTAGTATGTCTTTTCAGTCTTTCCATGAAATCAAAACGGAATAGTCCATTATTTATGATGTATTGTTAACGTGTGACTGTCTTTCTAACTAAGTCACTAAGCGTGGGGCTGAGCAGAATTATAATAATAATTTTGGTGTTTGTAAACATAAAAACAGTAAAAAAAGCGAATCTGTTAGTTTCGAATATGTGATTAATTGGTTTTGAGAACTATTCAGAATAAAGCAATTGATAAGATAACCGGCGAAATGGTGAGGATATTAATAAGGAAAGAAGCGAAGATTTCCACGGGGACTGTAAAGTAAATACTAACGGTTAAAACTGAATATGATTGAATAGAGAATGTTTTGAACGAGAAAGACAATCTCTTATCTTTCCAGCCCAAAACTAACGCATCAAAAACCAATTACGATAAGTCAAAATTCAGAAATTAAAAAACACGACTGCACGACGATGAGTGTAGTTAAAAATATAAAGATGTAAAGATATAAATATACTGATATGGAGATCCAACCCATTCACAAAACGAGATTAGATCTGGGTTCCGGAATACGAAAGAAATCCACGATGAAAATGTTTATGTGGCTGTTGGTTGGTCCGAGAATAGGCCAACTCACTTCCAGGAGATGGGCTTGAGATTACCCTACATAATAATGAGGATGATGGTTATCTCCATTCAGATGGCTATCTATATATATAAAACAGAGGATGTCTGTGTGTCTGTCTGTGTGAGGCCTTTTAACACGAGATCCATCCAAATGATTTTGGCCAATCTAGGCACATACATTGTGCAATGTAAGGGATAGGTTCTTAGCGTAAACAATAAATAATCGATAAAGACGATCAAAAATAGGTAAAATCCAACTTTTCCCCTCCCATTTCGTTCAAACTCGTTATGTAGGTTACTTACATCATGCCGAGCTCAACGATACCTCATTTTTATTTCTACGCCACTGCGTTTAGCGAAAAACCACGAAAAATGAAAAATCGATTAAAACACAAATCGATTAAAACACAAATCGATTTCAACACAAATTTTAAACTAAAACTCCCTCGGTTTTCAAGTAATCTAATACAATCTGCATTCAATTGTATCCAACAATAAGTTAATCATTTAACAGTCATTTAACTTGATAATTGAGTTCGCCTATACTGTGAAAAACCGCGTAAATATCGAAAAATGGCGATGTTTTACTGGTTATTTTTTTCTTGTTTTTGATGATCTTTTAACCAATTTTCATCAAACTTAACAATTGATTTATAAATGTATCCTTTTTTACATCCCTGCTAGCACACTGACAAATTGAATTTTAAAAGCTTCAAAATAATTGTGATCTGAAGTGGGTTTTTATGTTACCTGATTTACCCTTTCGTGTCCTCGATTAACTTCGATTGAATAAATACAAACTACTTCTGTTATATCAGTAAATACATTAATTCAAAATGTTGTTTTAATGAAATTACTTTAAAGTAAATGAAGAAAGAGTTTGTTACATCTAAACAGGATGCTATTTTTGCTCAATTCTAATTGAACGCATTTTCTAATCGACCAGCTGTGTATGTCTGTTATTATAAATGCAGTCAGTTTTTAGCTATAACTTCAAGCATAAGACAATTGTTTGCAAAGACATAAAATATAGGCACGAGAAATGTATACCTCTATGCCAAAGTTTATTTAAAAACTGCTTCCGATATTAAATAATGTCGAAAATTCTTTTCGACTCTAAGGGAAGATAGTAGCCGGTCCGGTACAGTAAGTGTTGCGAAAGACTGCCTCGCGACACAAATCCAAACAGGGATCAGTTAACTCTGTGAGTAGAAGAGAGCTCGAGCAATGACTCTGTTCTCATAAGTCCTTCTCACAAAGGAAAAAAGTGGAGAATGGAGGGAAGGCACACCTTAGGAAACAAGGTGGCAGACCTTACGAAACAAGGTGGCAGACCTGCGCATTTCACCCCTTTCCGGTAAAACGATTACAAAATCCAGAACTTGGAGAGGCCTCGCTTTGAAAAACAAGATATCAAACACTCCGCCTCCCACGTCTGACCACAACCCACCCAGACGCACGTAATTTCACTTACTTTTTCACAATAAACCAATATATATATATATATATATATATATATATATATATATATATATATATATATATATATATATATATATATATAGCTGCTTTTATTTACGTTACATACGCTTGAACTATTTTTCGAAATTTTATTGTTATTATACCAACGTTTCGGCCGTTGGCCTTCCGTCTTACACCAGGAGTTTGGCGTTCTGTGCAACGTTAAGGAAAATCTAACTGAACATTTTATCTAGTGTGCAGGAGGCAGTTCTTATTCCGTAATCAAGGTATGCAGATATATTATTTTTAGATTGATTTGGTTTGGTTTGGTTTGTTTTACAGCAGGTCAACCTCAATGGGTTATTTAATCCTGACAAGATTTTTATTGCTTGTAATATTTTTTTCTTCAAAAATGTATTGCTGGTAATATTTATTTCCCAAAAGTTATTGCTGGTAATATTTTTAATAAAAACAAATTGCTGTTAATATTTTTTTTTCAAAAATGTATTGCTGGTAATATTTTTTTCGTAGCAGAAGTCACAGGGTGTAATTGGCCCATATTTCTTTAGAACTGCAACGGTGACTGGAAATGCTTACTTACAAATGTTGCACAAGTTTGCCATTGATAACGTAACCCAACAAATCCGACGAGCAGGGCATTTCTAACAGGATGGTTCACCTCCTCATTTTGTCCGCACTGTTTACGCTTGTCTCGATCAAAGTTTCTCAAATCGTTGGATAGGTCGAGGCGGACCATTGGCATTCCCACCACAGTCCCATGATCTGACACCATGTGACTTCTTGTTATGGGGTATGAGAAAGGATCATATGTACAGCAAAAGATTTAGAGACATCTAAAACCTCAAAGACAGAATAAAAGGTGTAATATTAAACATTCTCCGTGAAATGTGTGTCAAGGCACTTAATTGTACTGTTGATCGCTGGTTTTTGTGCCTCAATCGTGCTGGTGGATAGGTGGAGACAGTTTAATAAACTCTGAATAAATGGTTCCTCTCATACTAGTGTTAACATAATTTTGACTCATCGTGTATTTTACCTTTAGAATTGAGTTCGATATTAAATAAACACACAAATGTTGGCATGAGTTAAAATCCACTATCACAACTCAACCCATATAGCACTATAACAAACTAAAAAAAGCCAAGTATTTTGAAAAAAAAATTAAAAAATCTAAAGGGGAATTGAAGAAATTATGAAATTCATCAGAAGAAAGTAATGTTGATATCAACAGGAAAGTTGCAAATAATACAAAAGTTTAAAAAAAATATTAATTGTCGGTAGATTCAAGTCGATCGTCGATAGAAGTGTTTGGTGAAGATACAACACAGTGCTACTAAAAAATAACCATTTCGTAGACAATTTATTACAAGTTTTTCTTTTCTTGTAAAAGAACAGGAAATGAGACAAAAAGACGAAATGGTGCCTTTGTTTAAAGACTGCCAAATGCTCTTTTGTTAAAGTAATGGTAAGCAGTGTGCCAAGCTGTCAATGACACGTATTTGGCGTCTTACGTTCATTCGGCAGGTTCGATTCTTTCATGTGTTTCTGTTACATCCATTTTTTTCTTCTCCACGCGCGCATACACACACACACGCGCGCACACACACAACCCGACATACATGTGCATGTTTTATTTTTTCTCTTGTTTCTCGTCTCTTTCTTGCCTATCACCCAATTCTATTGCCGTTTTTTTTTTAATCGTTTCTATCACAAAATTGTTCTCTTTATTTATTTATTCATTTCGTGGGTTTCCAAACTTTATTTTGTCAGCATTTTGACAATTTTCTTTACTTTTATCAGGAAATATTCTTCTTACCTAATCAATTCCTATTTTTGCTTTTTTTGCGATATTTTGGCTCGTTTTTGTATTATTTTTTTTTTATATTATTTTCATATTTAATCTTTTTCTAAGACTTTTGCTGATATCTCGAATTTTAATACAACTCTTATAACAATATTTTCTGGTTTATTCAAAACGCAACTTTTCACTTCTTCCTCAACACCATTTTCTTCTCTTCATTCCTGTTTTTCTTCTTCTTTTTCTTCTTCTTCTTCTTCTTCTTCTTCTTCTGTGACATATTTTTCTCCTTCACTTTTTCTTTTTCGACATTTTTCTTCTTTTTCTACTATTCTTGATTTATTTTTCGTTTTCTTCTTCCAATAATACAAATAACACTTCCGCAATATTAAACTTCTTTTTCTACTACTACTTCAGACATCCATTTAATTTCATTTTTTCTACTACCATTACCACTACTACTACGACTATGACTGATATGTCTGCTGCTATATTTTCCTTCTTTATCAATTTCTTCTACAATTTCAACATCGGCTAATAGTAATACGATTGGTATTCATTCTATTTTGTGGTGCTTTATTTTAGGGTTAGTCTTACCTTCATATTTTATTATGTTCGAAACAAACAGGTTGCTTCTGTACAGTAGCTCTTATCTTCTTTGCTTTTCCCGTTTAGTTTTCACTTTTGCCTATTCTTTCTTTCTTTCTTTCTTTCTGTCTTTATTTATTTAATTATTTATTTTTCCCTTTCTTTCTTTATTTATTTCACTCTTTCTTTATTTATTTCTCTCTGTGTATATATCTCTTTATTTTTCTCTTTCTTTCTTTATTTATTTATCTCGCTTTCTTTCTTTCTTTCTTTCTTTCTTTCTTTCTGTTTTTATTTATTTATTACTCTCTTTATTTCTTACTTTCTTTCTTTAGTTTTATCTTTCTTTCTTTATTTATCTATTTCTCTCTTCCTTTCTTTCTTTCTTTATTTATCCCCCCCTTTCTTTATTTTACTCTTTTTCTTTATGTCTCCCTTTCTTTCTCTCCGTATTTATTTCTCTGTCTTTCTTTCTTTCTTTGCCTACCAAAGACGTACTTCATCTTGCTTCTTTTTAAAATTTGTTCTTTTTACCGCAACAACTAATTTGACAACGATTTCATTACTGCCAACACAAAGGTTCCTGTCCTTCACAGTTCTTCTTCTTTTTTCCCTCCTCCTCCCCCTCTTCCTCCTCCTTCTTCTTGCCTTATTACAGCAATTGAACAATTTCTTTTTAATATCACGATTGATTCAAAATTGAGGGTTAACGGGTGCTTGCTATATTCCACTTATTGAAGCTTACGGCGAATCTGCCTGCCATTCCGAAATGACATAACATTAAAAAACAAATAAAATTCCCGATAAAAAATGAAGTTTAAATATGATGCAATGAACAGAAATGTCACTCAGTTCTTCTTCACCCTCGACATCCCTCCACTTTCCTTGTTATAAGTGCTCATCATTAACGTTATTGTTATCATTATCAACCGAATAATTGTAATCAAATACCTGATCCTCATTACAGATAATAGTGTTATTTACTGAGATGGGCTTAGAAAAGCACATGGCCAGTAATGAAGAAAAACAATGTATAGCAGCCAGGGTGGAATCAGGAATATATATATATATATATATATATATATATATATATATATATATATATGTCTGTGTGTGTGTGTGCGTGTATATATATGTGTGTGTGTGTATATATATATATATATATATATATATATATATATATATATATATATATATACAGTGTAACCCGGATATAAGAGAGTTGTCGGGGCCGGATAAAAAAGTATCTTATATCAGGGTTTCTCTTATATCCGGGTTTGATCTATTTTGTTTAGGTAAGTATGGGAATAATTTGGGACCACACAAAATCTCTCTTATATCCGGGTTTCTTTTACATCAGGGTTTCTTATATCCGGGTTACACTGCAAGGCCTGCTTTACTGAGTATGTGTCAGTTAAGTCTATCATTGAGATGAGCGGTATGCTATAGGATTTGCATGTAATTGATCCTGATGTTCAAGTTGACCTCGCTCAATCCTTTGTATAGATCAAAAACAGGACAAGTAACAGCTCCTTCGCTCTGACGCTATGTTTTCCCAAGAAGAAAAGAGGAATCTGCCTAGCATTAAATTATCTTTGAGTTTATCATTGAAGCGCAAGAGTGGCCTTCCAAATGACATGCTTGTTAGAAGTTGGCCAAAGAGGAATTGTTTTCGAAGTGTGTGTTGGATTTGTATTAGGGTGGCTTCAGTAGCTGTCATGTTACATTTAGACAGAACTTCACACTTTCTGCAGTGTTCCTCAGTTTTTTTTCTATACATTTTTTAGTAAGACTTCTCAATCCAAGCCGGTTGTTGTTAACTTCATTGTATAACAAAATAAAACTACAAATATTGATATTATAGTAATAAGTTATTTGTGGAAAAGTATAACTCAGTGGGAAAATGTAGTCATACTTTCCCCCATTATATATATATATATATATATATATATATATATATATATATATATATATATATAGGAACCTTTATCACACTAAAAGACCATAAAGAAAATTTCAAAACCAATCCTGCATGTAGACTCATAAACCCAGCCAAAAGTGAACTAGGTAAAATAAGTAAAACAATAATAGAAAGAATTAATTCTGAACTTAGGAAGAAATTAGGAGTAAACCAGTGGAAAAATACGAAAACAACTATTGACTGGTTCGGCAGCATAAATAACAAACAAAACTGCCAATTCTTACAATTAGACATAAAAAATTTTTACCCATCCATAACAGAACGTATGCTAGATAAGGCCATCAACTTAGCTCAGGAACAAGTAATAATACAACCAAGCGAAATCAACATTATTAAGCACTCCCGTAAATCATTATTATTCCACAATGAAGAAGCATGGATAAAGAGAGATGGGATATTTGACACTACAATGGGAAGCTTTGACGGTGCAAAAGCATGCGAAATCATAGGCATTTACTTACTAAACGAACTGAGCAAAATAATAGATATAAATGACACAGGACTCTACAGGGACGATGGTCTCATAATCTTAAGAAACTGTAACAAACAAATCACCGACAAAACTAGAAAAGCAATAATAAAGATTTTTAAAAATAACGGATTCGACATAGATATAAAAACTAACCTAAACGAAGTAGATTTTCTAGATGTTACCTTCAACCTAAGAGAAGGCACACATAAACCATATAGAAAACCTAATGACAAACCACTCTACATACACACATCTTCCAACCATCCACCTTCTATAATTAAACAGATACCAAAATCGATTAACCGCAGGCTCTCTGACAATTCCTCCAATGAATCCCTATTTAACAAAGTTAAGAAAGACTATGAAACAGCCCTAAAAGATAGCGGATTCCCAGCAAAACTCACATATTCACCACAGAATACAAAAAAGGCCAACAGAAGAAGAAATATCATATGGTTCAACCCACCGTACAGCAAGAACGTAAAAACAAACGTAGGGAAAATATTCTTCAAACTCTTACACAAACACTTCCCAGAATCAAGCACCTTACACAAGATATTCAACAAAAACACAGTAAAAATCAGCTACAGCTGCACCGAGAGCATGGCACAAATAATAAAAAAGCACAATAGGAAAATTATCAACAAACCACACGAACAAATTAAACCCACGTGCAACTGCAGAATAAAGAACGAATGTCCCTTAAACGGAAATTGTTTACAAAACAACGTAATATACCAAGCCACGATAAAATCACCAGATAATGAAGAAAAAGTATACATAGGAGTAACTGAAGGACCCTGGAAACAAAGAAATTATACACACAAAACATCTTTCACAAATAGTAAATATGCAAACAGTACAATGCTTTCTAAGTATATCTGGGAAATTAAAAACAAAACGAACATCACACCAAAAATATCTTGGAAGATAAGGAAAAAATCATCAGCCTACAATAACCAATCAAAAACTTGCAAATTTGCTCAGAGGAAAAAATAGCTATCATTACTTTCCCCGACCAAAATAAATTATTAAACAAAAGATCCGAACTCATCTCAAAATGCAGACATGAAAATAAATTTTTACTACGTAACCTAAAAAATTAAAAACGGAAAAAATAAAATAAAAACAAATAAATATACTAATAAACAAAATAACAAAATAACAAAAATAGAAATAAAACATAAAAAATACTATGTTACTTAAAAATCGAAAACCGAAAAGAGAAAATATACAAGTAAAATAAATTAACCTAAATTCATCCAAGTAAATAAATAAACAAACCAATCCCAAATAAAGATAATCAATTAAAAACTATTCCCGCCAAAATAATACTGAGAATGAACTACAACAATCAACCCCAAAACTGAACAAATAGCTTTAATTAAATTCCCAAACCAAAACAAAACTGTTAAATAAGTGATATAAACAAATTTTTACTAAGTTAATAAATAAATAAATAAATAAATAAAATAAGAAACAAAAATAAAAACAAGCAATATAATTTGACCTAAATAGATAAACAAACGACTTCCGGTGAAATAACCGCCATAACAGAATACCCACAATGCACCACTAACCCGTATATATATAAATAGCCGAGAAAAATAACAGCAGATGTGGCCTGACGATTGCATATAGCATGAAACAGACTGTCGCCTCTAAGTGTTGACTTCTATGTTCACTTTTATATTCACACGCTCTATCTCTGATATTGAGCACTTTATTCCATAAATATAGCACACCTTAAGACTATATTTCTTTATATATATATATATATATATATATATATATATATATATATCTTGTGTGTATTTAGGCAGCATTTTTTCATTCAGATATGTTTCATTAAATAATATAGACAAGTGCTGTCTATTTATATTATGTAAATTCTTTTCATAACGTCTGATAAGCTTAATAACATTATCATTAAACGAAGAAAGAAAATCACAATATTGTTTAATTATAATTGTGTTTTCGACACATTTTCCTTGTCGAAAACACAATTATAGTTAAACATGAAAACAATAAACAAAATTAAAAAAAAACCCTGAAGCTATATACATCAAACAGTTGAAACCTAACCTAAACAAAATCAACTATAGAATCTCTACAAATATCCTTAAATGTCTATAATTGTTAACAGAATCCATTGGTTTATACCAAAGGGACGTATACTTAATACTTCTCAAATTCACTCTCGCGTGGTCATATGTGATGTCATGAACTGCGGTGCCATTTTCGCTTCTAGCGTCTTATATGCACGTGTTTATCGTTGCTTAGAAATCATCAATGTAAACAATAACAGACTATCATCACTGTCTTATCCGTATAGTGTTTAATATAGTGTACAGTAATTGACATCTTTGATAATGGCTTATGTAAGCCGAAAGCATAGATTGGATAAAAAAATAAGGATCAATATTGTGATTTTCTTTCTTCGTTTAATGATAATGTTATTAAGCTTATCAGACGTTATGAAAATAATTTACATAAAATAAATAGACAAAACTTGTCTATATTATTTAATGAAACATGTATGGATATATATATATATATATATATATATATATATATATATATATATATATATATATATACAATATACATATATATATATATATATATATATATATATATATATATATATATATATATATATATATATATGTATGTAGTTGTTAATAATGTTTATTACATATATAGGTAATCATGTATCTTTCGGTACTAGACTGACGAGGCAGATATTTTCCGGCAGTAGGTTGCCATTTTTCTCTGCGGTAGACCAGATGCCATCCAAGGATATAGAACCTGTACTGTCCTGATGTGGGGTGGAGAAGTAGGGGTTTCATACGTTATTACACGTAAGTGAATGAAATGTATTCGACTGGGATTAGAACTCGGTTCTCCGATTCCTCAATCCGAGCCGCTATCTATTAATCCTATATATATATATATATATATATATATATATATATATATATATATATATATATATATGGTAAAATATTTTAAGGTATGACCTATTTATCAGTAAACGTGCTTAATACCAGCAATATAGCATTTGTCAAAGTGGACAATGATATCAATACAGAGCGGCTAAAATCTGTTTCATGCTTGAACGCAATATTTATGGTCATCTGAAGACTTTATTGAAACGTGAAACAAATTGTGGTCACCCGATGTTGAAGTCAGTGTAAACACACCTACTCACATGCACACACACACAAGTTCTATATATATATATATATATATATATATATATATATATATATATATATATATATATATATCATGAAGCAAAAAATAGTGACAATCAGTGGGGTACTGTGAGAAAAGGCATTTAAGGAATGCAGCCTTTGCAATAAAGTGCTCGATATCAATGACAGAGCATTAATGGAATTAATATACGTAAAATTTTGTCATTTAACTGATTGATGTTATCCCTGCCAACATCTTTCATATTTTATTTACTGCATTTCCCTGTCTTTTTTTACCTTCAAATTGTTCTGAGAGTGTCAAATTCTCCGAACCCTTTTCTTATTTATGTGCCCTAGACACACTTTTCTTATTAATGTTGCCTCAAGTGTCTTC
Source organism: Acanthosepion lycidas (assembly GCA_963932145.1). Taxonomy (NCBI): domain Eukaryota; kingdom Metazoa; phylum Mollusca; class Cephalopoda; order Sepiida; family Sepiidae; genus Acanthosepion; species Acanthosepion lycidas. The sequence goes on along the minus strand of OZ010582.1, from coordinate 13,157,119 downwards.
TTCATCTTCGAGGAGCTTTGAGCATTCATCGTCATGTAAGAAGACCGATATTACATAAGAGTTCAGGACTCCTCTTTGTATCTAACGGAATTTTCCTGTTACTTAAAACATTGGTTAACTTTTGCAAATAATGTTTCGTTATCCCAATTCCACTTCGGAATCACATTTTTCGTTCTCCAGACCGTAGTTCGCCTGTTACTTTTTCTGACAGTAGTCAGTCTTCTTACAACTGTCGTTTAGTTCTTTCTTTCCTTTTTCGTTTAATAACCCTCTGTAGGAATTCCTATGGCTTCTTTTCTTTGTCTGTTATCATAGTTCCACTCAAGCATTCTTCTTTCATTGTGGAACCGGCCCCAAGATGCTGCTTCTCCGAGCACTACAACAATAACCTGTTCAAGTCTAGGGTTAACCGTTATGTTCAGCGCACATCCGCATAAAGTGTAACTCTACTATTGCAACCCCCTACTACGAGTCCCCACACCTCCACCCTGGTCTAGCATATTTTATATCTTTAAAATTCCTACCGCCAATAATGAATCGTGGTAGGACTCTCTCAGAATCGCGCTCACTGTAATGTTTGAATGTCTGGTAAGAAGATACGTCTTATGACCCTTTCTATCTTTCTTTATTTACTCGGCTTCTTATTCTTCTCACATTGATAACAGAATTTCAATGCCGACGAGTTATCTCCCTTCTTCTCCCGTTTTTTCTTTTGATCATTATTAAACGCATTCAGACGAATTCCAAATGATTTCTCACTAGAAATAACCACTAATGTTGGTTCCATACAAGTTCTGTTACGTCTTTTATGTTAATGTCATTGTTACAAATGACAATTATGACACAGACGCTGATTACATTTATATAGGTTTTGTGTTCTATTTCGACTGGTGCTTCTGTGGGAGGATGCACGGGTTGATAACAACATTTGCTTTCAAAACTCAAATGTCAGTAACTTGCTGCGCACTTAATGATTTCCTCATTTACTTTTTTTTACCTGAATATCTGGTAAAATTAAATGCGAATTTTATAAAAGCAAATGAATGCAAATAAGACGAAATAAATAGAGGGAGAATGAATAAATAGAACAAAATCATTTTTTAATGGGAAAGAACTGCTATGCTGTGTCACAGCGTTCATTGAGAGCATTAAGTGCAATGTTTTTTTGTTTTTTTGTGTGTGTCTTATCCATTTTTTTCCGTTTCATTTCATTCTTGTTTTATATGTTCTAGCGAGAAGCTGTCGTCTGCTTCTCCTGAAGCGTACAGTTCATTTCCGACAAAGTTAAATGAAAGAGAGTAAAGGGAAATATAAGTGCCTAAAAGTAGAGAATAATGCGTAGGCGGAGTGAGAAGGAAATATCTACATTGATGTATCAGAGCGTCATTCGGTGAAAAAGGGAGAATCGTTGTGTAAGAAATATATGTCTTGTCTGACATTGTCAGAGTTCCTTTCATTATTCAATGAATTATTCGCATCAGTTCTTTCAGCTTGTTTGTTTTGATTTAAATATTTCGGGTCGTAGGTCTTGCGGCTGTCATCTGTTTTATATCGCTTTCGTTAAAGATCCGTTTTGCTTGGTCAGATTCAACGTCGTCAGTAACAAAAATTGGTCAGATAGACAAAGTTTGCGTTTGGGTTTGGGTTGGTTAATCTTACGACATGTCAAACTTTGTTGGGTTATTTAATGTCAAAAGCTGTATTTTTTTTTCGTTCATATATTTGAATCTATAAAAGTTTACTTGGTTCGAGGATAGGTAAATATTGGTCGTTTACATTTGAGTTTATAGAGGACCGTGTAGGATTGAGTGTTGTTGAATTAGGAAGAAGTGCTGTTTATTTCCTGCTAGAAGGTGGTCCAACTACAAAAAATGGCGGACTCAAATTGAGTCCAACAGAAGATATAAAGAAAACAAACAAGACCGATATATATATATATATATATATATATATATATATATATATATATATATATATATCAACAAATATATGTATTAAACAAAATAATTTCAAGTGACAAAGACATTAACATTTGTGTTTGCGTGTGAACGTAAACAGTTTGTTCTTTGGTGAATATTCGTACGTATGTGTATGTTTGTTTCATGGCGTTTTCCCATAAGTGGACGAAAATCTGTTCTCCGTGAGAGATTATATTTTTAAATGTGTCCGCTGAAATGCAAAGTGAAAAAGAGAACGAGACAAGAAGTCGCCCAGTATTTATAATTTAGTGAGAGTGACCCCTAGTGAATAATTAGGAAATTAAGGAGTAGCTAACCCCGAGAAGTTTAAAAAAACATTTTCTTGGTCTGGGAAAAGACATATGTTGCTATTTTTTATTTAATTCAATAATTATATCTTTGCTTTCATGTATAGTTATAGAATTTAAGTTTTTATTTAAGTCTCTAAGCATTTACTTGTTTCGCGAGCATGTAAATATTCGTAATTTGAGTCTATGGGTATTTATTTCTTTCGGAAAAATATGTAAGCATTCAATATTTATATATCAGTTTGTATTTGGTTCAGAAATAGGCATATTTGACTCATTTAATTTGTATTGGCAAATGTAATTATTTGTCTTTTTCTATCTGAATTTGAAAGTATTGTCTTTGTGGGTTTTCCCTCTGCGGATGTCGGTGTATTTTAAACGAGAAGGTGTAAAATTGCCAAGGCAAAATTTTAGACATACCGAGGAGATATTTAAGGCTTACTTGAGTTGTAATTTCACAGTTGATACACATTTGTACTATTATGAAATATTTCTAATTGTAGTAAATCTATAATAAATCTATGATTGAAAAAAAATTGACAAAGGGTAGTGGCAATAAGTTATACAATAATTACACAATAAAACGCTAAAACTTCAATTCGTTTTTAAGTACCAGCCCGCTCGGTATGTATTCTCCAATATTAGTATTAACCAGGTTCCTTTATAAAAATAGCACTTAACGCTCTACAAAATAGTAACTTCACAAGACGACGCTTATTTTTCTGATGAACTAAATTATTTTATTTATAAATGCAATGAAATCATTCAAACAATGTATGAATAAATGAATTTTACGATGTACAATTAACAAGTGATTAGAAAAAAGTCCACGGCCAGTTAGACATCTTTGGTTGTACAAATTATTATAACTGTCAAAATAATAGATTAGGATGAGTATATAATTAGAAGTATATGGTTCGGATCGTAAACTTTGTTCAATAACATTTTCGCATAATCATTAGAAACCTTATATTAAGAAGAGAATGAGGATGAATCGACGAGTATAGAACTTCACAACATTGACCCGCCATGACAGGAACACAAACTCGACACATCTACATTCCATTCATATTCCACTATTCCAGGAATTGTTACTTTTTGAAAATACCCTTGAAATGATGCTGCCCCAATAACTGCTATTTTAACCTCTTCAAGTTAGGAATCAAACCGTTATCTAGCCTACATATCCTCATAAGATGCTCTTTTTACTTCCTTCTTTGTACGCCTTTAAAACAAACGCATTCAATAATGATCTACCTTGAATGGTTCTTGGGCTTTGTATTGGGCGGACAATTGTATAAAATAGTAAACAGGTATTAAAATATCTCTATATCTTCGATATAAAGTAATATGATTACTTGCATTATTTACATTATTCGGAAAGCTATCTTCATTTTCATTGCCATATTCACAATGTTTCAATTGCTGTACGCTCTGGCCTTCTTCAGATGAATGAAATTTCGGGGTAGATTGTTCTAGTTCCACGTGCCATGCCTGTTCCGGATGACTCAGTTATTTCCCTTCAACGCAACTCTCCAAGATTTGGTTCACGACTGGGTCTAACCAACGACTTTATCCACTGTGTCATGTGCCCTTAAGGCCGGAGCGTACAACAGGTGAAATGTTGTAATGAATATGGCGACAAAGATGAGGGAAATAGTCCGAATAATGTAAATAGTGTACATAATACCTCATCTCAGAAATATAGACAAATAATGAAAGGCCGAATCTTTGTAATAAATATAGCGACAAAGATGAGGACAATAGTCCGAATAATACAATTAGAGTACATAATAGCTCATCTCAGAAATATAGACAGATAATGGTCAGACTAGTTACGATGTTTTCATATCTAAAACCAATAAAATAATTATCTGGTCTCAGGTGGGAAGAAAAGCCGCAGGAGACATACAGATTGACTATTTTCGTATCGATTCGAAATTTGGACCAAAATTACAAGAAGAAGGCCGGGTGTTGTAGCCGCCGAAACGTTGTTAATGTAGAAAATAAAGATGAAGAAAACAGTTCGAACAATGTCAATAGTATAAATATGAATAAACTGTTATAAAGAGACCACAACAGGCCAGTCTTCATCCACATAAATGGAACAAACGCAAAGTTACAATAAAGAATATTATACTTACAACAAACAGCTATTGCTCTAAGTACACCCCAATATAAAAAAAAACAAAAAAACATTAGATTCTCCTATGGGTTATAGTGTCACATCGTCATAACTTTAGTGTTGTTGCTAGAGTTTGTCGAAAATTATACATTTTATGGGGTTCAGTTGCAAGTCCTACGCCCTCCAATGTGGTCTGATTCGGTCTTTCCCCTTGACCGATTACCAACCAAGAATAAAGTGTTTACTATACCCTACTATTTAACACAACTGAGAAAAAAATAGTGTTTAAAACTGAACGCAACACTTACAGCGAGTATCACCACCTAAGAACAAATAAATTTAAAAAAAGAGAGAACAATCATTAAAAATTCTCAGCGATAAATATAATCAGACAAATCAATAATGTCAAATCCGGTAGAAAATTGCAATTCAAGTTATTTCTGCTATTCTAACTATGATCCAGGAAATCTGCTTAAAGCTAGTACACTGTAAATCACAAGAATCGTAAATAAATCGATATATATATATATATATATATATATATATATATATATATATATATATATATATATATATATATATATATATATATATATATATATATATCAACTGGCAAAATAACTGTCAGGAACAATTTTGATAAAACGAAACTGGAAACTGGAATTAATAAGAGAAAAACGCAGATTGAAAACTAGAGAATGCTTCATTATTATTATTATTATTATTATTATTATTGTTATTATTATTTTTCTTATCATTATTATTGTCATTATTATTATTATTATTATTATTATTATTATTAATAATTTTAATAATGAAAATAAAATGTGCAACTGAGTCGAATAGAGGAATCGGAGAGCCGAGTTCGAATTCCAGTCGAATCCATTAAATACACTTACGTGCTAATGCACTTGGGAAAAGTATGAATCCTCTTCTTCTCCCCACTCCAGCTATGGGTAAATGGTAGGACAGACCTTGGATAGCAACTGGTCTATCGCAGAATTAAATAGCCACCTACTGCGGGGAAAAAACTGCCTCGTCAGTCATGTATCGAATGATAGATGATCACCTAAGAGTGCGTTTCGCATGACTGACTATAAGAGTATATCTGAACAGCTGCATCTTGACAAAGAAAAAAAGAATGCAAGTCGGTCACTTAGTTAATATTTCTTATATGAAGTCTTTACTTATTATTTATTATTTGATATTATTCGCTATCTCCAAAGATTTTCTCAAGAAGAGCATACCATGATGAAAAAAGGCCGCCAACTTGATAAAAAGGAAGCTTTATCGAATAAAATGTTTATTTTATTAGGAAAGGACAGGGTATTATTTTATTACATTATTACTCCTTTCCAATTTTTTTTTTTATTGTGTCAGCGGGTGGGCCGAATCTTAGTATTAGGAAATTTATTTTATTTTATTTTTTTTTTTACGGTAAAATCATATTGTTTTAGAAATTCTTGCAAAAATCAAGAATTGAATTTTAATGACATTTTCAGGATTTATTCACAAATGAATGAAATTATTTGTGATTTTTTTTAGGAAATCTTGGTAAAAATACTTTTACAGCAGTTACCCCAATTTGCTTAATGTTATGAAATTTCTCGAAATTACAATTCTAGCATTTTCATATTTATAGTAGTTAAAAACAGAACTCCATTGAGAATTTAAATCATCAATGTGTTTTTGTCAAACAGAAACCCCATTTACCGAAATTCTGCTGATTCGTAAAATGTAAAGATGCAATAAAACTATGACATTATTTACATTATTCGGACTATTGTCCTCATCTTTGCGTCATATTTATTACAACGTTTCGGGCGTTGTACGCTCTGGCCTTCTTCAGGTGGTTGGAATGTCGACCTTAACCTCAAAGACACATGGCACAGTGGATAAAGGCGTTGATTAGATCCAGTGACAGGAACCAAAAGATTGTGAGTTCAATACCCGATTAAGACAGTAGAGAACTATCGGAGTGAAATTAATTAACAGGAGATAACTGATAACTGACATCCATTAAACATGGCACATGGAACTAGAAAAGTATACCCCAGTGAGCGAAATAAAGGGTTAAGTTCGACATTCCAACTACCTGAAGAAGGCCTGAGCGTACAGCGGCCAAAACGTAAATGTAAATAATGTACATAATACCTCATCTCAGAAATATAGATAGAAAACTATGATATTATTTAATGAGAAAAGCTTTTAATTACTTTTATAAATGAGGTATACTAAGATAAGTAGTGTCTTAAGAAAAAAGTCCAGGAATAATGGATTTTTATAAGAATTGTTTTCATTTTTAAAAACTTTAATTAGAAAAAAAGTATTAAATTTAAAAATTCTATATTAATTTAAGCCTTTTAGATGATCTAATATGAAGTGAAAACTATATTTACTAATTATCAATTTCAAAGCTTAATACTAATAATAATCAAACATCAATATTTTAAAAATAATTTTGAATTTTTTGTATGAGTATAAATGTGCCACTTTTTAAGTACGGGCGACCATACACGACATTACCAATAAATAAGTGCAATAACTATAGTAAATTTAAAGCCAACATTACTAAAATTTAATAAAACGTTTGATTACAGGGAATATTAGCCTAAACGTTTGAAACAAATGAGTAGGTAAAAATTATATAAAAAGGGCTCCATTTTCTTCAGTTATGTTTTAAAGATAAAGTCTGTGTGGAACAATTTTAGATCTGTCATCACACTGTCAGCATATCACATACAACTATTATCGGGTTAAAAACACAGCTACTGTCCAATTCAAATATCCTTAAGTAAATAATATTTGTTTCAAGTAACATTAATTGTAATCTAAATCAGCTAGCATTCCTCAAATAAAGTCCCAGAAAAGAATATTTTATGTTTAGTGTATTTTTAACAAGGAAAATTACATTAAGATAAAAGAAAACTAAAAAAGAGACCTTTGAAAAAAAATCCTTACGGTTATTTTCAATTAGATTTTGAAATACGGTATAATATTTTGGTTATTGGAAATTTTAAAATTAAACTATTAGCTTGAAATTAAAACTGAAATAAAAGCTTCAAGAAAAGAAAGATTTTTCATTTTTAAAAATTAGTTTTTAACTTTAGTTATTGCGTTTTTGTGGTGTCCCTAGTTATCGACCATATTATTCTGGCGTCAATTTAAGCTGCAGCTTTCTTTTTTTCATATACCTAAAATATAATTATAAACTATAATTCTCTAAAAATGAACATTTATCTGAAATATGCTTGAAAATTTTCCTGTTTTCATTTCAACTCAAGAAAGTACAAACTTCAAGCCAAACGTTCACAGTATATGAAAAAGAAGGCATCAGTTTAAACTGACGGTAGGCGGATATGAAGTAAAATGATGCTGTAGTTGCGTTATCCTAAACTGAACTGAAAAAGAGCGATATGCAAGACAGTAAATTAATAATAGTAGCCAATGCTTAGAAATATGTCTTCTTCTTCTTTTTCTGCCCGTTTTTGATGTTAAGTATGAGCGTTCTTTTTGTTTCTAAAACTTCTAAAACTTAATCATTGCCCACTTGTCAAGTATTTACTGTCCTATAGAACGGTGATTGCATAAAAGTGGGCACGTGGCCGAATGGTTAGAACGTTCTGACAATGAGACCCGGGTTCGAATGTCACCATGGTCGAATTGTCCAAAAAATTTAATTAAGAACTGCTCAGCATATTAGCAGTAGAAACCACGGGTGGGCTCTGTGGGAGTTGAATAAATGCAAATGCGCCTGAGCAAGCGTCGGTAATAGGGATTTTCTAGATGCTGTAGTTGACACGTATCCTCGAATACGACTGGCCAGCTATACAAATATATTCATACATAGAAGTCCAGTACTGTTTCCTTTGTAGTACTATTTGATAAATTAATAAATTATTAATACTTGTAAAATCTAATCTCAAAATTAAAAAAAAAATAATTTAAATACGATTTAATTTCTCCCAAATTTGATTTATCTTGTATTTCTCCTATTTTTGTTTAGAATTTTCTATTTTGAATTTCTCTCTCGTCTGTCTCTTTCTCTCCCCGTCTCTCTCTCTCTCTCTCACACACACACACACATACACACACACACATATTCTCTCTCTCTTTAGCTAACATTTATTACTTCATAATTCTCTCTTTTCCAATCATTTTTCTTACCTTTTTGTCATTTTCCATTCTTTGAATCTAGTTCAAAAATATTCTCCCTTCATTTTGTCTAATTTCTAATCCTCGTCTGCTTGTCTTCATTTTCTATTTATCACTCGTTGCTTCTTCCCTTCACTATTTCTACAACGCCGTTTTTGTTTTTCTCTTTCTGACTCTAACGCGAAATCTAACACCATTAATAAACGTTTCAAAATATAAAGTCGAGTAATCTGGCTCGCGTACCTCCTTCAAGTGCGATGCAAACGGAACATACAAAGCATTTCATGTAATTACAACGGTAATTATGACGATTAGTCAGCGTAAAATGAACATAATGATTTCTTTGTCAAGCCTAACGTGATTTAAGGTTCAATAAACTTTGTTTAGGTTCGTCTTTTTGACAAGAAGTTCATGTCGGTACGATGTTACGTAAAATAACTGCGTCAATTTGATGCCGTTAAGTGTCAGTACATTTGAAGAATGACACTGATTATTTAGAAAATAGAATTAAGGAATGCGACATCTAAAAAAAATTAACATGCGTACGAATTGAGACAAAAGACAGAGGAAAGAAAGTCAACCTTATTCGTCACTGAAGTCATAGCACGATCGATATGAACAGAAAGAGATGTGTAAATAATGAAATATCAAATATTATTTTAAATTGATACACACATATATGACGGAGAGCTATCTTTATTTATTAAGATTTCTCGAATACGCAATAAAAAAATGTCCTCTTGAACTGATTCTTGTTCTCTCCAAGCTATACAATAAATGCATTGCTGCCTTTTGCTTACCTGCATACTGAAAATCCTTTTCTGTAGTACGAATAATTAAGAATTCGGGCTAACCATCTGATATTTCTAACGATCGATCTATTAGCTTTCTACTTCTTTAGAGCAATATACTAGAGGCCCTAATCAACTCTGAACTGGTTAAGTCTCTGTCCTCGCAGGGTCTTCTTTCAGATAAGCAATATGGCTTCCGATTCTCTATGTCTGCTTCTGATGTATTAGTGATTATTGCTGAAAGAGACTATCTAGACATCAATGGTGAAATTCGGGCTGTTGCATGGGATATCTGGAAAGCATTTCTATCAATAACTATATTTCTGAGATGTGGTATTATGTACACTATTTACATTATTCAGACTGTTGTTGTCATCTTTGTCGCCATATTTATTACAACGTTTCGGCTTTTCGGTATCTATCTATATTTCTGAGATGAGGTATTATGTACACTATTTACATTATTCGGACTGTTGTTCTCATCTTTGTCGCCATATTTATTACAACGTTTCGGCTTTTCGGTATCTATCTATATTTCTGAGATGAGGTATTATGTACACTATTTACATTATTCGGACTGTTGTTGTCATCTTTGTCGCCATATTTATTACAACGTTTCGGCTTTTCAGTATCTATCTATATTTCTGAGATGAGGTATTATGTACACTATTTACATTATTCGGACTGTTGTTCTCATCTTTGTCGCCATATTTATTACAACGTTTCGGCTTTTCGGTATCTATCTATATTTCTGAGATGAGGTATTATGTACACTATTTACATTATTCGGACTGTTGTTGTCATCTTTGTCGCCATATTTATTACAACGTTTCGGCTTTTCAGTATCTATCTATATTTCTGAGATGAGGTATTATGTACACTATTTACATTATTCGGACTGTTGTTCTCATCTTTGTCGCCATATTTATTACAACGTTTCGGCTTTACGGTATCTGTCTATATTTCTGAGGTGAGGTATTATGTAAACTATTTACATTATTCGGACTGTTGTTAGCATCTTTGTCGCCATATTTATTACAACTTTTCGGCCGTTGTACGCTCCGGCCTTCTTCAAGTTCTTGGAATGTCGAACTGAACCGTTTATTTCACTTACTGGTGTAGACTGTTCTAGTTCCACGTGCCATGTCTAATGGATGTCAGTTATCAGTTATCTCCTGTTAATTCCCCTCTCCAAGTTCTCAACTGCCTTAACGGGGCATTGAAATCACACTCTTTGGGTCCTGTCACTGGATTTAACTAACGCCTTTGCGGATAAAGCGAAATAAAGGGTTTAGTTCGACATTCTAGCCACCTAAAGAAGGCCGGATCGTAGATGTTAAATATATAAATTTGGCGTCTATTTTATGTACGATTATCCACTGAAAATAACGTTTGAAATAATTAAAATGTCGGATTAAAAATAAATCCATTAATTCGTTAGAAAATTCACACATATAGCTATTATCATCCTAAACATTACATTTGAAGGATACACGTATTTAAGTAGGCATCCCTCTTTTTTTTTATTTTTAAAAATGTAATTGGCCTGGGGATTTGATGAAAGTGTATCTTTCCGCAGGGTTCGAAATAACGCTCGTTGTATTCGAGAAACCACATTTAAACTTCAGTCCGATGAGCCAGAAAAAAAAACAAAAAACGATAAACAGTAATCAGGACGATATCTGGTTAAACTAAATGTAACATTTATACAATAAAAATAAATTTGGATTGGAAATAAATTCCATTAATTACTTTATTTACGATTCGGATACGAAAGTAAGCAGTGCCGGGCTTCGAAATGTCCCAAAGTGTGTTTTTAAAAAAAGGTAAATTTGCTTAACCCCGGAACGAATTTTCGATAAGAATAACTGATCATGCCATAAGCAATTAAGTTATTAAAGGCAAAGTCTAGACTATATTCAATAGGTTTAAATGAGAAAGATTTTTTAAATCAGAATTGAGTATAAGAGATTCAAATTATGATGTATAATATTCAATGAAGGAATTTTCATTTGAAGCGCCATAAAAAATTTCAATGTACCATCTATTGTAGACATTTTTAGTAAGAAATTATTTGAATATGACTTTAATAGTTTTGTCAGATGAAGATAATTCAATTGTATGATATGTAAAACAAAGTATAACGAAAATAAAGAAATAAAAATACGCTGGAGAAGAAATGAGAGGATGAAAAGACTGTGAAGATAACAAGAGAATTTACATGCAATATCTCAACAATAATCTTTTTTTCCTCTTGTTCTATTTCTTTTTCTTCTTTTTCTTTTTCTTTTTTCTTCTATTTCTTTTATTCTTCTATTTCTTTTCTTTTTCTTCTTCTTCTTCTTTTCCTTCTTCTTCTACTTCTTTTCTTCTTTTTCTTTTTCTTCATTTTCTTTTTCTTCTCCTTCTTCTTTTCCTCTTCTTCTTTTCCTTTTTCTTCTCATCATACTTCTTTCTTTCATTCCTTCTTTCTTTCTTCTTCTTCTTCTGGAAGTGGATTAATATTACATAATAGTTCTGTACCCTTTTCTTTTCTTTTCTTTTCCCTTAATACTTTGCTTAGATTTTGGAAGGCAATTTTCGCTATTCCAATGCGCCTTTGAATTGAATTTCGGTTTCGCCATCATAGATATCAAGATGTGTGTACATGCTTAATTTTGGCATCTACAGTTTATATTTCGCATGTTAGTTTCTACCTTTTATTGACAACTATAGATCTGCTCTTCTTATAATTGTTATTTCTTCAAATGTTTATATAAACTCAGATAAAAACGGACCATATTTCTTATTCTTGCTATACTCTAATATCTATCTATCTATCTATCTCAATTTATTTATCTCTGTTCATGCATAGCCATATGTAATGCTGTTTATATATGTTTATTCTTATCGTTTGAAATCAGTCTATTAATCTCCCTACGTATTTGACTTTCAATCTATTCACATAATATCTACTTAGCAGGGTATAATCATATGTTGAAGAACAACTTATGTGCAAGTATATAGCCTTGGGGAAAACTGTAAATGCAAATGCATCTAGAAGAGTGGCCGTAGTTGACAACTATCATTTCACGATTTGATAAGAAAGATTGAATTTGTAAAATAATTCATCCTTAAATTTTATGCCTTTTCAATTAAAAAAAAAGTATGCTAAACCCTGTCAAATGCTTTCGAGATATCCCGTGCAACAGTCTTTTGCCTGGAGCTTGACAGACTCTTTCAGTAACATCAGCAGTTGACATAATGAACCGGAATTCATATTGCTTATCTGAAATAAGACCTTGTGAGGTTAGAGACTTAACCAGTTCAGAGTTGATTAGGGTCTCTAGTTACTGGCCAAAAAGAGATAGAAAACTAATAGATCGATAGTTACAATAATCAGAGGGTTTGTCCGAGTTCTTAAAGACTGGTACTACAGAAAAGGATTTCAACATACAGGAAAGCAAGATGTAGTAATGCATTTATTGTATAGTTTGGAGAGAACAAGAATCAGTTCAGAAGAACATTTCTTAAAGACTGTTGCATGGATATCATTACGACCATATATTTTGTGGTGATCCAGTTTAGAGATGATAGCAGAAACCATAGACAGATTTGGATGAATATCACCCAAAAGAGACTTATTTCTAACTCAAAATTCAAGCAAGTATAGAAGTGAATTGAGACAAAGTTACTCCAACTGAGTTTGAGAATAGGAAGAGAATAATAGTTTTTTATAAGGCATAATAAGAAAAAATGATTTATGACAGTTATCCTGTAGCCATCATAAAAAAAGTCAGCATGTGAAATTAGTAAATGATAACCACTTGAAACACCTCGGTGTAGAGATCAGCTATAACAAATTTATTAGAGGGTTTGCGGAAAAATTGATGGACTAGTGTGATTGCACCTGGCTATCGCAAACTGCTACTAAAGTATTAACCTAAAAATTCGATTCATATTGTTAAATATTTAGATAGAGACTTTCATATGGATATGAAACTAAAGGTATTCAGAAATAACTAAACGGTCATCTGCATACAACCGCTTTCTCAGATCAATGGATAGGCATGGCTTTGAGCGAGCGAATCATGTAGATTTTAGCGCAGGCGATACTTCTTCAAACCTCACGGTACGCAATAACAAACCACGCCACTTTAGGACTTTCAACAGCAGCAACAACTAAAACGGAGAGCATACGTAAATCGACGAGAAAATATTGACATAATCAAGATGACGATGGTCCAAACTATGTCACAGAAAATGTTAAGGAAGTCTCCTAAATATTGGAAAGTTCAGAGTTAGCGGCCATGGGAAAAGTATTTTATTGAAAAAAATCGTTTTAAAAGAAAGATTTTATAAATTTCTACCGAGAGTATGAATGGCTACTCTGCTATTGGAACCAAAAAAAAACAACAAAAAAAACTCGATATATGTAAACGGCTAATATTACCATTGGCAGGGATTCTCCAAATGTCCTATTTTCCTTTGTCACTTCCAAATCAATTGTACGTCGTTGTCATGTAGCGGAATTCAGGAAGATTCCCAGTTATGTGGTCATGTTTATCCGGAGGGCGAGACGAAATTTACGTACGAATGATTTTGTTAAGTTCAGCAAGAAAGAATGAAAATGATCAACTTTCTACAAAGGCTGTTTTCTGAAACAAATGAACATAATTAGTGTTAAGACCTTCGACAACAAAGAATGTTAATTGATTAACAGCTGATGTCAGCTTCAAATTTTGTCTTCATTTATTTATTTGTTCCAGCTTTTTTCTCTGGCATTTATTTTTAATTTCTTTTTACTTATTCTGTAAAACATTCCGTGTATTTTTCTTCTACATTCTTGATTCCGCTTTTACGAACTTTCTTCCTTATTTTCTTTCTTTTTGTTCCTTTTTTCTTTCTTTTTTTTTTTGGCTTTTTTTTTAAATTTCTTTCTTTTTTGTTCCTTATTTTCTTTCTTTTTTGTTCCTTTTTTCTTTCTTTTTTCTTTCTTACTTCTTTCTTTTTTGTTCTTTATTTTCTTTCTTTTTTATTCCTTATTTTCTTTCTTTTTTCTTTCTTTTTCATTCCTTATTTTCTTTCTTTTATCTTTCTTTTTTCTTTCTTTCTTTTTTCTTTCTTTTTTGTTCTTTATTTTCCTTCTTTTTTATTCCTTATTTTCTTTCTTTTTTCTTTCTTTTTTCTTTCTTTTCTATTCTTTAATTTCTTTCTTTTTTATTCCTTATTTTCTTTCTTTTTTCTTTCTTTTTCATTCCTTATTTTCTTTCTTTTATCTTTCTTTTTTCTTTCTTTTTTCTTTCTTTTTTGTTCTTTATTTTCCTTCTTTTTTATTCCTTATTTTCTTTCTTTTTTCTTTCTTTTTTCTTTCTTTTCTATTCTTTAATTTCTTTCTTTTTTATTCCTTATTTTCTTTCTTTTTTCTTTTTTTTCTTTCTTTTTTCTTTCTTTTCTATTCTTTAATTCCTTTCTTTTTTATTCCTTATTTTCTTTCTTTTTTCTTTCTTTTTGTTCTTAATTTCTTTCTTTTTTCTTTCTTTTTTAGTCTTTATTTTCTTTCTTTTTTATTCCCTATTTTCTTTCTTTTTTATTCTTTAATTTCTTTCTTTTTTATTCCTTATTGTCTTTCTTTTTTCTTTCTTTTTTGTTCTTTAATTTCTTTCTTTTTTATTCCTTCTTTTCTTTCTTTCTTACTTGTTCTATATTTTCTTTCTTTTTTGTTCCTTATTTTCTTTCTTCTTATGTTCCTTTATCGTTTGCTTTCTTTCTTTCTTTTTAACATTTAATCTTTTCTAGTTTTTTTTCTTCTTTCCACAGTGTTCTTTCCCTTTTATTTTAATTCTTTGTTTTTCATTCCGAAGTAAAATTTCTTTTTTTCTTTTCTTATTTTTCTATTCTTTGTTTTTGCCTGACATTTTATTTAAATTCTTTCGTAGTTCGTTTCCTTCATTTTTATTATTTCCTATTTTTGTCTTTTTCTTTCTTTTTATTCATTTTTTTTTTCTTTCGTTTTTCGTCTTCTTTCATTTCAAACTTACTTTCCTGGTATCCTATATTTTTGTTTTCTTTTTTTTCTTTTTATCGTTTTCACATTTTTTTTGCTTTGTCTTTACCTTTTACCCTTTCTTTCTGAATGATTTTTTCATTTTATCCCTTTTTCTATGTCATTTCGCATTCTTTCCGTTAGGGTTTGTCCATTTTCCCCATATTTTTCATTATTTCTTATTTTTCTTTTATAATTCTTCAAGTTTAATTTTTTATTCTTTGTCGATTTTCTCACTTAATTATTTCTTCCTCCTTATTATGTGTCGGTTTCGTTTATTTTTTTTTCTCTTTGAAAACGTCTTCATTTCCATCTTCTTTTTCTGTTATTTGTTTCTTTCGTTCCAAAGTTTTTGTTTATTTAATTATATATTCAGTTTTATATTAGATTTCCAGGTTTCATTTTCTTTTCCTTTTTCTATCTGCCATTTTTCGTTTCATTGTCATGCATTTTTTAAAATATTTTTTCTTCTTGATTATATCTCGTTTATTTTCTTTCTTGGAAAAATTCGGAAATATATATTTCTTTTTTCTTTATTGCCCTTTACTTATCTTATATTTTCTTTCATTTACCTCTTGCTTCTTCTATTCTTGTATTTCCTTATTGCATTTTGTCTCTGTGTTTTTTTTGTCTTCATCTCATTTTCTCTAGTTATCCAGTTTTTGTATATATCTCTTTTTATTGTTACATGGCTTACTATTTCAAAATTGAATGTCACGCATGGCCGCAACAAAAAGTGCAGCTTATGGATCTTGTCTAAAGCTATTCGCTAACGTAGTAAACTTCAATCGTCAGTGAATGGCACAATATTTCGAAACCATGTCAATTTCAGTGAGGCCGAGATCGGCAAAATATGTTTGCAATAGAGAAAGGTTAGCTCGTATTTCAGACAATTCACTGGTCTAGTAGGACTCCCAAACAGTGTATGTCTTTGTTTTGTTGCCCTTTTCGCAATCATGGTCATGTTCTATAATGCCCAGTTCTTTGCTCGTCCCTTGAATTCTCTTAAGCATTTCAACAACGTTATAATTAACCATTTTTGGCGTAAATAACATAGTATATTTTTTCCTGTAAACGTATGTGCACCGTATAATTTTAAGGTACCATAGGTTTCAAAATTTTAATTCGCAGAGAATAACCAAATGGTTTAATCACTGTGATATTTAAAGAGAAAACTCTTGGGAATTAGTGTGGAGATATTTTACTTTATTCACGATTTTGAATGCAGAATAGCCATTCTCCAAGACTAAAGGGCCACATCTGCCGCTTAAATAACAGATTTAATCAGATTGATATTATAAAAAAAAACGTTTGTATTCTTTAAACATATATCTTCTATTTTCTAGTGTGTCCCTCACAATGAATTTGGCCTAATTCATCAAATTGAGTACAACTAATAGATTTCCAAACCTGGCTCTTAGCCAGCCAGCATTGGCAGCAGATGAAGTTAGAGCATTAGTGAAAGTATTATTTTTTCAACTATCGAACAAATTTACCAGGCGATATTTACACATTTATTTTCTGTTTTCTTCGAAATAAATTAATCTGAGCAAAAGAAATGAGGAATTTTCCATGCTGATAATAACTTGAATCATACAATACTCTATAATCTATTCGTATGTATATTAGGGCTTATCTTCCCGTCCACGGGCAAAGATAGATAGATATTTAATTTATATATATATATAAATATATATATATAAATTAAATATCTATCTATCTATCTATCTATATATCTAAATCTATATATATATACATATAAATATATATATATATATATAGATAGATAGATAGATAGATGTAGATATATAGACAGATAGATATTTAATTTCTTGCTACATTTTACCATTTCAGCTCAGAAGTGGCTTGGGCTCTTTTGCGTTCTGAATTTTATCAATGTTCGCTTCCATGGATTTTCTCCTGATAAACATTTATTTTTTCTGCATTTCACATAAGCAAAGGAGTTTTTAACAATGTCTACGATTTTCCGTCCGCGCTGTATTTTAAAAGCATTTAAGTTTACAATTTTCTTTCCTAGTTAATTTCTTCAAGGCTCCCTCGTTTATTGTTTTTATTCTTTGTCGCATTGTATTATTATTTTTATTATTATTATTTTGATTTCTCTTGTAAAGACATTTTCTTTCAGGTCCCAACTAGTGACCTAAGGAGAGAAATCACTTAATTATATTTTCTACTGATCATATTTGTAAAAATGAACCTAAGATCAAACGAATTTTACATGTATAAAGGTCTACGTAATTTCTGAGCTGTACTTGGGAGTAAATTTTTTTCTATTTCTTTAAGACATGGGCTACCAAGAATCCCTTGAATGGGTCAATCGGAACATTCTCCAATTAATCCGATTGTTCCAAATAAAACTGGAATTACTGATGACATCATGGTCGAAATCTCTTTGATTTCCACTTCAAGATTCTCGTACTTTGTTAGATTTTTGAAAATCTCCAAAGATACATTAAAATCTGCAGGTGTGGTCTGTACTTGGGAGTACAATTTTGTTACGTGTGGTCTGTACTTGGGAGTATAATTTTATTGTATTTTTTTAAGGCAAGGACTACCAGGGATTCCTACAATTAATTGCTCTCAATTCTCTGAAGGATATTTCAAGAGATATGTTTTTGTGTCAGAAGATGCCAACAGATGTGGTATCTTGGATGCAAGAGAAAATAATAATAATAATAATAATAATAATAATAATAATAATAATAATAATAATAATAAGTACAGCCCACACTTTACAAAGGGCTTTATCTATGTAATTTTTAATTTTTTTTTTTTTTTTTTTTTTTTTTTTTGTCAGTGGAAAGTGTCATGATGCCATTTCTAACCTTAGGTCTCTGGGCGGGACCCGGAAAAAATGTGTAAACACCAGAAACCAAAGGAAATAAAAACAACAACAACAACATCATCATCAACAACAACAACAATAATAATAATAATAATAATAATTATTGTTATTATTATTATTATTATTATTATTTTGCCTCATTATCTTACTTTTATAACTCTTGTTCGTTTCATAACTCGTAAATCCTCATTTACTTTACTTTTTCCTTTTCTTTTTGACTGTATTTTCTCCCCTTATCAATTTATTGTCTATTATTATAATGTACATCCATCGCTCCCAAATTTAGCGAAAACAACAAATTCTAGACAGAAAATCTTCCAATGAAGAGACATCAGCATTTAATCCCGAATAAATTGGTAGTTCACTGGGCAGCTGAGACAAAACAAATCCGTGCTCGAAAGTGCCTTCTTATAATTATCCAATCATTAAGACTCGATAATTAAAACAGAAAGACTATTTTAAATATTCACTTTCCTGGCACTTTTAATCATCATCATCAGCAGCAGCAACATCAGCAGTAGAAGCCATTATTATTATTATTATCATCAATATTTATATAGAGACAGTTTGTGAAACAGGAAATATACGAAGAAACCAGAATATATATGTTAATGGTTTTTACACACACATAGGCGCGCATACACACACACTGACACACACAAACGCACACACACGCATGCACACACATACACACACATAGGCGAGTTCGAATTTCAGTCGAATCCATTACATTCACTTACGTGCTAATACCTTTGGGAAAGGTGGGAATCCTCTTCTTCTCCATCCAGCTATGGGCAAATAGCAGGACAGACTGGGTTCTTTTCCTTGGATGGCAATTGGTCTAGGAGAAGGACAACTCTGAATTCAAAACCTGCGGAGGGTCGTTCCGGGATCCTGTGGCATGTAGTGCACCAAGTCTCTGTATTTGGCCCTTCAAAAAGTGTGGATGGTCCTGCACGAAACATTCACCATTATAATCAAATCTCATGTTCTGTTGTTGGGCTGTCGGTTTCCTAGAAACTGATCTGCTTGACCCTCAGTAAAAAAGAATTCTCTTATTGCTATATTTGTACAAAAACGCACAACTTTAAAATTTAAATTCAAACTCAACGTTGCGACCGCACGTTCCAAAACAATAATAGATTTCTCATAGCATTTTTTTCGGATTACATTTCTATTTTCGTTGTCCTCTTATTACTGAGAAGTAAAAACAAGAACAAAATCTACTTCCATATGATGTCTGTAGGAACAGACGAAAGCTTGTAAAATTAAAAAGACTTTATGCAACTGGAATTTAAAAACGGGGATCATATCATTCATATACAGGTTCGGGGTTGATGTATCTTATCTAGATTGTTTGCGACGAAGTATTCTCGCCATTTAAATCATTAACCTCTATATTTGTTTTTGTATGAATGATTCATGAATTTATATATATATATATATATATATATATATATATATATATATATATATATATATATATATATATATATATATTCTGCCTTGCTATATCTTTACAAGCAACAAATGATGCCAAAACTTATGGAGGCCATATTTGGTAAGGAGATTTTAGCGCTCACGTTCTATCCTTCAAATAGGTAAAAATTCAAAATCAGGTACGCAGCGTTGTTTGTAAGGAGTGATTTCCCAACATACAAGACCTTCCCATTGGCGAAGCGTTACTAACCTTTCGCTACTATAGCGATATTTTCACAGAAATGTTCAGACGAGATACATTACATAATTCCATCAGAAAATTAATTCTTACCCTTACTTTGACCCCACCCCTAACCATGTCATGTACACAGGGACGACATTCTTATTCATTTCGTATCCCTATCGAAAATAGGAAGTTCCATTTAACTTATTCCACAGAACTGTTACCGTGTGGGACAAATTCTTAAGTGGCTATTTCCCGGACACCTAATGAAATTAAGAATCAACCGTTATCTAACCTACATATTCTCAAAAAATACACTTTTTACCTCCTGTTTTTATGCTCTTACTAAAAATTCACCCAGTAAACCCTCTAAAATGAGTGGCTGCTAGGCCCTCTATTGGGTATATTTTGTAGTAAGATAAATATTTGATTCATAGCCGAAGCTTCCACAATTATTATTACCATTGTTATACATTTTTTTCTCATTCTGCTTAGTCCATTGATTAAAAGGGTGATCTACGATAAAGAAATATAGAATATATGCAATCTGCAAAAATTTGAAGTGATACATAACATTTCAAGTGTTTATATTATATGAAATTATCGATATATTTCGGTTTCACTCTGTGGTCAGTTGTTAGTATACGATTCTCCCATGTGATACTTGAATCATATCTCCTATCTGTTTTCGTGGATCTGTATCAATTTCAAGCAGCCACAGAATTTATTTTTCTCTCTGCCCTGAGGCAGCTACAACTCAGTGGTAAAAACGAAAACGTCGAGAAATGTAAACAGTTTAAAAGTTTATTTTTTACATCTGTTAGCGACTTACGCTTTCGTTCGCCCTTTGCATTCCCATGTATACTATAAACGTTTTCCGAATGCCGAGTCACTATAATCTGGAACGTAGTCGACTCATTTCCATTCTCCTTTTTATTTACATGAAGTCTTTCAACATTGTCCTCGGCATATAAAGTCTTATTTATTTTCTCATTTACCTGCACGTATCTTTCGTTTTAACCATTTCCCTACCAACTAATGCAGTACTTATTCTTTTACGTGCTGTGTCCCTTCAGGAAATAGGTGATCATAGCTCTCCATTTTCTCCATCCATTGTAGCTCTCAATATTCTGTCTTTTTGCTACTTCTCTCAAACACTCTTCCGTCATCAACTTGCTTAAGCGCACTATGTATGTCACGTTTTGCATTCCCTTAACTCTTCTTCACTCTAAACGACTTGAGAGTATCAGATTCTCTAAGCTCTCTTTTCTGATTACGTGTCCCAGAAATTCTTCCTGATGTTAAGTATAAGCTTCATCCTTGTTTGCATCTTCTTCAAAGCCTCATCGTTGCTCACATATTCGGTCCATGGTATCCTTAAAATTGTTCTGTAGAACCATATCTGCATTGCCACGAGTCTCTTCATTTTCAGCATTCGCTGTCGTAAAGGAGTACAGATATCACACAGCAACTCAGTACTCTTTTTTTTGTTACCAAGGAAAACCTCCTATCTCGTAATACTCTGCCTAGCTTTTGGAATGCGTCTTTGGCCATCTAAATACGACTTCAGATCTCATTGTCCCACTTTCCCTCCTCTGTCAGAAGAATTCTCAAATATTTATATTTCCGTACTTGCTTGAATTTCGTTTAGGAGGGCTTGGAAAATCTGATACTCACAGGGCGGATAGATGGAAAGAGGCACAAGGGAAACAACGCGTCATATAATTAACAGGTTTAAGCAAGTGGATGGTAGAACAGGGTCTGGGAGAAATAACAAAAAGAGAAAAATTATTGAGAACGACAATATTCAGGAGGAGGTGGAGACCCATGATCTCCTACGTCCTGAAGGGACATAGTATATAAAAGAAGAAGAAATGGGGAATCAACAGTCCGTAGTAGAAACCCATGTTTTAGTATACTCCTTTAATTGTTTAAATGTGAACATAAACTCAACACGTAACATTTTAACTCGATATTACCTTATGTAACTAAAAGTTTTTGACACGTTAGCATAATGGTTTAGTTTTTATTTTTGTATAGCTATCTCCATTTTAATTTCTAGACAAAGTTTTATTATATATCAAAGAACAAGCTTAACAATTGCGATATTTTAATAATTGCATTTATTTCTAACATAGAAAGAATTTGCAATGTTATACTGATTATTATTTCTACTCAAATTACATTTACGACAATGAAGCAACAGTAAAGAGTACTTTTAATTTCTGGAATGAACATAATCTTAATCAACATCAATGAAAACATTATTATTGTAGTATAAGTATTAGTAGCAATAAATGGCTTCATATTAAGTCTTCTAGCAAAAGATTCAGTTGCAGATGTGTTATAGTATTTACCTAATACGAGACACCACTGCCCTTACACAAAATGGTGCCAATCATCACACACTTCATTTAATGTGGGGAGCCTCAGTGCGTACACCCGGGCTAGAAACAAAAATTGCCCAAAACCCCACAACCATCGATTGCGCTGGCCTGGGTGAGAGAACCGATCCCTCTCTCTGGTGCAATGAGAGGGTGTGGTGTCGGGCAGCTGTTTCCGAGTTCTAGGCACCTCTCAGTAAAATTTTCCGCAGTTATCACTCTGTGATTTTGCCCAAAGACAGAGATGCAACTGATAGTTGATAAATAATGTGTTACAAACTAATCGAGAGAGTACACTACCGTATTTGCCTAAAACGAAATATTGTTTCTTTCACAGCATAGAATCTATATATTGTGCTCAATTTTTTTGTTTTGGTCGAAATCCGAAGTCGGCAAAATATTCTGTGATAAATGTTTTTAAAAGATAACACTTCCTAAAATAATTTTAAAACCGATGGTCGAAGAAAATT
This sequence comes from Acanthosepion lycidas, assembly GCA_963932145.1. Lineage (NCBI taxonomy): Eukaryota > Metazoa > Mollusca > Cephalopoda > Sepiida > Sepiidae > Acanthosepion > Acanthosepion lycidas. The sequence continues at coordinate 13,134,374 of OZ010582.1, read as the reverse complement.
ATGTATTTAACAATAGATGGACACATTATTTGTGAGTTCAGGAGATTGCCCGTGTATGTGTTTACGAAAGAAAAAAGTGAGAGAGAGAGAGAGAGAGAGAGAGTGAGAATGTGACTGCTGGGTTTCGAGAAATATTTAGAGTGTGAAAAATTCAGAAAGGTACATATATATATATATATATACATATATATATATGTGTGTGTGTGTGTGTGTGTGTGTGTGTATCTCTTTACAGTGCGAAGAAATAAACAATTAAAAATAAGATTTATGAGGTTGATGCAAAAATAATGATGTAATAATGTCGTTTTTGACGTTAAAAAATAAGTCAAAAAACGATATTATTACGTCATTATTTTTCACCAGCCTAATAGAAATAAAAAAAAAATAAAGTTACAGGAGAAAACTCGGTGATTTATGAAATAACATGCGTTATAACATGCAAAAAAAAAAGAAAAAAAGAAAAGAAAAGAAGTGACAGAAAAAACAGAGAAACGAAAGATGAAGCGAGACCGTCCGACATCAGACGTCACTTTTGTCGTCTGTCGGCAATCACCGGTTAAACATGGAGGATATCAGCAAATCTTCTGTAAATATCGTAAGAGATTAAAAGATTAACACTTCTGGTGGGCAGACAATTTATCAAGGTCGATACCGTTCCCAGCTACACACACACACACACACACACACACACACACACACATATATATATATATATATATATGTATATAATGTATATGTATATGTGTGTGTGTGTGCATTTAAGCAGCAATCATTCTTTCATGCACATTTCATTGGATACGACAGACAAGGTACTTTGATTTAGTTTTTATACAATTTCACATTTGATTTAATAATCTTTTTATAACGACCTATTCAAAGACCTGATCTAAATCCAATCAAAAATTTGTCTTTCAAGTTAAAAATAGCACTACATGGCCAGAAACCTAGGTTATATCGAGCAATTGTGGGACGTTTAACAAGAATAATGTTCAAAAACTGACGCTCAGTTCTGCAAGAAACAATATTAAATGGAAGGGTTCACTTATTTTGCACATTTAAATTTTTATATTGTTAATTAATATCATAATTACAGCTTCTTTCATTTAAAAGTGGTTCTAATTCTTTAAATAAGATGTATCCATATGTGGAAAAAATGATACAATTTTTGAATATTATCTTAGGGCTTCAGTTAGTTTTTGAGCAGCAATGTGTGTGTTTGTGTGTTTTGAACAATAAAATATACGGAAAAATTAATAAAAATTTAAATTTTCAGACACACTATATTCTGTTTATACGTTATTTTAAAAGATACAATTATTTAAGCAAATCATCTGTTTATAATAGACACTTTTAATTAAATTTACCGACAATAATATATAATTTTTGGGCTTACTCGATTTCATTATATATATATATATATATATATATATATATATATATATATATATATATATATATATATATATATATATTCATATGTATATATATATTCAGTAACATATATTTTCCTCACCGTTAGTAAGAGTTTCATGCACAGATCAATTTTCTAGTGCGATCTGAGACACAATTCAGCACCAGAAGATTGTGTTTAGCATGAGACTCCGAATCGTGATACCAGTGAGGAAAGAAAAATCATGTTTATAAATATTTAATCGATAGCCCTGTTGTATTGCATCAAGTCATATTTATTAACACCAACACTTAATGTGATTTATATATATATATATATATATATATATATATATATATATATATATATATATATATATATATATATATATATATATACATACATACATGACCTGATAAATTGACTCTTTTGACCCAGTTACAATGCGCCTGACTTTCATTTTAAACGATATTTTTATGTCAATGGGTGTATATTTGCAGATCCATGACTTCAAAACCAAATGGATTTCAGTGTACTTTATAAAATGATTTGATCGATTGGTTGCACAGATCAAGAGGTGAAATATGATATTATGGAATCATTCCATTCTTTGCTATTATCTTCGTTAGTCGATTGTAATACCTTTCGTCAATCAGCTTTCGCAGACCGAAGTTTTCATGTATCACTGATATCTATGACATGCAACCGTTTACCAAGCAAAATTCTACAGCAATTGAGAAATTTGGATGTTGTATTCATTCTCTGCTTAAACGGTTTGAAATGCATACCTCAGAGTCTTTTCATAACCAAACTGCCATATGTTCTCAGTCACAACTACATTACCTACGGTTTCGGGCGAAGTCAGTGGGGAAGGGTGAAAATATTAAGTGTTTTATTGAAGCTAATTGGAACGTCACTTTATATATCCAGTGTTTACACAGAAAGACACAGACACGTATACACACACACGCACCCCCCATAATATATATATATATATATATATATATATATATATATATATATATATATATATATATATGTTTGTGTGTGTGGATCCTTGCTTGAACCGGCATTAAATGCTCTGAATGGAGTGGCTTGGTGATATTAGGTTGGTGCAAAAATAATGACGTAATAATGTCGTTTTTTGACGTTAAAAATACGTCAAAAAACGACATTATTACGTCATTATTTTTGAACCAACGTAATAGTATTCTTGGCCCGTTGGTGCAGTTGGCTCGGAATATGTGATCCAGCGGAGCTATATCGAGTCTAATTAGCTACCTGTTCGTAACCGAGGCCCGTTTATACAGTTGCTATGACGTTTGCCTGATAACGTAACTGTCCGGGTTTCAATTCTCGGTAGTAGGTGTGCACTGCTGCTGAATCACAAATATAGAACGAAACGGCCGTCCAGTGCTTTCTGCATTCTGTTGAGGATTCTTCTAGACTCGATGAATTACTTAAAAAGGAAAATAGAATCGAGATTGCTGTGGTATTCTTCAATAATTCAACGCTTTTATCTACTGTGCTTTGTGTCCTTGAGTACACTAATGAGGGCTTCAAAAATCTCCTAAGCTGACCAAGTAAACAAATGAATACAATATGGAAAACAGTAATACAGAGAGCAAGAGAAAAACAAATTAACAAATAGGGTGTAAAAAAATGTAATATGAGCTCTGTTAAAAAAAGAAATAGTAGGTTTGATCCCTAGACTCTGCGGAGTGAAGAAAACCTTGTAGAGTTATCAAGGAGAATTAACTAAAAAGTGAGAAATGCAAAGGCATGGTATAAAATAAAATAAAATGCGATTTTATATTTTAGAATAAAAACACTATGCAGCTGACATTATATGAAGAAGAGTATTTATTTATGATTTATGGCCTGCCTATTGCCTTTAGCATGAAACAAACTGGCGCCTCAACTTTCATATATATATATATATATATATATATATATATATATATATATATATATATATATATATAACGTAAGCGGATATTGATGATGATAGTCATGGTTTGACACTTGGGTTTAAGCATGAAACAGACTGTTGCCGCTGGGTGTTGTATTCAATATCCATATATATATGTTTTATTTTTGTTTTTATATATATATATATATATATATATATATATATATATATATATATATATATATATATATATATATATATATATATATATAGAGAGAGAGAGAGAGAGAGAGAGAAAGAGAGAGAGAGAGAAAGAGAGTGAATGTAAACTAAATAACGAGATATTAGGAACTCTATTTAATTTAATTTATAGTGCAAACAGTACTCAATGTACTTAGAACTATGAATTTAAAACACTATGACAATGTATGAAGAATATTTATCTATCTATCTATCTATCTATCTATCTATCTATATATATATATATTCTTCACATATTGTCAGCTGCATAGTGCTTTTATTTTAAAATCATATTTTCTGCTCAATGAATCAATATTATTTAATTATGAAGAATATCCATTTTATCTAAATGTTTAATTCAGTTTTCAGTTGCAAAACAGAAATTGTTCTTACAAACTAAAATATATATTGTGGCTTTTTATATTCCACAAAACTCTGTTAAGCCATGAAAAATAAATCCATTTTATACAAATGTTTTAAAGCTTTAAAGATTTATTGTAGATTTATATATAATACGACCAATAATCCCAAAAGCAATAGTACCACATTGCAGTATCAGAAGTAGTGTAGAGAAAACAAAATAAAGATCTTCTTTGAGTGGCTGATTTACAATCTAACAGTCACCAACTGTTCTAATATATGGTAAAAAAAAAAATAAATAAGTAAATACTTATCTCTGTTCGTCAGATCTGAAAGTTAATTTGTTTCACTTTTCCTCAATAATAAGACAGCATCTTCCTTGAAAACTGTTTTTTTCATTCAATTCAACCTAAAGACGTTGAAATTAATACACTTCGGCGAATCATGTTGTTACTTAAAATAATTTTTTCGCGTTGACCCATCCTTTCTCGTGTCTCATTTCTTAGGTCGGAATACTGTTATGCTCAAATTCACTTAAAGCGTTGAAGCTACGGATATTGTTAT
>OZ010582.1:13089908-13124908 GCA_963932145.1 Acanthosepion lycidas | reverse complement strand
ATATATGAGAAAACGACATTATTTTTGCACCAACCTAATATATATAACTATGTATACATGTGTGTGCAGATATGTGTATATATATATATATATATATATATATATATATATATATATATATATATATATATATTGTAGATATGTGTGTGTGTGTATTTATATACATAAAAACATAAAAATGTATGTCTTTAAATATTTGTGTAAATGTTTGTTTTTTTTTCGTATCTGTGGGGGAATGTGCTCAGTAGCATAGAAAAGCGTTTATAAATCGAGAAATTGAAGACAGGCAGGTGTACTTAAATATTACTTGAGTTATAAAATTTAACGTTAGCCCGCTGTTAATTCCTGTATCCACACCGTTTTTATCTATAAACTCTCCATCTCTGAGATAATGAACACACACACACACACACATATGCACATATATGTTATATATATATATATATATATATATATATATATATATATATATATATATATATATATATATTTATATATATATATATATATATATACTTAATAGATATCTTAGGTATGAGGAAATATACTCGCACGGAAAACATTCGGTATATTGATTTGCAAATAAACAAGCCAACACCAAACGGGGGAAAAAGGTATAAAAAAAGCCAGCCTTCCCTGACGATCAGCTTAGTTGAAATCTTGGCAGGTTTGTCTGGCTCTCTAGGTTTAACTATATATATATATGAATGGATCTTTCAATTATTAATCTGATATTAGGTTGGTGCAAAAGTAATGTCGTTTTCTCACATAGTAACATATGTGAGAAAACGACATTATTTTTGCACCAACCTAATATATTTATTGTTTATTTCTTTAAACGCTATATGGTCAGTTTTATTTATTTATTAATAAGTATATTTATTTATTTCCTTCTACCGGCCTGAATATTCGAGATATATTTTGCCTACAGCCAAACCGTCTTTAAATCTGATTTCTTATCCCCGGAGAACCTCCTGATCAACCAAAGCCAGAATAGTGCTTTTGAAACCATAATTTTCCCGATTCTCGAAATGTCCATATCTGCTCAGTTTCGTATCCTTTTTCAGGTATTACTTTTTCATTTATTAATCCGACATTTTTAGTTTATTTGTTTAACCGTCATATTTAATGGTTACTCGTATTTACTCACAATATCGCATCTTTTCGAATATATTAAAATATTTTATATCAAATACATTTATATATATATATATATATATATATATATATATATATATATATATAGATAGATAGATAGATAGATAGATAGATATAGATATAGATATATAGATAGATAGGCAGAACAGACGGGCAAACAGAAAGACAGTTTGAGAAATATTGTATAATATTTCTCAATCTCTCTGTGTTTGATTATCTATCTATCTATCTATCTATCTATCTATCTATCTATCTATCTTTATATATTTACATATGTCTGTCTTTCTATGGATATATATGTCTGATTTTTTATCAATATATATATATATATATATATATATATATATATATCTATCTATATATATATATATATATAGATATATATATATATATATATATATATATATATATATATATATATATATATATATATATAGATATATATAGATATATAGATAGATAGACAGACCAGACGGGCAAACAGAAAGACAGTTTGAGAAATATTGTATAATATTTCTCAATCTCTCTCTGTTTGACTATCTATCTATCTATCTATCTATCTATCTATCTATATATATATATATATATATATATATATATATATATATATATATATATATATATATATTTATATATTTACATATATCTGTCTTTCTATGGATATATACGTCTGATCTTTTATCAATATATATATATATATATATATATATATATATATATTATTATTATTATTATTATTATTATTTAAATAATATCAAACACTGAATACCCCCTAGGTATTAATCATTATTTCGCGATTATTAATATAGATGATCGCCTATGGGATTTTAAGTGTTCGATATTCTTTAATAAATAACAATTTTGCTCTGTCATTTGATATAGAGTATATCTATTGTGGTGTTTACTCATGTCTGAATAGCTGTACTGTTTATACATTAACCACTATATTTATTTATTTTCCTATACTAGCCTGAATATAATTATAATTTTAAATAAATAAACAGAGCGTCTTCTCAAATATGGACATCTACTATAAATAACGTAAAAGAAATGAAGTAGAGAAGAAGTAGATGTAGAAGAAATAAAGAAGAAGAAATAAAGAAGTATTAGGTTGGTGCAAAAATAATGACCTAATCATGTCGTATTTTGATGTTGAAAAATACGTCAAAAAACGACATTATTACCTCATTATTTTTGCACCAACCTAATAGAACAGCACAAGCGAATAAGAAGAAAGAAAGAATAAATAACGAAGGAGAAGAAGAAATAAAAGAGGACAAAGAGAGAAGAAGAAGAAGAAGAAGAAAAGAAATAAAAGAAATAAAGAAAAAACAAAGAATAAGAAGATAAAGAAGAAAAAGCAGAGAATTCAAGTAAAAAAAACAATATGAACTGAAAATATAAATAAGCAAATATTTTAAGAATGTCACAAAAGTATTGATTAGATATTTTACTTCTTATAAAATGCTTCCAAAAAGTTTTTTTTTTTTTTTTTAGCTGAAACATATTTCGGAGTGTAATATATCGCTTACAGTCCATAGTGTAACCCATCTAAATACTTTCCTGGACCGACACCTCTTAATTATCGATTTACGAAAAACTATAATATTTGTCTCCGCCGTCCAATTTTTGCGACGTCGGGCGTAAATAATTCATAGACATAGGCCTATAATTAATAGCTTTTTTTTAAAACCTATACTTAATACGGGATTTTATTTTTAGAAAACCAGTATTTTATAATTTATTTGGTTTTGGTTAACTGAGATACAGTAGTTCCGATTTTTTAAATTATAGTACGTAACGGAGTGTTCTTTCTGGGCCTGTTTATGTCTCTGCATATGTAAAGGTGATAATACTCTCTCTCAGTTTTGTGGGATTCAAGTTTCTGTATATAAGCTAAACAAAACCAAGAAACACTGCCATATTTACATAGAATGTATATCATTAACTTCACTAACGGATTTCCCTACTTATTAAATTCCATAAAAACTAATAACGGTATTCTAGCTTTCTTAAACGCAAAAAAGTATATTCACAAATATATCGTTCAAAAACATAGTTATACAGAACGTATAGATATTCTTCATTCCCACATTATAAAATTAGGGCAAATATTGAACGTAAAATACTTTTACGATACAAGTACTTATTTGCAACAATTATTGTATCATCTACTCACAGATTGAAAGCATATCAATGGGTTCTCCTCTCGGACCTACTTATCTAATTTTTAAATTAAACATGTAGAAAACAAAATGGAACTTAATTCAACCAAGCCCTCATCCCACTATATTTTCGTACTGTTAAAAAAAAAAAAAAAAAGAAAACTTCGAGAATACAACCGTCGTACACTTTAGTTTTGAATCTAAATAAAAGAATCACTTTTTCGAATTTTTAGTAACCGATAGTAATTATAATTTTATCGTTTATCCTCAGAAAAAAACACGGAATCAGAAATTCGGGTCTCTTCAATTACTATAGTGAATGTTATAATGGATACAATATAGCTGTTATGAAAAACAAATTTACCGGGTCAAAATAATCTCACTATGGAAGCTAGACTTAACAGCAATAATTTCCATTATCATGTCTGTCGTTGATGACAATACAATATTAGTCTTAAGGTAATCTAGAAAAAAAAAAGAACACACAAGATACCACCCTGATATAACCAAAAAGCCGCCGTTCCTTAAATAAGAAAAATAATTAAAGAGAGCAGTTTTCCTAATGCCATGAATGATCAAGAAAAACAGACGTCCTTTCTAACCAAGGCTTGACCAAGGTGTTCAACAACTCCACATAGCCATCCAAATTGAGCCTGAAACCCTGTTCAAAGATGTGATGTACAATGACATAATCCTCATTGGAGACACACCCCAAACCATCATGGCTCGAGGATTGTCATTAATTATATGCAAGCCATCTGTTGTTCTGGCTGTTGTGCAGCTGATCATGTCAAAAATACTTTTCTTAATAGAAGAAACAGATTGTCACTGGTTAGACAGTATATTTTCCATTCTTTGGGAACTTCTTTTCTAGATAGATAACTTTCTTCGTTAGATAGTTTTTCTCGAGGCTTTTCTGTAAGAAGTTGACCTTTACACCTCTTGTGTGACTTATAGCGGTGGTCCTCATTCAAGAATAGTTTCAACACCCATTTATGGCGCTAAAGCACGTATTCCCTCGCCCGGGTTTTCCATCACGTTCTCCTGTAGTTGTTAGATGAATTCTGGTGTATGGAGGCAAACACATCTGCTGTGTTTTTTCCTACAAGCCACGGCACGTAGTCACCGTTTCATATGTCCATTTCATCTCATATTGATTTGTCAGTGTTCAAATAATATTTAGCAGCGGCATTTAGCGGCACGAATCATCATGATACAGGTTATCAATTTCAAATATTCAGCTGGTTGCCACTTGTCCACGATGGTTTCCATTGACACCGCTAAAACTGTAGTGACTAGGATTCACAATGTTGTCTACTGTTTACAGATATTCCAAACTAATCTGAAAAGATAAAATGATTACACTCTAAAAAGATTTTCCAAAAGAACCTATATATATATATATATATATATATATATATATATATATATATATATATATAATGAGAAAAAAAATTCAAAAAATTCTAACGTTCACAACATTAATTTAAAATAGAGCTCGATAGCAAGATTAGAGCAATAATTATTTATTATAATTTTTACATACGGGCAAAAACAACTTTCTCACGACAAAGATATATATATATATATATATATATATATATATATATATATATATATATTCAGGCATAGGTTTATATGGGTATTTGCCCTTGTTTCGGTGTGAAGAACCCGTCCTCAGAGATCATAAAAGTAATTTTGATACATACATATATATATATATATATATATATATATATATATATCAAAATCGAATCTTAAATCGTGACAGTTACTGCTGGTGCAAAAGCTCTTCTGTGAATTCAGCACTCTGAGTCACCGGCGTGTTTATTCTAAAATAAGTACGTAAAAAAATGACCATTCTCCCTGCCGCAAGCTGATAGCTTAGGAGAAATATCTGTAACTGGTGCCAAATCGGTTGTGCTTCGATCCTGGTTTGAGGCAATCGGATGTCTACTCACACTGATGAGCTGTCATACAGCGAAACTGTGTGTTACTGGATCACACACACACACATACATATATATATATATATATATATATATATGCTTCGTTTTTGAGTTAAGTTTAAAGAAATAATACGGTAAATGGCGGTGTGTTGCCAATTAGACTTATTTACATTTGTTATTCGTGTATATTTGTGGCTAGTCTCTCTTCAACGTTTAACTTGTGTAGTAGTAAATAACTGAGAAGTGTTTCGTTTATCAATGGCTGGATATTCATATCTTGAGCAGGCAGCTATGAATTTAACACACGGTCGCACGAATGGTAATGGAAGCGAAGCTTAATTGTTATAACAAATTGTGTTTCCATTGTTTGCCGATCCATTCTTTGTCTCTTCAGACTTTTTACGGATTTGGCAACATTTGGAAGAGCTGGAATAACAAATTTCTACAAACAACATTTATGGGCGGATAGGAATCCCATGGTACCAATACAGGCTAGTCACTAGCATTAGTTTACGAATAATATATCGACTGGGACTGCAGATGTCTGTCTGGTAGGTCCATATGATCTCACAGCAAGTCTTACAGGATCTATCTACAGGGATTTTATTTCGAACACACTTTAAGACATGCTAGTGGATGTACCCTTGCTAATATGAAGATGTATTTGGTTTATGCATGATAGGGCTCCACCACATTTTAGTCACATTGTTCGAGATGCACTGGCTGACATCTATCATGAAAACTGGATAGGTAGGAGAAGAACAGTGTTATGGACGAAAACTTACCCTGATCTCAATCATTTGGATTTTTATCTGCGGGGGCATCTAAAAAAATGGTTTATGCAGTAGACATTAATAATGCATAGATGTTTCATCAATATGTCAAGGCAGCCTGCAAAAGCATTCGACAACGTGTGAATAGATTTGAAAAAGTCCAGTAGACAATGATCTAACTGGTGCTTTTTATCCACTGTGCCATGTGTTTTCAAGGGCACATGGCACAATGGATAAAGGTGTTAGTTAGATCCTGTGACAGTACCCAAAGTGTGTGAGTTCAATACCTGGTTAAGGCGGCGGAGAATATGAAGAGAGGAATTAACAGGAGATAATTGATAACTGGCATCCATTAGACATGGCACATGGAACTAGAACAGTCTACCCCAGCGAGCGAAATGAACGCTTCAGTTCGACATTCCAACAAGCTGAAGAAGACCGGGGCGTACAACAGTCGAAACGTTGTGATAAATATGGCAACAAACATGAGCACTTCCTCTTATAATTTATTTAAAAATACTTCGACATATCTTTATTCACTCACTTTTTCATCCCATTCTGTCTGATTGTCTGCCTGTCTCTACCCACCTCTGTCTTTCTCTCTCTGTATTTATATATATATATATATATATATATATATATATATATATAAGTACGTGTATTTGGGTGGGTAAACATATTTGCAGGCCTGAATTCGTTTATTCATCATTACAACACTATGTTATTTCTTAGAAGACTGTCACATCATTTAAATGCGTAGAAAGTCACAGGCAAATGCACAACTCGATTATCTTATCCATTTTCTGTATGAACGCTTTCATACACGCAGATAAGCACATAAATGCGCGTTCTTAATGATAATTAAGAAGCGTTGAATCGCCATAATTTACTCAGGCTTAAATAAACTAGGCTTTTTATTTAAATGCTGGAATTTTGCTTATCGGCCAGACCTAAATGGATTAAGATTCACAATCGAACATACACTTGATTTCATTTTTCATTCATTCCGATGCCTCTGTTTGATTTCATATCCCTGTTAAGTAATTGGGGCTTAAATTTCTTATTTGAGCCGCAATGGCACAGGGATCCATTTTCTTTAGAGGGAAAGTAATGTAAAAAGAGATTTTATCCTTCTGAATATATAGCTCATTGATTATCATGAAAGTTCATTTCTATTGGTTTGCTCAGCGTTCATTTCGGTTAATGCGTTTCAGAAAGAAAACGAAAAAGGTATTTCGGTAAATGATAGCGGTTTTTAGAAAACTAATTTAGCACAAGCATTTATCAAGCGAACATAAATTAGAATAAAACTCGATGAAAATTAAGGAAATATCTTAGATTTTTGAAGGACTTACTCTGCATCTCATGCAATTATCTATTTTAATTTCTTTATGTTCTTTGTAAAATTCCCGGAAAAATCTGCAGAATTAATGTGTATGAAAATTTCAAATAATAACTCCAAATTATAGCATGCAATATATTAATCTTCCGACGTGGGAAGTTTTTTTATGACTTTTACCAATGTTCCAACAATATTTTGCTTTTTAAATGCAATGTTCATTCGGGATGAAAGTGAGAACATCTACATGGTTTCTTTTTTTTTATTAGATATGAATTAGTATGCTATCTTGTGATATATATTAAGTTCCTGTTTCCTTGTTTACGGTCTGCAATTCAGTATTCTTAGATTCGTTCCCACCAAAACAATGAATCAGATACTGCTCTGCTATGTAACCCATATCTGGAGAGGAAGAATGCAACAGAGGAATGCAAATTAAACGCGTCAAAATAGAATCAAATTTAAATTCAGCTTGCAGATTTCAACTTCTGTGTCAATAACTGTTATATCGCTTGAAACTTCAAGTCAGATTTTTGAAATCCCCAAAAATATTATTTATATTTTTTTTACAATATTCGGACTCGTGTCCTCTTTTCTGTTGTCATATTCATGGTGTAACGTTTATTATACGTTCCGGCCTTCTTCACGCGATTGGAATTTCGATGTAAACCCTTTATTTAGTTCACCGGAGAAGATTGTTCTAGTTCAACGTACCATGCCTCTTCCGGATATCTCACGTTTCTGTTTCACTTATTTCCTTTTGGTGACTCAACTCTCCAAGATTTTTTTCCATCTCTGCTGTGGCCAGATATTGAACTTACAATTCTTTCGGTCAGATAACTGGATTACTTCAACCAATGCTTTTATCCACTGGGCCATGTGTCCTTGTCTACCTCGGTGGATGAAATAAAGAATCCGGTTCGAAATTCCAATCACCTAAAGTAGGCTGGAGAGTACAACGACCGAGACTTTGTGAATATGGCAACAAAGATGAGGACAATTAGCCCCAACAATGTAAACAGTGTTAATAGTTACCTCATCTCAGAAATATAAACAGATACTAAATTAGTATTTTGTCTATAAACATTATAATTAGAGAATGCGTCTAAATTTTACAAAGACATACATTTAAAAAAAAATATTGAAAACTGAAAGCAAAATTATGACAATTTTATAAATACAGCATTAGCAAACATTTTGAAGCTACAATCAACAAGATATTTGTTGATCACCTAAACTCTTGAGCGACAAGCAATATTGGTTACTATCGGCCCGATCCACCGCTGATGTACTAGCTTCCTTTACTGAGTCACTAGATAACAAATACTTCTCAAGATATTAGATAATTCAAAGGCCTTTGACAAGGTGTAACATAAAGGATTACGGCAAAAGTTCTTTAGCTATGGAATTACTGGAGGAATTTTCTCAATAATAAAGTTCTTCCGAACGGATAGGTCACTGAATGTAGTTGTTAGTGTACAGTCTTAGCAGTCAATGCAAGCGTCCTCCAGTGGTCGCTTCCTGGACCAATCCTCTTTCTACTTTACATAACTGATCTTCCTAAGATATATTCCTATCATTTGTGAAAATCTATGTTGAAGATATAACAGTATATAAGTGCACCACCAAAACTCTAGATGACCAGATATTGGCAGCTGATCTCTCCTCTGAGCTCGCTCTAATGCTTCACTGGAGGAAAACCTGGCTGTTTACATTCAATACCTAAAAAAAACAAACTAGTTATATTCCATCATCGGCGATCAGATCCAGAGCTATCACCAATCATGATGAACAGATGTTCCCTGAAGAAGACTCCGTGCTTTGGGCGACTATTAGTCCTTACGGTCACCCTAGACCTCAAGACCTCAAGTTGAACACGTACCTTTACAAGAGCCAGATCAGTTGAGATGTAAGAGCTGCTTTTTCCGACGAACCGGTTCTTTGTGGAACCGACTCTCATGAAGATGCTTCCACGATCGATAGAATCTTAACCTGTTAACTTTTATCTTCCCTACATACACTGTGCCTCTTACAGTCTAAGCTTCTACCTTGAGTGACACACTGGTCTTTTACAACGTGACCATCATAGTAAAAACAAATATGGTTAAATAATCTGGCTATATATGCTTGAATTATTTTTAGAATTCTTTAATCGATGTATTTCGGGGTTGTTTTATTTCAACGTATGAAACAGAACACAACACAGAATATTATTCGAAAATGTATCTTTCCAGATAGACATCTATCTTTTAATGTAAGCATTTTGTTTTCATTGTCATGATCTGTTTACAATCCGCAATGAATCTGGTCTCTTTATCAAACACTTGATTCATATATTCTTTAGTTTTCGCCATCAAATATGATGGAATATATGCATAAAAAGTCTTCTTTATTCTACCATTTGAATTCTTCTTGAAGCCTTGCTCCACGTTTGCCTTCATAATATCAACGTAGCCTCAACTGTTATCTTAACATCAACTGCAACTTTATCCTGATTGCCCTCTTGCCAGTGGACAGCCTTCACTACATCTGTTAGGTCCATTGAATTACCAGAGGTTTCACCATTGAAACAATTTGCACAAATTGTTATTCAGCTGTTCTATTAACACAATTTTCAATCTTGTATGTATTTTAAAGGATCTTGAATGGTCTGTCTGAAATATTCGAAACTGAATGTAGTACCCGATACCGTTCGACACATCTACACTACCATAACGCCTAAAATGTTTAGAACTTGACCAGGTGTGGTATTTTAAGTAGCATCTGCCTTTCAGTTGCCCTTTCCAAATTTTGATCAATATCGCCCAGGATCTTCTACAACATTTGGTATTGCTACCTGCAAACAAATCGTGTAAGTGCGAGCGTTATGTCATCATTTGCAAGCTTTGGGGTTATTAAACATTTATCTAGATATAAAATCTTCATTACAACCCGTTTTAAATTTTCAACATATCAAGATATTTATTAATTTGAGACTTTGAAAATGCACGGATTTTGATAAAATGACTGGCATTTGAATTGAAGTAATTATTTAAAATCATCAAATGGCTCATAATTCAAGTCACACTATAGAATTTGTTTTGACTGGTTTAGTTCGTATTAAGAATAATAAGATTTTTTTTTTTAAATATAAAAATTCATCTTCCTGGCTTGACAGAATCTAAATAGTTTAGAAGGTATTGTAGGGGCAGAATCATTCTCCACTCCGGCACCTCTATTACGTGGAAGCAACGTTACCTTCTTTTTGATAAATGAAATCTATTCTGATCAGTCATCTCGATTACAGATACTTTCTCACCGACGTGACGTGACTTCTGTCTGTCTTTTCTGAAAATCTTTCCAAGACATCCTGGGCTGATGAACATTTTTCACTGGTGTCCCAACTATATGAATTTCAGCTTCATTGGTAACTAGCTATTGAACTAGCTAAATGCAAACACCAGAAATGACAGCTTCTTTTTTCGTATTTCTTCTTCTTTTTTTTAAGCATTACGCCCTGAGCAAGGCGTGAAGCCACTACGATGCAGGGGGTTGCAGAAGATTTGGAGCCAGAGCAGATAGGAGTGATAGAAGAAAGAATGAGGAGAAGGATAGTGGGTAAATCAAGGTAACTGGAGGTGTCGATTGACATTACATTTGAATAGTTGGAGATTATAGCTTTCAGGGAAACAGTAATTGGGAAGGGTGTTCCACAGGCGAGAGGTGCGAGGTATGAAGCTATTGGAGTAGAAGAGACGGCTACATTTAAAAGTTTCTACAGAGTAATGGTGGGAGCGGGATGCCAGCCTCGTAGGGCGCTTGAATTCATGTAGTCTGCGAACCAGTGAAAGCAGCTCATCGGAGCAATTACCATGAAAGTATTTGTAGAAAAAGAGAGAGGCGACGGCGCGTCTGTGAGATAGTGACTGCAGACGAGACGCCAGTTCAGGGCCAATTACATTACATATCCGTCTCTGGATCTTGTCAAGAACTCCGAGGTAAACAGAAGGTGACCCAGACCATATATAGCAGCAATACTCGCAAGGGCGAATGGTTGTTTTGTATATTTGAAGTATCGATTCCGGGGAGAAAAATTTCCTAGCGCGGCACAGAGAGCCAACTTTCCTTGCGGTGGAAGAAGCAATTGACTCAATGTATTTGTTCCATCTCAGGTCATCAGTCAACGTGAGACGGAGCAGACGTAGGGAGTTGCTCTCAAGAAGTTGACTATAAGACATTCTAATGTGGGGGGGGGGGCAGGGAAGGATCTCTATGGTGGTTAATGGAGAGTAGTTTAGTTTTTGAGGCGTTAAAGTTGAACATCTAATTGTTGCCCCAGTTAATAACCGATTGGAGGTCCATTTCAAGACGAGCGGCCAGGTTAGTTTTGTCACCGACATTAGATTTGTTTTTGAGGCAGGAGTAAATTGTAGTGTCGTCCGCGTAGCTGCCAACTTGGGAACCTATGGCGTCAGGAATGTCGTTGATGAAAATAAGGAAAAGAGTGGGGCCAAGGATGGAGCCTTGGGGAACTCCTGCGTTCGTGGGATAGGAACTGGAGAAGAATCCGTTGAGAACGACCTTCAATTCTCGGTTTGACAGGAATGATTGTATTAGATCAAACAGTCGACCAGTAATACCATACTGGAGCTTACGAAGAAGGCCGGCATGCCAAACCCTATCAAACGCTTTGGGGATGATTAAGGCCACGGTACGAGCCTCTCCGTTATTTTGAAGGAATTGGTAGACGGTTTCAGTGATGGCTGTAAGCACATCAGCTGTAGATCGGGCGTAGCGGAAACCATATTGCTTGTCTAAGAGCAGATCATGGGATGTAAGATGGTTAACCACTTCGGCGTTGATTAGGGCTTCGAAGACTTTGCCGATGAGGGGTAGGATACTAATAGGACGGTAATTAGCGGGGTCAGAGGGGTCTCCAGAGTTCTTAAAACAGGAACAATGGATGAGGACTTCTAGCAGTCAGGAAAACAGGATAGTTTAGAGAGGGCAGGTGCTAGCTAAGGCGCGCATTTCTTCAAGACAATGGCTGGTATGCCATCTCCACCACTAGCCTTGTGGGGGTCTAAACTGGAGATAATGCCCAGCACCAATGACGGGGTTATGTGTAAGCCGCTCAATAGGGCCTCAGTTCTTATAGTGAAGTCTGGTATGGGTACATCGGTTGTGTTGAGCGTTGAATTAAACGAAAATTTTCGAGCAAAGCATTCAGCCTTGTCGGTTGAGGAGGTCAAGACCTCGAACTGGTTGAATAAAGGAGATATGGAGGGTTTTCTATTGTTCAGGACACTCTAACAGAGCCGCCAATAATCTTTGGAGCCAAATTTGCGAGATGCAATACGCTCCTTCATCCGAGCAGCAAATATTGACTTAGCTTCGTTGAGGACACGCTTACACTCGTTACGGACGGAGGCAAAGAGACGTCTATTGCACTCCGACATGTCGCTACGAAATACGTGAAAGGAGTGGTTCCTATGGGCAATGGCGGCTGAGCAAGGGGAGGAGTGCGACTTGACCTTAAATTTCTTTGAGGGGATGATAGCGTCGATTCCAGCCTTAACCCAGGATGAGACCTCAGAAGCACATTCTTGGACAGAGAGTGTGAAGACAACATCCCAGGGGACATCGCGGAGGAAGTCACGGAACGAGTCCCAATCCACTCATTGATAGTAGTACGAGGTTCTAGTGATGGGAGGTTCTTTGTGCGGTGTGGAGTTGAAGGAAATTTTAACAGATACCACGGCATGATCGGAGTTACCAAGAGGGCAGAGCTGCGTGGCGCTACAAGATTCGGGGATGAAGGTAAAACACATATCGTAAGGAAGGCCTTACCTGCCAGGTTGAGGGCAAAACGCGTGAGGAAGTTAACTATCTGCGTGAGGGATTGAGAAATTGAGAAGTTAAGTGTTTGAATGCCAGCCCGGTCAGTAGTAGCATTCTCGAGCCACTTGGTATGATGGGCGTTAAAGTCACCAAACACAAATATGTGAGCAAACGGGTGGGGAGAGAGGGCCTTGTCTGTGCTGTCAGATATGCTATAGAGTATCCCACAGTCTTGAGAGGATGGGGAGCGATAGAGGAAGAAGAGATAGCTTACGGCATTGAGGAGAGATAGTCGGAGACACATGTACGAATGGTCTGGCGATTCGAAAGACAACTCTCTGGCCAGGGGGAGATGGTCTTTGACATAGACATGCATGTGGGTAGAGAGTCTTTTCTGAGGAGAGGAATGTAGCCGGGGATCGAGAGATCAGAGGAGGGAATAGAGAGACAAGGTTTGTCTCACACAGAGCCAGTATATCCGAGCAGTTTGCAGTGAGGAAAGATTCCATACTGCAGAAATTTGTTCTAATGCCACGGATGTTGGAGAACGAAATGCTGAGGGGTTTAGGTGATTTTTGAGGGCTGGTTTAGGTTTACTTTTTTGGTTCATTTGAGTCTTCATGTGGAGTAATTGTTGCAAGATGAGAAAGCCTGAATTAAGAGAAGCTGATGGTTATCGATCACAACATGAGCAGAGAGGAGTTGGCACAGCCTGCATCATAATATGTCTTCAGGGTTGCCCACCGGAGGTGACTGCAGAGACACCGTTCCATGCGTGTCATGGCACTAAAAACACCCCGGTATTATACAACTGTTGATCAGAGCGGCCGCTCAAGACGCTACGCAGGAGTTAGGGCTTCTAACTACAAGTCGGAAACAGCAACCAGTGAACTGTCAACCGTGTAGCCTCAATATGAAGAGGCAATGCCACAGACTGCACACGTCACGGGAGAAACACATTAGCACTAGTACAGAGGCCAGAGAGAGAGAGAGAGAGAGAGAGAGAGAGTACCGGGAACCCCTTCTTAGACAAGAAACAAGGTGTGAGCCTCTGCTCATGTCCAGGAGAAGGGGGAGGAGTGTTGACCGGGCGGTAGGAGGGTCTACCTTCTCCTATTACATATAACACATACAACAACGACAAAAGACAAACAGGGGGATAAGGGCGGGGAAGTAGTTGACATAGTGCCCAGGCTGACACTAGGTGTGTGTTCAGGGGGACAGGATGGGATTTATTAGTATTTTATCCTTACACAACACTAAGTTTTAACTTCGTATAAGTCCCATTGTGCTATTCTAAAGAGAGAAATGAAAAAATATGTTTATCCACCTTTTTGTGAATATGGCATAAATGCTGGCTCACTTGACAGTGGGGGATATTGGTAGTCCGCATGCATTTGATGGTCACCAGTGAGTGTTCCACGTTAGTACATTTTATCAAGCAAAAGACAAAGCCACTGGACCATAAGAATACTGGAAACATACTAACGCCTGGTGAAGAGACATTTTCCCTTCTTTCGAGGTTGGGAGAGGATTTCCATATACACAAACATATAGTGTTATAAGTTAGGTTAGATTGGTTAGAACAAGTATCAAAGTTAAATTAGTCGCACAGAGTGTAGGGGGGGAGAGACCAAACAAAAATAGATAAATGACATAAATACATAAACGTTAGAATATATATGTATGTATATATATATATATATATATATATATATATATATATATATATAGAGAGAGAGAGAGAGAGAGGTATGCTTTTGGATGCCTCTCTGGTAGAATGAGTTTATACTCACACATAGCAGAATTCTAAACGATTTCTTACTTTACTGATAACTACAATCTTCCAAAGTAATAAGGCGACTTCAACCGCCATCATCTACATTTTTAATCTCTGTTTCATGTTTGTCCTTTCCTCAAATCTAGCTACTTAAGTCTTTTCACTGTCTTTCATTCCTTGTAATGCCATGAATTCTAGAGGCATTATCGCCTTGCTTAGGATGAAACGATTAAAGAAAATTAGATATGTTCCCTTCAATTCAGACATTTGGAGCTAAGAGATGCCTAGACACACAAGGTCGAGTTAGCCACTTTCCTTCTGTATTCTAAATGTTTGGTGAAAGATTTGTCCCAAGAACTGCTACATCCGCTTAAGTATTTACTTGAACATCAAAATCTAGTACGTCAAATCAAGTGTGAATCGGTATCTATAAACATTATTCACATGATTTTCTATATCTATAGCCACTTTATTAACTTACACTTCATTCATCATGAAAATTTTAACATTAACACTTTACCTTGAGTGGCACTCAAGCCATCTATTAGGTAAACTTAAATTGAAAAAGAAAGTAAATGCGAACCGTAGAAGCATTTAGATTATTGAGTCCAAATCAAAATGTCAGAGTCTTGACTTTTTTCCATTAAGACAAAGGTACGGCTATGTGCCTCGGGTATTCTGTAATATATTTTCATTTATCGTCTTCCGTAACTTTTCAGTTATTCCTAAGTGATGTCTCTTTTACCTGATTAACTTAGCATTAAAATAGTGCACTGCATTTGCCTTCTGGAGATTAAAGTTAGACGGTACCCAGCTTTTCCCCTTTCAATGTCTTATTGATGGAGAAAGAAGATACGTACACAGACATCTTTACAAAGAAAAAAAAAACTATTATAGTTATGGTACCAAAAATCTGATAAAAAACTGTTTTTTGTAAAAATGAAAATATTATATATACAGGGTGTTTCAAAAAGAATACGCCAAAATCATTACGCTGTTTTTTCAGGTCTATAGCATTGTAGTGGACTCAATCAGTGGTTATTTGATAGAGTAGCTATCAAAGTTTGATTGGGTGTCAGTTTCACCGCTGTCGTTAGTATAACTTCCGGTGCAGCTGAATTGTGGGAAGATCAATCAAAATGGCGACTACTCAGCAGAAGGCGTTTTGCGTGCTTGAGTTCGCGATAACAAATGCCATTGTCACAGTGCAGACAGATTTGAATGACTTCTTTTTTCAGCAAGATGGAGCACCACCCCATTGGCATCTCGGGGTTAGAGCTTATCTGAATGAAAACATGCCTCAGCGATGGATTCGGAGGAGAGGTGCTAAAGACCTTGCTCTCTGTGCTTGGCCTGCCAGATCCCCGGACCTCACTGTGTGTGACTTTTTCTTGTGGGGGTAAGTTAAAGACAAAGTTTATGTTCCAGCACTTCCAGCAAGTATCGATGACTTGAAAGATCAAATAACAGCTGCAATCAACACGGTGGACCGTGACATGCTGAGGCGAGTTTGAGAGGAATTCTTATATCGGCTTGATGCTGTTCACGCTGCCGGTAGTGGCCACATTGAGCACTTATAAAACATGAAATGAAACTTGAATGTATATACAACACATGTGTTCATGCTAGAGGCTTGTAATTTTTTTTCATTATTGACACATCGCGTGATGATTTTGGCGTATTCTTTTTGAAACACCCTGTATTTCATTTTCAGTCATTTATTATATTCATGACGTAATAAACAATAATTTTAAATGTGCATTATACAAACAGATGGCAGAAAATGCGACGTAGATACATTTTCTGCGTATTCTCTAACACTCAGCAACCATTTGCGTCCTATTGGCTTTATTGCCTTACTTTAGGTGATATGATTAAAAAAATGTCTATTCTAAAAAAATATTTACAAATATACCATATGATTGACGTAGTGATCACTTTAAAAGAAAAACAGTGTGCTTCAAAAGATTAATATTTTTTTTGGAATGTTTGATATATTACATAAATGATATAACTCCACAGATTATTTATTGGCGCAATCACAGATCGAATGAAATTGATTTTAATGTATCAACTTGACTCTTGACTTTAGAGCTTATTTCCTTTCCATCTTTGCATTTATAGCGTTCTTTGTTTTTAGTCACTTAATATAGTGAATAAATTTTAACGTAACAATGTATTTATATTTTAGTAGTGTTGATGATTGTTAAATATTTTATTAAATATTTTCATGGTAAAAAAATATTGTCGTTTGAAATGTCCATAAAAATAGAAATCCCTTTGAGAGAAAGAAAGTTCGTATATTTCAGGAAGTGATAATGCATACAATTTACAGAGGAATTAAAAGCTACTGACTTAGAGATGCTGACATGTAGGTTCAGTTGTTGGTGAAACTTTTGATCTCCAACCGCTTCACTTACCTCTTCAAATAAAAGGAATCATCCCGGCTAGATTTGTGTAGAAGAACTTGTTTTTTTTTTTGTTTTTTTTTTTTTTTTAGTTGACTGCTATTACCTCTTTTTCCAGTGATCGTATTTAACTCTTTCCAGAAAATAAAATATAAAGATTTTTGAATTTGTTCAAACCAACAGCGATAGGTAAAAACATATCTTTTTCTACTTTGCTGTATACTACATGCGCAAACTTTTAAGGTTATTAATTTTTTTATATTAGTAAATACTTCTGAAGTTAACAAAGAATGAGCCATTTTTATCCGTATTTCATTTCAGCTTTGTACAATATCCCGTGTTTCTTTCAAGGTAATAACCTGGGACATTTTCTATAGAAATTTCTTTAAATTGTTCTTTACAACAACAACAAAAACAACGACGAAAACAACAATAACAACAAAAGCAATAATAATAATAATAATAATAATAATAATAATAATAATGTATATTTTTTAGCAGATATTTTTTTATCTTTGTTTGAAAATGACGAAACTAATTTTACTAGCTCTATATAAAGATGCATGTGTATGTATGATCTTTCTCTACCAAGAAGACATTGAAAGGGGAAAAGCTTCGTACTGTATGACTTTAATCTCCAGAAAGCAAATGCAGTGCGCTATTAAATGACAAGTTAATCCGGCAAAAATAGACATCACTTAGGAATAGCTGAAAAGTTACGGAAGACCATAAATGCAAATATATTACAGAACCCTCGAGGCACATAGCCGTGCATTTGTCTTAACGAGAAAAAGTCAAACCTGTGACATTGTGATTTGAAGTCAATAATCTAAATGTTTCTACAGTTCTCATTACTTTATTTACTTTAGACATAATAAATTTGTGAAGCACTTGTAGAAGAGAAGACCACTTACCTATTGTGGCAAATCGAGTACGTATATGACTGGCATGCAAAAAGAATGAAGGAAAGGAAAAAGAAATATGGCTGCCCTGACATCATAGATTAAGAAAGACACGGCCTCGGATCTAGGAGAATTCGCGAGAGTGGTTGAGTAGATACCATTTTTTTTTTTTTTTGCGAGATCAGTTGGGCATAAAAACACGTAGAGAGTGAGAGAGAGAGAGAAAGAACGAGATAGAGAAAGAGAGAGAGTTCTTGCATGACCGCGGTGCTGATTGTACGGAGAGACATTGTCAATTAGAAAGAGATTTCTTGTGTCATTTTCACACAGATCTGGTGTCAAAAAGGGGTTGTTTTGTCTTGAAGCTTGAAGGATGGAGTAGACCACTACACTGTGAGGCACATCAAATTATTTGGTGACGCTTAAAATCTGAGACAGTATAAGCGAACGGGGTTAAATTACATGAAACTATTTCCAGGTAGGCTCCACCTGCCCGTTTACGCTCTGCTTTTATCAAAACCTGTCTTTATATTGTAAACAATTTGCTATGATGCAAGTGGATGGTAGTCGCTCATCAGAATATATAGCATGAAAATTAAGCTTCGTATAGTTGTACCCTAGTGTTACGTTGTTGGTGTGCTGCTGATTTCTACCTCAATAATAATAATAATAATAATAATAATAATAGTAATAATAATAACAACAACAACAACAACAATAATCCGCAAAGTAAACCGAGCCTCCTTATTGATATATCAGTCCCTGCGGACTGCAATGTATCTTTGAAGATATTAAAAACCTATCAAAATACAAGGACCTTGAAATCGAAATGGCAAAACATTTGGTTGGAAAACATTCCAGTAGACTAAGTAATTCGTGGAAGCCCATGCCTTAAAGAAATACAAAAAATGTGCTCACGAGTGCAGCCCACAACGAAGGGCTTTATCTATGTAAAATATATTTGTTTCTTTTTTTGTATGTTTGTCAGTGGAAAATATCATGATGCCATTTCTAACCATAGGACCCTGGGCGGGACCCGGAACAAAATGTGTACACACCAGAAACCAAATCAAATCAAATAATAATAATAATGTTGTCATATATGTTCTGGTGCCCCCCACTATTCATCTCGAGTTTCTAGACAAAATCTAAAGACGGATATGCAGTATGATCGGTCCTGACATGGAGATTCAACTCCGACGTAATATCTTCTCTCCGTCTTTTCTATAAATATTTTCAGGGCATCTGCTCGGACGAGTTATATTCGCTGTAAGATTTTAAGCATACAACTATGTTAGCATCACGGCCCAACCCTTGTAGAGTTGAAATAGTTAAATATAACCACATCTTCTACTCCAACAGCTTATTCTCTCGCACTTCCCAACAGTGGAACTCCCTTCCTCTTATGTGCTTCCCTGATAACTATAATCTTCATAAATTTAAATATAATATCAGTCGACATGTTCTGATGCCTTCCTCTCCCTGTTCTTCTTTTTATCCTTTCCTCAATCCTCACCTATAACCAGTATCTTATTTTACTTCGAACGTCTGTAACACCTGGCGTGGAAGAAAGGAATAAACCTCAACTTAAAGAAGAGATAATTCACGGTTGTGAACATGCAAATTATATATTAGAGGTACCAAAATGAAGCAATATAATTTAAATATATGGAAACTGTTTTAACAAAGGACAGAAAGATTGCTAGTCAAGCTTGATATATTTGGGAAGATTATTAGAATAATCCAGAAATATATTGGTAGCAAACCTGCATTCGAATAGATAATTAGTTTAATAAATATACACAAATATAAAAAGCGAAAGGGAAAATTCGTAATTTTGACGCCACAATTTTTAACATCAAAATTACGAATTTTCACTTTCCCAATCATCAATTAACGCTATTTTCTGACACCTGTCGTCAAGCGATTAGAAACTCGTATAAGCATTTTCTTTTTAATTAGAATAAAAAAGTTTGCGTTTCGTTAAAACAAAAACTGTTAATTTGATGAATTGTGAACACGTTTAAATCAAAATTACTTCTTTTTTCCTTAAAAAGAAGTGGGAAAACAACTCTTGTTGCCAAGTGGATCTCATATTCTAACACAGCCGTTAAAGTAACAACATTCTTCTACAGTTGTTTGCAGATAAACAGTAAGTGACAACATTTTACGGTAGGCTATATATGACAAAATTTTCGCGGTTTGATTTGTGCGGGCGGTTTACTGTTGATTGTTTTCTTGTTATGTTTTTTTTATTATTATTATTTGTGTCATGTTCTCGATGCAACTATAACTGATTTTTGCTGCGTTTTTGTCGAATATCTTGATAAGGGATGTGTTTATGAGTTTGATGAATATTTTCCTACGTTTCTTTTTACGTTTTTGTTTTACTATGCGTTGAACCATATGATGTTATGATACACAATCTTTTAGGGCTATTTCTTAATCATTTTTATCTTCATTGCAGATGGTTTCTCTGGAAGAATTGTCACATAACTTGCGGCTAATTGATTGTGGGATCTGGATCGGGATTATTTATAGTGGTTGGTTAGAAGATGTATATATAAAGAGAATAGTTAGGTTTTCCGCATGGTTGATGTGTACCTTTTCTTAGGTTGAATGTGATATCAGAAAATCTAATTCATTTATGTTAGTTTCTATCTATAACGAATCCCATAGTTTTGAAAATCTTTTATGATTGTTTTTCTGCTTTTGTCTGGGTTTGTTTATTTTTGTTTTTTTGGGGATTTTTTTTACAGTTAATTATTATGATACCGTCATCCATTTAGAGGCCTATATCATTTTTATCGTCTAATTTACATCGTGTGGCAAATGTAAACCTATAATTTCACAGTTCCTGAACCGTCAAATCTTCCCATTGTAATGTCAAAGGTTCTTCTTTTCTTTATCCATGCGTCTTCGTTCTGGAATAATAGTGAATTTCAGGAGGGTTTAATGAGGGTTTTATTTCGTTTGGGTTTATTTTTATTTCTTCATGAGTTAAAGAGATGGCCTTATCCAACATGGGTGTTCTTATACACGAAGAAATATTTTATGTCTAGTTGTATCATTTTGCAATTATGTTTGTTTTTAGGCCGTGGAAACAGTATATTGTATTTTTTGTTTTTCAACTAATTTACTTCTAACTTCTTCCTGAGCCCTGAATTAAACTAAGTAAAAATAAACAAAGCAATACAATCACTACGACGTAAGTGGTTACCGAGTGTGTGAGATTTTTGCAAAAAGAAAGAAATGGCGAAGATAGCGATTAAATTTCCGCATATACTAGCTCGAAATTAGATGGGGTTATATAGAATAATGAACTATTTACATTATTCGACTATTTTCCTCATCTTTGTTGTCATAATTATTACAATGTTTTGGCCGTTGTACACTCCGGCCTTCTTCAGGTGATTGGAATGTCGAACTGAACCCTTTATTTCGCTCTCGGTCCCACACATTTACTGTCGGAACAAATAAACATAACCACCTCTTTTTCTCTAAAAGCTTCTTCTCTCGCACTTCCCACCTGTGGAACTCCCTTCCTCTTACTTGCTTCCCTGATAGCTATAATCTTAAAATATTCAAATGTAATGTCAATCGACATCTGCCGATGACTAGATCTTGATCTGCGTCCTTCTCTTTACCCCTTCCTCAAAGACCCCTCTTTACTTTTACTTTACGATGGCAGCGGTTTTTATATATATATATATATATATTAAAAATAAGAGATTTTTAAAAAAAAAATATTATGCTTTATTTTCCATCATTTTGCTACACTTTTTTTGGTTTCGCGACCGTCATCATGTAAAAGGCGGAGATTTACACATATTAAAAATAATTAATTTTTTCTCCTTTATGTTTTTCGATGTTAAATATTCTCGATGTGAGACATTCCCTTTTTATGTGTTAATAATCCGAATTTCTTTCTTGAACTTATATATATATATATATATATATATATATATATATATATATATATGTGTGTGTGTGTGTGTGTGTGTGAAGAAATATAGTTTTAAAGTGTGCTATATTTATAGGATAATGTGCTCAACATCAGAGATAGAGCGTATGTACATATAAATATAAAAGTGAACACTGAAGTCAACACTCAGAGGCAATCGTTGTGTCTAGCATGAAACAGCCTGTCTCCTTTGAGTGTTGACTTCAATGTTCACTTTTAAATCTATATCTATGTATCTATCTATGTATCTATATATATATCTATATATATATATATATATATATATATATATATATATGTGTGTGTGTGTGTGTGTGTGTGTGTGCGTGCGTGTGTGTGTGTGTGTGTGTTTTAGGAAGGGGATGTTTGCATAAATGTAATTTTCACTTACACCAAATTCATTTTGTACATTTTCTCCGGCCTTTTCTACCCACTCTTTTTGTCTCATTCTTCTTCCCATCTCTTTCATGATATTACATATAATCATTAAGATAACATTCAAGAATACATTTTACTTTAACTTTTTTAAATTATAAGACGATGTATAGAGATTATCTCGAATTTGTAACGCTTGATTAGACTGAGAGCAATTTTTTCATTTTGTAAATTTACAAGTGTAATCCGTTTCCCGCCAGAAATTTTACACTTCTTCGAACAAATCTGACACATAAACTTAAAAGTAATCATATTGAGAATTTAAAATATTCGTATAACACATTCTATGTTTAAATATAAATAAAAGTAAATGAACATATTTTCTTAAATTTTGATCTAAGCTACAGACGTTTAAAAAGAATGAGGAGTAAGTTATTTTTCTTTTACATAGGAAGAAAAGCAAGGCTCCTTTCATAGATATCTCTTCCAGTCAGCAATATTTTCGAATTAAATCTTATCGATGAAGTTTCATATCAAATACACGTCTACGCTTTCATTTTCTTTTTTTAATTTTATATCATAAAAATGATCCAACAGTTGCATTATTTGCTGAAAATAAACGTTTTCTTTCTTTTTCAGATTTTTTGCACACACATATTTCTTCTGCGTCGTGAACTTTTTTGATCTTGTTTACTTTATTTCATAATTTATATTCTTATCGACTTCGAGGTTAGTGATAAATATTTTGAGACGACCTTATATTGACTGTAAAGCAAGTACAGTGTCAACATTAAACTATTGACAAAAGATTCAAACACAGTTCTCTCCCCTACTTATTTTTTTTTTAAAGCTACTTATCTGATTTTAAACACGCAGAGCAAGACAATTTAGTGGATTCATAGTGAGAAGAGAAAAGAAGGAAGGAGAAAAATGCGCAAATCGGTGCCAAAAGATAGCAGAATGTTGTATTTTGAAATCAGATAAAAACTACTGGCGTTTGACCTTCTTTGCGCTTAGATTTGTTTTCTGGTTTATAAGGTTTTCTTTAAATCAAATCATAATCGTTTTAGGATAGGTTCAACCCTTTTGACTCACTGTTTTTAGCCGAAAGGGTTGCAAATCACTCAACAAAATAATTGTTTTCGTTCTTATCAAGAAAAGCTCAAAATATTGCTTTGCCACTCTATGGATTTTTATAATATAATTTTGGCAATGAAACAGAATTCCTTTCTTCGTTCTAATAAAAGAAACTCGCAATAAATAAATAAATATTTTGAAAATATTTGTTTCGCAAACTCTAAAACTTTAAATGTATGAGAATAAAACAAAGAAAAATTTAAATAAAATTTAAAAAATGATTTATTGCAAATATCATAAATTTCACTCTCTCTGCGCGAATTCGTGACTGTGAAAATATTCATTATATTAAAACTCATTTTCTACCATATCGATCGAAGTACCATACCATATGTTGAACGAGTTGTTACTGCTCCAAGACAGTAGTGGCAAACGCCGTACTATATTCCGTCTGTTTGCTATTCATGTTCCATGGTATTTCGCTGTTTGTATACACATAGAAACACGGACATATATATCTTAATACATTAATAAAAATGTTATGTTATGTTATCTATCTATCTATCTATCTATCTATCTATATGTATATATATATATATATATATATATATATATATGTATATATATGTATATATATATGTGTATATATATGAATATATATGTATATATATATATGTATATATATATATGTATATATATATATGTATATATATATATGTATATATATATATATATGTATATATGTATATGTATATATATATATGTATATATATAGGTATATATATATATATGTATATATATATGTATATATATATATATATATATATATATATATATATATATATATATAATGTAAATTTAATATTCGAAAATTGTGTTGTACATCGAAATCCAAACAGTGCAAGAATTGTCCAAATTTCATGTGTATACATTTGAATTCAGTCGTTTCATGAAATGCTAACGTTATCAAGAAATCGAATTCTTTTTGGCACGGTCTCGTTCCCAGTAACCGTTATATATTAATTCACCGATGTCTATTTCAAATTTAGGGTTTCCAAGGAATACCAAGATGATAACAAAGGGATTCTACTTACCACAGCGACACCAAAATGCTTCAGAAAAATGACTTATATGGCGGGTATAAAATGCAAAATTTTACCACAGAGATGTAAAAAAAGTGAGACAACACTCTTAACAATTACTGTACACCATTTAATCTAAATCCAGAGGGTTGCAACAGATATATCGCACAAAAACTTTTGGATGATGAATTGCCTTGTTGTTCTGTCCTTTGTATTAGGAGTCCATTAAAATGATAAGCGTCGGATCTGGGTGTCTTTTTGAGTGTCGCATCCATAGTTTTGTAGATTTCCACATGGGATTGGTGGTGTCATTTGCTGCTTGTTTACATCACTGATGCAAATTGCGGATGCGTGGTAATGTGTTTTACATTAACATACGGTACGTAGCAGTACTATCAAAAAACTACTTGCTATGACGCCTAATCTACGGTATTAATATTTTAAAGAAATTGATGGGAAATTTACTCTCTTTATCTATCGACCTGAGGATTTTAAACGTTCGCAAAGTTACACAATATACAACGCATAAAGAAATATATTGCCGTTACTGTTTTAATATACACGCACACCCTTGTGCATATTAATTGAAACAACCGTTTTAGTGCCCTTTCTTACTACATACAGTCAGTTTAAGATCTATTCGAGAGACTGGGTTTAACTGATTTCTATTTTGTCCTAAAATTAGGCCATTTGTAGTGGTCCGCAGTAATATGAATCAATTTTCGGGGTGTATGATGAAATTTGTTTGGCTTTGAAAAATATTGCTTCATCCCTGATTGCATCAGATTTTATTCACGCCCAGACACTATTGTCTTGGCTGTCGATTAGTTGTCCTACGGCCATTGTTCGCGATAGAAGTTAATGCAAGGAAGCGTACGAAAATTATAACGCTGTACGAACACACTGGGAAGCGATACCAGTGAGTGAATCAAATTTCTATAGATTGGCCCGCAAACTCTCCTGGTTTTAATCCAATCGGGAATGTTTGGCCATTCTGCAAGAAACGACTTCGTGTAATGGACATACGATGTACTGACAGGTGCACTGGGTCTTGTTTCACTGGAAAAATGCGAAAAATACTAATAATGGAAGTATTCGTTTTATTTCAATTAATTTGCACAAGGATGTAAGTGGTGCGACATTATGTAGTTTGGGAACAGGTTATAATGTAGTCGAACTTCATAGAACAGTCGACGTATAAGTCGGGCCACTGCTAACCTACTGTACGGGAGTTCGATTTATATGGTAGGTGTAGACATAACTCAAAATTTTGTTCAAAAGCTTGAGATCTCCTTGTACGCCAGGTAGACGCAATTTGCAGTATATATATATATATATATATATATATATATATATATATATATATATATATATATGGTTGGATAGTGTGAGCTTGTGACCCTGGGTTTCACACTTTAGCGATCGTCAGAACCATATATGATAGCTCTATCTCTGATATTGAGCGCTTTCTAATAAGTACCGCGCATATAATATATAAATAATTATACATATATATATATTTATTTATATTTATATACACACACTTTCCACACACATATATATATATATATATATATATATATATATATATATATATATATATATATATATATATATAGTGATTGAAAAGTAACTCCTTATTTTATATATTAGTGGCCAGCCAGGCTTCTTGACGTAACACCCTGGGTCATTTTTCCTTTGGGGTTGGTTAAAGGAGCAAGTCAACTAAAACAAACCAAGACTTTGGAAGGACGAATACAAAAAGTTATGCTTCCCTTACTACTAGAGATTCTAGGGAAATCATTTGACGCGATTCCTAGGGGACTCGGGAAGCTGGTAGCCAAATCTTGTGACCATAATGAATTTTAAATAAAACCTCATACTTAACGCTTTCGTTTCATCTCCATTTGCTGTAAAAATTATAATTAATGAATAAATAGTTAAGTAATAAATTATATATATGTTTCGAAATTTGAGTTAAATAAATTTGGGTCTTCTCACTGGATCTAACGAACACCTTTATCCACTGTGCCATGTGCCCTTGAGGACACATCCATTAAACATGGCACGTGGATATAGAACAGTCTACACTAGTGAACGAAATAAAGGGTTCAGTTCGACATTCCAACCACCTGCAAAAGGACAGAGCGTACAATCGCCGAAACTTTGTAATATTTATGGCGACAAAGATGAGGACAATAGTCCGAATAATGTATTTAATGTACATAATACCTCATCTCAGAAATATAGACAGATACTGAAAGGCCGAAACGTTGTAAAAAAATATGGCGACAAATATGAGCACAATAGTCCGAATAATGTAAATAATGTAGATAATACCTCATCTCAGAAATATAGGCAAGTTCATAAAGTTATCACACTAAGGGGATAAAGACAAAGAAACACAAATGTGTAAATGAAAGACAAGAAAGACAAATGTCGGATGAAACAGGAAAGTTGTCTGCAGGTTGCGATGGATAAATTGTCGTCTAAATTACGCAAAAATGAAAATAATGTGGACATCCCATTTCAACAGATTTAACAAAATCACACAAAAATATCTTGAAATAATAAAGAGAAAATTCTTTGAATAAAATCGCCATTGACTTCAAGCACGGCGACTTTGGAATCTCCTGCATCTCTTCTGGGTGGTCTCTTTGTTTAATTTGTTGAATGATGTCATAATCATTGCCTTCTGTTCATCATTGGTGTTACAAGGAGTTTTATTGGTCTCGCGCACAACTGAGCCCCACACATAATAATCAAGGGTTTGCAGTCTTGGGGTAGGTGGATAGACAGTAAGGCGTGATATGGTCGCAGAAATTGTCTGACGGACATGACTGGAATCTGCTACTTGTGTAGCATGCTGCAGTCCTGTTATCAGACATATGGTCTTCCAGCAGCTTAAGCTCAACTCAGGCCATCACTACCTCCTCAATTTTCTTGATGTAGGCCTCCGTATTGAATCTGTCGCCTTGTGGGTAGATCAATTCATCTACCCACAAGTCATAAAGTCGCCATCACTCCAAACTCCATGATGGTAACTGAATCCTCTGTATTCTCCTCAGACACGCAAACACTTTGAAATATTTGTATTGTGGCGCGAATGCCAAGCACTACAGCATGTCATTTCCAAATTTCCGGCGGAGTCAATTGAGTCATGAAGCTCTTTTTCTCATAGACGGTGTCCAAATACCCTACTATACTGTGCCGTCGAGAAAATCAAAAAGAAACAACGCGCATGCGTAAAAATATAAATTGCGACAACTTATCCATCGCATCCTGTATTTTATTTGTTAGGAATAAATCGTAGCCTGCATATATGTACGTTTTGTCTATAAATATTTTGGGAGGAGACCTTTTTAGCGATCATTCCACGAGAATAAACCAATACGTCCTTATCATCGGGAAGATAAATTAAGCTTTTTTTTCTGGCTGAATAATTAAAACCAAGGATTTTAACATTGCAGTTAAACAGTTAAAAATAATTAAACGATTTTGAACAAAAATCAATAAAAAAATCCTTTCACTTATTCAAATACATGTTTTTATCATAACCTTAGATTTCCATTCACATAAATTTGTCGTGTATCAGCAGGTCTAATCTCTTAATTGAACTGATGCAACGCAATTATTATTGACGATAACATTCTTCCATCATTGCTTTTCTTTTATATTTTACAAAAAAAAAAAAAAAAGTTATGTCCTAATCAATGTTCATGCTTAATTGCTTCTTGCTTAATCATTCATTCATTTTGTTTGGTTTGTTTAAAGAAATTGCTGTCGTGTTTAACCTATGATCTGGTTAAAGTGAATGTTCTATATTTCCACCATTTTGAAAAATGTTCAATTGCTTAAGTCGACTCACTACTATTTGTTCAACATTGACTTACATTCCCAAGGATCGTATACAATATCAATACAACAGAATAATTGTTAGTAATAATATGCTATGAGTTGGTATGTTAAATGTTAAATACAGTAACTTCAGATAGTAGACAAGAGCTATATTTATTTAAAATTAAATTTCCCTTTGGGACGGCGGCTATCATGGCTCTCGACAATTTTCCGTTTATGAACAATGAGAAAGTAATAGATAATGTAATCTCAAATATTTTTATATAAATAAACTCGTGTTTAATAGCTTCGTCAGAGTGAGTGTTTCATACAGACGTCATTCATGCCGTCAAAACTGTTAAAAAATCACTGAAAAGTTGACTGTATACAAACGGTTCTTAAGCTTATATGTGAAAAAAATGCTTCGAGCTAGAGAAGCCTGAGAGTCTTGGGAAAGATAATCCATCTTGGAACATTGTGAACTGGCGCTATAGAATCATAAACAAAGAACAGTATCAAATAACAGAAATCACATCACTTGCGGACCACCAACAGCCGCGACAATAAAAATGTATAGTACATGAAAGAGAGAATAATGCCATAATCAACATGTAAACATTACATACGTCTTCAAATAGAAGATTCGGGAGGAAACCAAATAATTAATACTAGAAAGTCCAATAACAGTTAGTAGACTTGGGAAACCTATTTTCCTGAAAAATTGTTTTAAGAGAAAGATTTTATAAATTTCAACCGAAAGCAGTACTCCTTGCTCGGCCAAATATTTTCTCGCAGAGATACAGTTATTACCATTAACATCACCATATGACAATATCAACAATCTAATGAATTTGTTTAAATATTTGACAGAAGAGAGACAAAGAGAAGGGCTGTCGAGAAAAAAAACTAAAATATTGCTTGGGTAGGGAACGAAGAAGAAAATGCCTAGTATTATACTGACTTAAATTACTTTTCATAATTAGTAATATTTAGCTACCCTGCCCACGAGGGTTACATATGGCACAAGGCCGGGTTTAACGTGGGATATTCCCTCTTTGAACCCGCATAAACGAGACTCTGCACTTCGGCGGAGCCTCGTCCGGGTTCCTCTCCGCCCGAAAGCATAGAGTTAGACGGTTACTTACCCCGCAGAAAGTTAGACTGTTACTTTTCGTAATTAGTAATTGCCAAATAATATGTTTGTTTATGGTACTTGTTTCGTTCAAGTTATTTTTTTGTGGATGGGATGGTCTTCTATGATATTAATAAAATGTAATTTCTGCTTGTGGCTGGTGGTGATAGATCAGTTTTCGATGCATAATAACGGAGTAAAAATTTATATCAATAATAAATATACGTTTTGTTTCGTGCATATTCTATATATCATTACTCTTTTCTTTGTATCTAACGACATCTTCCTGTTTCTTAGAACCTTGCTTAGCATTTGGAAACAATCTTTCCCTAGTTATTTACTCTGTCTCCTCGCTAAGACGAGTTCTGACACAAGGTAATTTTTTGACGTAGGGGAACCGAGCGCGTACACCCGGGACAGGAAGTATAATTGCCTTCAGTCCTTGCAACCGTCGGTTGAGCTGGCCTTGGTATGAGCACCGATTCCTCTCTCTGGTGCAATGAGAGGGTGGGGCCTCAGTCAGCTGTTTCCCAGGGCTGGACACCTCTCAGTATACTTTTTCTCAGTTTCGATTTGACGAAGACAGAGATGCAACTGAGTAATGATAAATAGATGTGTTACAAACTACTCAAAAGAGTTCTTTAAACACTAGTGATTTTCCAAGCGTAGCTTAGATGTGTCACAAGGCCGAAAGTATAATGCACCCAGTGAGGATCGAACTCACTACTCAGTAGTAAATGTTCTAGCGAGACAAGTTTGGTAACCACTACACCGCTATAAGGTGCCCTAAGTAATCTTACTTACTACCCCAATTCTCCTTCGCTATTGAAATATTTCCGAGATATTTTATGATTTGTACTTGCTTGATTGTAATATATCCAATTTGTCATTCCGTCGACTCGAATAAAAAAAATCAAATTAATTTTCTACTATAAAAAATTTAAGACCGCTAACCATATTCTCAAAAACAACAACATACCGGCTAAGTCAAAATTACAACGAATGAACATTATCTATGAGTTCAAATGCCTCTTAGGGAACTGTGTTCCTGATCAAACCAGACTCATAAATAGTTACATAGATTACAAAACTACATGCCTATCCAAACACCTTACTTTACACCTATCCGACCAGAGCGCCATTAGAACCCATTTAAACACACAAAAAAAAACCTACCACACTCCATTCGAAATATACTAGTAGAAAACACAAATATAATAACCCCAGTCACTTGTAAAAAATGATTAAAAATAATGGGAGCCCTAATAATAAAAAAGCAAAAAGCTAACTCTTATCAATATTAACAACAAACTAGGCTACAATGTGCTAACCGTAGTCGGAAAATAAAACACTTCTATAACACACTAAAAGCATATACATAACACATACATTCGTTTAAAATGAAAACTAAAATCATCCTAAAAGTATAACCGAAAGCGCTCGGAACTATAGAACATTTGGACAGTTTCTACACATTCTGTGTCCAAAAAAGAAAGCTCTTGTGCGAACACAAGAAAAGTTAAATAAAAAGGTTAACCTTATTACCTTGTCTGAATTTTTTAATGAAACATGCATAAATTTGACATTCACGTACTTCGATATTTCTTTGGCTGACAATTATATTTTTTTCATCTCATGCAATTGATATTTAGTGCTATCTTCTCCCTTTCGTTTACTACATTCACAGCATCATTTGCATAATTAATTTTGTTAAGAATTTGGCCGCTAGTAGTGAATACTGGTAGGGAAAATAACAAGATTGCTTCACTGTAAATTTTGAATAAGTCAGACGGGAAGGAACATCATTGCCTTACGCTTCTTTCTATTTATATATATTTACTAAATTAATTTTCTATCCGAATGCAGTTTTGCTTCCAGTATACGTTCGGTGTTATTTTAATAATCTTCCAAAATAACAGACAGTTATTTGCCATACGTGATACGTTTTTTTTAAAGCATTAGGCGATAATGACTGACGTGGCAGATTATTTTCCTGCAGCATCCATGGCTATAGTACCCGGTCTTTCCTGCTATTTCCCCATAACTGGGGGTAGAATAAGAGGATTCATACCTTTCCCAAGGTTATTAGCACATAAGTGAATATAATGGATTCGACTGCCATTCGAACTCGGCTCTCCGATTCCTCAATCCGAGCCACTATCCATTAGTCCACCGTACCTCAGTGTCTTTCCAAATATATCAAGCATAACTAGCAAGCTTTCTGTCCTCTGTTAAAAAAAGTTCCCATATATTTAAATGTTGTACTTGGTACCTCCAATATGGAACTTGTATGATGGCCTGTTCTTTGTGCAGACAACCGTGAATTCTCTCTTCTTCCAGTTGATGTTTCTTGCTTTCTACTCACTTTATTTCACTACCTTCTGTAGGAGTTCTTGTAATTTCATTTCAGTGTCGACTATCAGCTCACTTTTATCTGCGTATCTTATTGTGGCCGTCAGTAATGAATCCTGGTAGACTTTTAATTATCTCAGAATCGTCTCACTGCGTAAATTTAAATATATTATTTTTATTTATTTTTTTAAGCATTTTACCCCAAGCAAGGCGGGAGTGCTACTAATACGCAAGGGGTTACAGTGAGTGAAAGTAAAGTAAAATACTGTGTATAGAGGAGATCCAGGCAAGGATGAAAAGAAGAACGGAAATCAAGGTATCAGACTTCGATTGACGTTACATTTAAATTTTTGAAGATTATAGTTACCAGGGAAGCAAATAAGAGGAAGGAAGTCCACTGTCGGCAAGTGCGTGAGAATAAACTGTTGAAATATAAGAGGCAGTTATATTCAACTATTTCAACAGTAAATGTGTCGGACCGAGATGCAAAGCTAGTAGCACGCTTAAATTCAGGCAATCGGGGCACCAGGAAAAATATCTCGTCAGAGCAGATGCCATGAAAATATTTATTGGAAAGAGAAAGAGGGGAGCCACTTTACGTCCGTTCGAAAATAACTGGAATCGAGACTCCAAGTTAGGACCGATCACATTGCATATTCGTCTTTGGATTTTGTCTAGAATCTCGAGATGAACAGCGGTGGCACAAGAACATATATAGCAACATTATTATTATTATTATTATTATTGTTGTTGTTGTTGTTGTTGGAGGGGGTGGTTGTGGTGGTGGTTGTGGTTGTGGTGGTGGTGGTGGTGGTGTTTGTTATGTAGGAGAAAAGTATCGCTGCCGAAGCTGGAGTTTGAACACAGACTACCAAAGAGCAAACACAGGCGATCCCATTTTGAATAAGTAGATCACGTGATGATAAAGCAAATGTATATATGTGAATTAGCGTGGCGTCTAAGTGATCGATCTCCGGATTACTTAGGTGGTGTGCTGTTCAAACTCTCTGCATCCTAGCAGAGAGGACTCCAACACAAGGCTATGTCGAAGGGCAGAGTCTCGTCTCGGGGCACACCTATCCGACCCCGTTCTTTACAGGGGTCTACGGGGAAATTTTGGCCGAGGCTACGGGCTCGGAGTCGCCACATTAAACTCGGCCTTGTGCAACATCCAGCCGCGTGGGGCGGTTAGTGAATATCATCGCGATACGGATTACTATTCAGATCACTATTCGGTGGTTACTTTTCGAGCGAATATTATCAAGTACTATTAATACGAGTGATATTCGAAGGCGTCTGACGTCAGTATTGTTCAACGGCGTTACTATAGTTGTATCTGCAATTGCAAAGTCTCTACTAGAATGAGCATCACGAAAGTGACAACGACTATTCGTTGACATTACACAAGCATTATACTAATATTAGTATATAAAAAATAATTATACGTAGGAAGCAGTGTTATTCTCTATACTATTTACTATGCTATTTCTCTATTCGGATCAATCCAGGGATTACTATTCAGATCTCTTTTCGGTGGTTATTATTAGAGCGAGTATTATCGAGCAAGTACTATTATTACGAGTGACATCAGAAGGCGTTTGACACCAGTATTCTTTAAATGCGTTACTATAGTTGTATCTGCGATTACAAAGTCTCTACTACAACGAGCATTACGAAAGAGACAATAACTATTCGTTGACATTACATTATTTTCTTTGATTTCTGGCGTTTACACATTACTTCCCGGGTCCCGCCCAGGGACCTAAGTTTAGAAATGGCATCATGACACTTTCCACTGACAAAAAAAAAATATATTACATAGATAAAGCCCTTCGTAAAGTGTGGGCTGTACTTGTCAGAAACAATTTGGATCTCCTTGAGGCATGGACTTCCAGGAATCAATTAATTAGTCTACCCCAATATTTTCCAACCAGTCCTAGGGCTCCAACTACAACAGGGATTGTTGATGCTCCCATATGCCACATGTTCGAGATTTCTATTTCAAGATCCTTGTATTTTGACAGCTTTTTGAATATCTTCAAAGATACATTGCAGTCAGCAGGGACT
Source organism: Acanthosepion lycidas (assembly GCA_963932145.1). Classification (NCBI taxonomy): domain Eukaryota; kingdom Metazoa; phylum Mollusca; class Cephalopoda; order Sepiida; family Sepiidae; genus Acanthosepion; species Acanthosepion lycidas. The sequence goes on along the minus strand of OZ010582.1, from coordinate 13,090,728 downwards.
GCCATATCAATAAGGAGGCAATTTTTTTTTTGTTTGTGGTCTTTAATAACAATATCTGGGCGGTTGGATTTTGATTGTTCTGTCAGTGTGTATTGTGTAGTCCCATAGAATTGTAACAGGTCCTATCTCCGTAACCGGGTCTGGGTGGTGTTCATACCATTTTCTTTCTGTTTCCTACCCGTAGAAGTTGCAGATTTTCCAGTGCAGATATTGGCCCACTCTATCATGCCAGGTTTTATATTCAGTGGGTGCCAATACCGTGAAACCTGATACAAAATGATCAATTGTTTCTGGATATTTATTACAGAATCTGCATTTTGAACTAACACACTATTTTAGTATATGTGCTTGATAATTCCTAGTTAACAAGCATTAGTCCTGCGCAGCAAGAATAAAACTTTCAGTTTCCGCTTTCAACCCTGCACTGCGTAGCCACTGATGGGTACGGGTTTTGTCTACGTCAGCTTGTTTGGTACGAGCAGGGTATTGGCCCTGAAGCGGTTTATCTTGCCATCGCTTCTGTATCTGGTCGGTTGCATTTGTCTTTGCTTTCTTTTTTTAAGTATTTTGCAGAATCAGCCGGTGTTTTGTGATTATTATTATTATTATTATTATTATTATTATTATTATTATTATTATTGAGGTGAAAAAGCAGATTTATCAAATGCTTTTTCATCATCTATATAATATGTGCACACACTCTTTTGAGTGGTATTGCTCTTTCTGGTATGATTTTGAGCATAAATATTCCATTAATTCTTCCAATGTCTTTAATGAAACCGCTCTCTTCTTGTCTTATATCCTGTGTAATTATCATCGT
>OZ010582.1:13082408-13084908 GCA_963932145.1 Acanthosepion lycidas | reverse complement strand
ACTGCCGTCCATAATAACACACCACAGTTATAAAACTAAGTCTTAATTTTACGTAGGACAATTTGCGCTAGGGCCAGATTTTATCAAACAACGCAAGATTCTACAAAACTAAAATATTAAATTGATAATTCGAATCATGTTTATAAATAACCTCGTCAGGTTTAGACTTTCATATGGAGGTCATGTATGGTGTCTTGAGAAATGTATAAATTATAATCTATATACAACACTTATCTCAGATGAATGATTAAAATTTCTTCCAAGAGAAGAAACCTGCTATATCTTAAAGAAGGCGATTCTTCAGCAGTGCTAATAGACTGGCGCTACAAGATCACAAACACAGAACTTTTAAAAACAAGACACTATTTACATTATTCGGACTATTGTCCTAATCTTTGTCGCCATATTTATTACAACGTTTCGGCCGTTGTACGCTCCGGTTTTCTTCAGGTGGTTGAAATGTCGAACTGAACCCTTTATTTCGCTCACTAGGGTTGATTGTTCTATTTCTATGGGCCATGTTTAATGGATGCCAGTTATCACATATCTCCTGTTAATTTCCCTCTTCAAATTCTCCACTGCCTTAAACGGGTATTGAACTCACACTCTTTGGATCCTGTCACTAGATCTAACCAACGCCTTTATCCACTGTGCCATGTGTCCTTGAGTGTGAGTTCAATTCTCGGTTAAGGCAGTGGAGAACTTGCAGGGGGGGATTACCAGGAGATAACTGAAAAACTGACATCCATTAAACATGGCACATGGAACTAGAACAGTCTACCCCAGTGAGCGAAATAAAGTGTACTGTGCGAATTAATTGGAACAGTGACTTCAATAAAATAGAGCAATGCCATATTATTAAATTATGTTTATTTTTTCCAAAAAGCTTTACATAACTGTTCTAAAATATCCCATATCCATATTTTATATGTTCGCCTCTACTTTTAATGAGTATTTGGACATGTTTTAGCATAGATTCGGCCAGTTTCATACACAAGATGCCTAATTCTTCATTGCGATGCCATATCTGTATGACCGCACAGATTAGCTTCTCCAAGGTGGTATAATTACGTTTTATCTGTTGCTGCTTCCAATTTCTTCATAAGTTTTTAATGAGGTTCAGGTTAGTGGAATTTTCTGGCCAATCCAACACACTTACACTATCATTTCTGCATTTTTTTGATGTGTCATAGGGGCATTATTTTACGGAAACACATCATCTCTATCCGGGTAAAATTCTTCCATTGTTGGGAGCATATGGACATTCAAAAAGATCATCCCTTCAGCTATTCTCAATCTACCTAACCCATTTGCACTGAAACTACACGAGAAAATTTTATTGGGTACTTTTTTGGCTTTTGCTCAATATAGCCATCTTTTATGAGTTCTCGTTTGCTTCTCCGTACAAAGCGGGATCGATGATCTTTCATTTCAAAGTGTGTTTCATCCGAAAACAACACTTTTTTCAAACTTCCCTCATCAAATCTTTATGTGGTTTTACCCATTGGAGTCCGTTTTTCCTTCATTCTCCCTGTTAAAAGCCGTTTTTTATGTGGGTTTCTATCTTGTAGCTCCATTTTAAGTAGCCATCTCTTGACAGTTGAGTTAGGTATGGACACACCAGATTCCACTAAATCTGATGCCACGTCCCTGCTACTCTTCCTCGGAATTTAATGCTATTTCTGAGCATCATTGCTTCGTCTCTTTTGGTCATTTTTCTTTTTCTTCCATAAGTTCCTTTTCTCAAAACCTTATTGTCACCCATTAGAGCCTTTCTTTTCAGAATGTATCCAACACTAGACTTGACTTTCTTGATGCTTTGGCCTATTTATCAGATGTTTCAATGTTCATGGAGTGCACGCTTTCTACGAGGTATATTTATTTTTATTTTATCTGTTGAAAAAAAATAATCAGGTTAGGGTTAGAAATCAAAAACAGCAACCGAAAAACCATAGAAAATCAGGCTAACAAGCAAAACAATACAAAACTCATACAGTTCTTAACGAAATACAAAGTTTAGACACAAACAAATTCAAAAATATTCAAAATTGTTCGGTTGTATCAGGAGTGTGCACGGTACTGGCTTCATTGTGTATAATCGATATATATATATATATATATATATATATATATATATATACATGCATATCTATATCTATATATATATATATTAGGTTGTTGCAAAAAAATGTCGTTTTCTCACATATTTTCTTGCACCAACCTAATATATATATATATATATATATATATATATATATATATATACACCCATACATGCATAAATATATATATATATATATATATATATATATATATATGCATAAATATATATATATATATATATATATATATATATATATATATATATATATATATATATATATATATATATATATATATATGAACTAATGTGCCTTTTATTTTTTTCTATATTAGAAAACACCTGTCATACACAACTGGATAAGAAGTGTTTTTCTAAACTTATATCTTACCTTAGTAA
>OZ010582.1:13057408-13077408 GCA_963932145.1 Acanthosepion lycidas | reverse complement strand
GGATGTGAAATTGGGTAGATGTTTAGTTCATTTTGTTTAACGGCATATCAACCTGAATGGGTTATTTAATGCCGACAACATTTTTAGGATAGATTCGTATGGTTAGAGTATGTATTCTTTGGTTAGATTGGTTTGGTTCATTTTATTTTACGGCATATCAACCTCAATGGGTTATTTAATGCTGACAAAAAAAAAATTATTACTGGTAATATTTTGTTTTGTCAAAAATCTGTTTCTGGTAATATATTTACTTCAAAATTTTATTGCTGGTAATAATTTTTTTTTTCAAAAAAAGTATTGCTGGTAATAGTTAACTATTTACCCATAGCTGAGACCCTAACAGGGGCTACCACCCCGGGTCAGGGTGGACCTGGGAAAACCAGCAATTAAGTGGTGCTTCCACGCTCCTCAAATCCAGGACGCGGATGTAGTTTAACGGCTTACTCAGGACGCGAAATTGGGTAGAGGAATGTAGCAAACGCGTATCATTCCAAACGCAAAAGAAGCAATGAGTCGCATGCACACATGTCTGTCAAAGGTAGCAGCAGAATACCTTGGCATATACAGATACAGACCTCTATGCGATTTGTCCAGATCCGTGTCTTTGTTAGTTGACTCGTGTCAATAAAAGCGACGGAAAAACCAGCAATGAATGTTCTCCTTTTGGCGAGACTCGCCTTCCTATCGTTGGAGATTCGGTGTGTATGGTAAAGAAGTCCCTTTGTCGCATTTTGTTCCTGAAGTTACGTACAGACAGTTGTACTCTGTTTTTTGATGCAGTGGCATTGTTTATATGTTTTTAATTTCTTCTCGTATCTCCCCCATCTTTGCTTGTCCACATTTAGTGTGAAGAGAACAAACTGTGACCTATTATGTATTTTTCTGAACCTCAAAGCACCCTTGCCTTATTTTGCTACAGAGAACACTTCTAAGTTCATCAATAGTCTTACACCATGCAATGATTACACCAGAAGATTCGATTTCTCCAAAACAATATAATTAAGATTTGTACTGCATAGATGCAGAATAAACAATAGGTGGGTTATGTGAGTGTTGAACAAAAACATATATAGTTGTCTGTACCTCGTCACGAAGAGGGATTGGATATTCGCTTAAGCTCTTGGGTGTGCTAAGGAACAAGTAGCCAGCCATTGTTATATCATAGCACTCAAATTGGTGATAGATTAATTACTTTTAAATCAGTTTTAGCACCTTTAATATGGCTGCACGAATATAAACACGTGTAAATATTTTCAAAAATTACGAGTAGATTACCATTAGATTTTTATATGAAGCGTTTTCATAATGATTTTGGATTAATATTATTTTTTTCGTTGTTTTTTTACTAGTTGAGGACGTTTTCTCTTTTTACAATCATTGCGTAGACAAGTAGTAAGAATCACTGATATTTCTACATAAGTGGTTATATATCATATAACGACAAAAAAGCACGAGGATACAATAAATTGAAAAGGACCCAATATGTGAAGAGGGGACCATTGCAAAAAGATGAAACCGACATCGCATGAAAATAATTCTGTGTATATATAGACACACACACACACACACACACACACATATATATATATATATATATATATATATATATATATATGAAGGAATATAGTTTTAAGATGTGCTATATTTATAAGACAAGTGCTCAATATCAGAGATAGAACGTGTGTAAATATAAACTGGCGACTGCGTCTAGCATGAAACAGACTATCGCCTATAAGTGTTGACTTCTATGTTCACTTATATATATATATATATATATATATATATATATATATATATATATATATATATATATATATATATATGTGTGTGTGTGTGGGGGGGGTATATATATATGTGTGTGCGGGAATAATTTAAAGAAAAACAGAGCATTATAAGGTTCCATTAGTTATAATTTAATTCACCAGAGATTTTTATTTCTTTGGATCTTCAGACTCCACTATCAAGGGTGAAAAAAATGAATTTAAAATTTACACTTTTGAAGGGCAGTATTAAGCTCATATAAGGTGAGATAGAGTGTAATGAGGAAAGCTTTCACACTTTCCTTCACCACCCTCTGTGTGACATGGTCGAAATTAGAGAGAGAAGAGAGAGTTTTAAAATTTATTTCATTACGATAATTAATATTGAGGAGGAGGTTGGGTATGGATCAGACATTGATCTATTTAATCGGTCAACTCACCGGAAATGATGTGGATAAAAGTAGAAACGAAAAGTAAAAAGAAAAAAGGAAAATGTGGTAAGTAAAGAGATAAGAAATAAGAGATGTACGTTGGGTTTTGAAGGAAGCAGAAGGGTGGTATAGCTTGATGTTCAGGCAATTTAGAAAAACATAGATTTTAACGTTTCGCAGTAATTTAAATGTTTAAATATCCCACAAATTAACTAGATTAAATGCTTGATAGGAATTTAAATATCTAACTTCTCCACAAATAAATTAGGGATTTAATGTAAACTGAATATTATATTAATAAAAAAATGTGACGTCCCCCCGGTGTCGCTGCGCCAAATGTGACGTCTGCCTAGCCGCGTCCGTCGTGCTATCCTGTCCTGTGACGACCAACTGGCCTGGTATTGGTCGCGGCACCAAATGTGACGTTCTAACCTTTTGGTGTATCGGATGGGAATCTGGTTAGATTCGGTATCAGCCTTGTCGTTCTCAGCTCGCCTCCAACGTCTGGTTAACGAAGTAACTGTTTTGATTTCCAGTCTAACCTACCCACGTTGTTAATTGATCTTAGGCAGACGAAATCAATCAGTCGCCCGGCCGTAATGCAAGCTGAGTTCGATCAAGGGTAACACCGCACAAGTATATGTAAAAGAAAAGAAAATAATAACCCGAAAAGTTCAAATGTAATAAAAAAAACGGATAACAATATTTTATATCTGGTTGCTGAATACAGGAGTGCGTCTTCTTCCAAACCCGCTATATGGATTCGTGACACTTTGTGTTTGTTAGGCGAGTCTTAACATCTTAAGTTGTTTGTTCTTTAAGAAACTGGTTCTTGATGTATCTTCAGGCGATATTCGTGAAACTTGTTTCGGTGGTGTGAGTCTAAGTCGTTCTTCAAAAATAAATTGTTCTTGGCTAGAAGTTGAGGTCGTGATACCTGGAATCTTTCAAGTCAGCTATCTGCGAGGCGGGTGCAACTCCAACTGCGAACTTCACTCAACTGCCTCTCAAATGGAACTCGAACTGGACTTTAACTCGTTGCGACTCTGCTTATATGGACGCCGACCAAAACCGGGGTGGGCTTGTCGGGATTTGAGGTTCCTTGATAATTCTAAACCCACAATCTACTTCTTTGTTTTCGGTCAGGAAAATTTTTATTATTTTCCATTTTTGGAAGTCTTTCGTCTTCCCACCTTCTTCTATTCTCATATTGGTATCTCACCATGCCCTCAGAGGGTGACAACGGGTTTCCTCTCTCTCTCACAGTGGCATCTCACACCTATCCCATTCAGGGAGGCGCAACAGGCCTCCCCTCCTTCTTCACATGATTACCTCCGCCTAACGCTCATGCCACCATTCAGCCAATGGGCGCTCAGCAGCGTAGGTGTAGCCAGACTAGCCTCAGTTTAATAAATCTTGCTCAAAGAAAAAAAAAATTATCTTCCCTTTTTTTTCTTCTTTTCTTTCTTCGAGGGGACCTCACACCCTAGACTCTTGTCTTAACCAAATCACCTGGAATTCCTCAATCAGATTTTCGCCAGCATCAAGTGGGTGGCCATTTGGACGTACTTGTTTTCTTGGTGCCAATTACTGATCCGATAAAATAGTTTCTCTATCATAGCCAGCCCTGACGATAAACAGATGCTCCTGCCAATGATATTCTGCATATAGACAAAGGCTTAACCTTTCCTTCATGGTGGTCAGCGGACACTTTTGTTTTTCTCGGACAGTGCGTGCTTAATTAATTTTTATTTTTATCTCTTTAGAATTCTGCGGAAGGTAACTTGTCCAACTTGAAAATTCCCTTTACCATTGCCATGGGCAGATTGGACATATATTACTCTCCGCCCCGTAACATAAATCATATTAAATTCCATGTTTTACTTTCTCGACAATGGAAATAAAAATCTTACCACTTTTCCTTGTCAGAAAAATAACACTGCTTAGTGTCCTTTTCGTGATGGCTTCTTATCACCTAAATTTAATTCTCGCCTTTCTTTTTACTTCTCTCTTTCTAGCGTCGTAAATAGTGTCACAAATATAAAAATAAAAACTTACTAATAGTAATATTTTAATATTGTGAATGACGGTGAAGGTAGTATCTTTATTAGTTAGTGTCTAATTAATCAATCTGAAGCTATTTTGAATAATCTGAGTAATATTTCTTAATTAAAATAAGATTTGAAGATAATAATAAAAGAATTTACTGTTTTTGCATAAACACACCACACACATATTTACGTAAATACGCGACCACATATATTCATATACATGTACACTTATATATATATAACCACATACACATGTATCGATACAAATCGACATACACGCACATACATACACAAATATTTACATACACATATACATATTTCCACACGCATCCATCTTTATACATATTTAAAAAAAATTCTTAAATAATACAGTTAACGTTAGACAGTGAATTTAGTGTTTAAATTTAAAAAAAATATATTTTTAAATTTAATATTTTTAATATTGTGAGTAATGGTTAAGGAGTAATATGTTAATTGAAATTTAAGTGATCAATTTAGATTGAAATTATCACCAGATGAGTAAAATTTCTAATTTCTCAAGTCTAATTAGAAATTATTTCAAGATGAAGTAAGATTAGAAGGGAATACAAAAATTAGAAGGTAATAAAAAAATTCTGTCTTTACATTAAATCGGGCACGGGGATATTTCCACACGATATTTTTCTATTTTTATGCTCAGTCATTTTTTTACCTTCCTTTAACCCGTAACGCTTTACTGACAAAGCGAACCCAACGTCTTTAATTTCAAATTAGTAATTAACTTTTTCTTTCCCTCACACTTTTTACACCCCCCGCATCTCATATTCTACTAATTTTTTCTAAGAAATATAAACCACCAGCATCATCTTTTAGCACAATCCTGTGCAAATTTCTTTCTTATACAGTACGTAGCAGCGAAACTCCCATGAGCCATTTGTTTACTTCCGGTAGCATAGACCCCGTGCCCGATGAACTGGGAACATAACCAAACGAAATTATAGTTGCACGGCAATAACGTAGGTGCGCGTATATGTACTAATATCTATCTATCTATCTATCTATCTATCTATCTATCTATATATATATATATATATATATATATATATATATATATACACACACATATACATATATATATATATATATATATGTGTGTGTGTATGCATGTGTGTATGTATATATATATAGATAGATAATATTAGTGGTATATATATATATATATATATATATATATATATATATATATATATATATATATATATATATATATATAGTTAAATTCCCAGATAAAATCAAAAAAAATCTCTTACTATAAAGATAATTTACATTAACCAGAAAAAAAGGCTTAGACAGAAGCGTCTATCTTCTTAAATTTGGATTTTTTAATGTAACTATAACAACAAGAACATTTCGATTTCATTTTTGCCTTGAAAAATCGGAAGACGAAACGCGTCGGCAAAATCTAAGATCTTTTTTCCAATTGTCATTTTATACCATATATATATATATATATATATATATATATATATATATATATATATATATATATATACGCACACGCACAATTTCCCAAGAAATGGAATCCAGGTAGAACTCAATGTCCAGGACAGAGTCAAATATAATATAAAATGCCATTTATATATATATATATATATATATATATATATATATATATATATATATATATATATATATATATATAAACTGTTATTCTCGAATCCAGCGTGATCTGTATCACCGAGTACCAAATCACTTCGATATTTATCTGAAAGGGACAAAAGGAAAACCTGGTGTTGTTCAGTGCAATTTTATCGCTCTTGCCAATCAAACATGTTTATGTACTGAATTGCATATTAAATATTTGCCAGGTGAAAATCTCTTTCCCGATGCATGTGTTTGTCAAGTGAAGGGGCTTTCAGAATACAATATCTTCTCTCAACAGTGCCTTCTTATATTATATCCGTTGAAAAACAACCAATCTGAACTTGGAAATCATACAAATACGACAAACTATTAAGAGGAAGATACGAACTTATATACAGCTATGTTACTGAGTCTGTATTTTCCACTTTCGTCCATTTATTTAATCTCTATTGCAAGGACGATTGGATAAGCGTATCATAATCTCCAGATTTTCTACGAGCAATCTAATGTTCTAATTTCGTTTTTCATTAAAATGTCACGATGAAATTATGTTTACTGAGGAAAACTTGTGGAAAAGTGAATTTTCTTCAATTATTATACTCATTCACACGACCATGCACATCCGTGCGAACACTTACACCCACATACACGTATAAGACAAACATATAAGAGGTCAACAGCAATGGCGACAATCTATTTCATGTGTGAACGAAATGTTATAGGCCTGCGATTGCATTGAAGCCACTCAGTGCCACTGATATCGAGCACATTCCACCATAAACATAACTTACTTGAAGTATATATATATATATATACACACACACACACACACACACACACACACACACACATATATATATATATATATATATATATATATATATATGTAATATTTTAAAAAAATATGATTCCTTAGGAATGAGCTCTCTTGTGGTTTGCGCCTGTTTAAAAAAAGAACATGGGCTTTACGGCTTTGAAAGTAAGAAAGTAGCACCATTCAACAAAAACCTACAGGAATTCGAAAAGGACCTACTCAATATAATCAATAACATCTCCTTCCACAAAAAGAAAAGCGACTTCCAGAAGCATCTAGACCAAATAGTCAAAAGCATAATCGACAGCGATAAAATACTAGTTAAATCCGACAAAACAGGAAACTTCTACAAATTGACCGTTGACAACTACAACAAATTAATTAGAAAAAAAATAACTAAGACTTATAAAAAAAAACATAATAACAATATAAATATGGTTGACAGTATCAGCGGAACTAGTAAAATTATTACTGAAAAATTAAAAATAAGTGATAGAGTGGGCAAAGTGGCCGAAAAGGAATGCTACATCACTCTTAAGGACCACAAACACGGTTCTGAGGAAGACCCCATTACCAGAATGATAAACCCAACTAGACCCGACGTAGGAAAGATAAGCAAAAAAATCCTGGAAAGGATCACCAGCCAAATTAAAAAACACCTTGGATTAACACTCTGGATTAACACCAAAAAGTTTTACCAACATCGACAATAAGCCTGACTGCACCCTAATTCAGTTTGATATTGTGGATTATTACCAGACAATATCAATAGTCCTCTTCACGACTGCCCTTGAGTTTGCTACAGCGTATTCTGACATAACTAAGGAATAAACAAACATAATTCTCAGTGCAAAGAAATCTGTCCTCATCCATAATGGGGACCAGTGGATTAAAAACACAAATGAGAATTTTGACATTACCATGGGATCTCTAGACTCTGCAGAATCTTCGGACCGTGTCGGTCTATTTATACTGTACAATCTAACCGCGCACCATGAATTAGAAATTAAGGACATCGGGAGATACAGAGATGACGGGCTCATGGTAGTGAGGAGCTCCACAAATTTTAAAATTAGAAAGATAATTTATAGTGAATCCGGAAAACTAAATTTAAAAACAGTAGTCAACACTAAATTAAAAAGAGTAAACTTCTTAGACATAACCCTAGACTTAATAAACAACGTTAACCTACCTTACAGAAAACCTAACACCAATCCTTTGCATGTACACTCTAAGTCAAACCACCCTACATCTATAATTAAGCATATACCCACATCAATAGAGGAAAGAATTAGCATGAACTTAGCTAATAGGGAAATATTCCGACAACAGAGTAATTTTTATAACACAGCCCTGAAAAATAGTGGATACAAAAACGTTGACATAACCTATAGAAACATTAGTACCAATAATAAGAAGAAAAGTAAAGAAAGGTCAACTGGTATACCCCTCCGTTCAACCAAATGGTCAGTATCAAACTAGAACATAAATTTCTAGCTTAAGTTGAAAAACACTTTCCAACTAATAGCAAACTTAGCGAGATCTTTAATAAAAACACCTTAACTTACAGCTACACTGAAAATCTAGAAAGAATCATAAAAAGACATAATAATAAAATCCTGGAAAAACATGCATGCCAAAAGAGTAATAAAGCTCTTAAATAAAAATAACAAAAAATCATGTGATTGTAGAAACCCTAAAGACTGCCCGTTGGAAAATAAATGCCTCACAAAATCCGTGGTATCCCAATGCACTATCTCATCCACTGAGAGTCCTAACACTGATAGGATATACATAGAGTCAACGAAGAATAAATTTAAAATTAGATGGAGACAACACAAGAGCTCCTTCAACAATATTCAAAATAGAAATCAGACATCTCTATCCCAATATTTCTGGAATCTAAAAGAAACGAATAAAACACCAAAAGTAAAATGGAAAATAATAAATAAAACAAGAACTTGTAAAATCTGGGATGGGTCACATGCCCATCAACAAATTTTCGCATTAAATAATTAGCATAAAAAATAGATAAATAAATAAATTTCATAGTTTAATAAAAGTCTTAAAAGCATAGCCAAATCATTAAATAGAAAAAACCCTTTGTGAAGTCGTCAAAAAACAAATTGTAGTTCAGTGCAACACGTTTGTATATGGAACAGCCATTGGAATAAACAAATAAATAAAGAGATTAACAGATAGATAGCAATAAAACAAAATCCTCTCGACACTTAACGACCTGCCGTCGCGCATTGAAATTTCTTCCGCTGTAATTAACTAGACGGTGACCGCCACCATTAGCTTTGAAATAGATACCCCACTCTACCTTGGTATAACCTTTCCGAATGTGACGAATCTGTAGATAAGAATTAACATTCTGACCACCTGTCCAAGATAGCCGGCAAAGCCGTTTCCATAGTAATTAATGTTGCAATGGACCATACTTATAAACACGCGCAAACCACAAGATAGCTTATTCCTAAATTTTCGCTTGGGGATGAAACGGGACCCAACACCTTGATTCAACTTAATTTTAATAATTATATTGATGGTTTCGGCTCTCGTTTTTGAAACATGAGAATTCTTATGTAGCGAAGGAACCATATTTTGAAAAAAATATTACAATAAAAGCTCTACTTACTTCTTAAAAATAAAAACGAAAATACTCAGGAACTCCGGAATATTTACCTGACGTGTTCCTTCCTATTTTTCTGCATACTGCTATCTCTCTCTCTCTCTCTCTCTCTCTCTATATATATATATATATATATATATATATATATATATATATATATATATATATATATAAGTGAACATTAAAGTCAACACATAGAGGCGACAGGCTGTTTCATGCGAGACGCAATAGGCAGGCCAGTCAGGGAGCCTGGAGATTGCGTCTAGCATGTAACAGTCTGTCCCCTCTAAGTGTTGACTTCAATGTTCACTTTTATATTTACACACGCTCTATCTCTGATATTGAGCACTTTATCCCATAAATATATCACACCTTAACAGTAAATTTCTTCTCATATATATATATATATATATATATATATATAAAATAGTCCGGGAAATTACTGTGCCAAAAAAAAGGATATTTAAAAAAAGTGCTCAATGCACAGTTCAGAAAATTAAATTAAATTAAATATTATAAAATGAAAACATTTTTACCCTTCTGCTCACCTCGGTTTAAACCATGTCTTCAGGTAAAAAATGATCCTCAAAGCATTCTTTTTTCTTTTTACATTACGGGTGTCAAGAAGTGGAGAAGATGTGGAATAATAATTTGACTTCCCTCGGGGTTATAGTGTCCGAGAATATGTTTGCCGACGTGTCTAAACGTTGACATAATCTTTGATCTCTTATTCAACATCACTGCGTGATCGGGATATGTATCAATACCCAACGTCTCTTCCTGGCACAATCTACAGATGCTGCCATTTGCCTTATCAGATCTGACCCTCCTCAAAATATTCCACTGCATACATGAACTTCTACTATGTTGCTCTTTCGACCTCCAAACATAATCCGCCAGCTTTGTTCTATGCTTACGGTTCTGTATTCTAAAGAAGAAGCATGGTTGTACCATCATTTCCTGAAGGTACGTTCAGTGCCCCAAATATGAACATTTGCTGAGGCATTGTCATCTTTAACCTCGGCTTGGTAAATCACACATTCTGTGCAGCAGGCCCCGTTTAATGGGCATTTATTTTTGTTTCTGCAGTTGCATAACTTATAGTTTTCGTTGCATTTTTTGTAAGGGTATGCATTGGGGTATGCCTAATTGAAATTGCCTGATATATGCACGTCGCATTCACATATATCAAAACAAAATTGGGCTTGATATTTGAGGAAACCGTATCAGCCGATAATCTAAATTAAACATCCAAATATTGAACAAGATCCCTGTTTATTTCAGCAGTGTTTTCAAAATCCAATTCTTTAAAACACGGATGAGACCTCAAGTTTGAAACATAGTTAGTGCGGAAGGATAAAGTGTTTTCATTCATTCATATATATATATATATATATATATATATATATATATATATATATATATATATATATATATATATTGTCATCCACAGATAGACTTTTTCGCTGTATCACAGTTCTTTAGTGTGGCTAGACGTACGTGTGTATGTGTGTGTCTGTAGTGTGCATTTAGGTAGCAAACCTTCATTTATACATGTTTCATCAATGACGACAAAAATGGTGCTATGATTAAGTATTTTATTTAATTTTTTCTTATATTCGAACAAGTGTTTTTTTTTTCTTGGTACAGAGTGTGTAGAAACTCTTGAAATGTTCTGTAATTCCGCGCGGCTTAGAGCACGCAATTACATATATATCCTGTATATCGTGTGTGTCAACAAAATTGTCCAAATCATGTAACAGCAAAGTTTTCCGCCGCACAAATTGTATAATAACAAAAAAACTACTAAACAATTCGAGTTTCCTTTTTCTGTTTTTAGATAAGGCGTTTAGCCATCATGACACCATTTGTCGTAAAACTCACTGAAGAATCGTTTGTGCTATACAGCTAGAAATAGGACAGCTTAAAACCGTTTTGTGTCAGCCCCACTGTCTTCCCAAATAAACGAGAAACCTGTGAGATACCTTGTTAATCCGAGACAGAAAGTTAGAAGAATAGAAAAGATGAAGATCATCTTGAATAAGTTGGATAAACCTGGAATAATATATATATATATATATATATATATATATATATATATATATATATATATATATGTGTGTGTGTGTGTGTGTGTGTGTATGTGTGTGTCTGTTCCCACATAATAAGGCGCGTGTGCTTGTGTGCGTGTTTCATAAAATAATGTTTTATGCTATGCTCTATTAATGAGTAAATTAAAAGTGTTCAATATCATAGTGATAGAGCGCATGAAAATATAAAAGTAGGCACTGAGACCAACACTGTGAGGCGACTGCTTTGACGCACAATTTAAGGGCATGTAGGTTACTGTGGATACTTCATGCGACATTTTTTTATATGCTGTACAATCGTGCATTATGGGTAGCAAGTCCTATTGCATTATCCTAAAGCATATTGTGTGGGCCGTAATGGTTAGGTATCAAATTATGCCCGACGCTATTTTGTAGAAATAGTTGTCTATCTGACTGCAGTTATTAGATGTCGTGTTCTTTTATTTGTTATTTGTTCTCGGTGCAAATGTAACTGATTTTTAATGTGTTTCCATCTAATATTTTGTAGAGATTATATATATATATATATATATATATATATATATATATATATATATATATATATATATATATATATATAAGTGAACATTGAAGTCAACACTTAGAAGTGACTGTCTGTTTCATGCTAGGCGCAATCGTCAGGCCTGACGATTGCGTCTAGCATGAAACAGCCTGTCGTCTCTAAGTGTTGACTTCTATGTTCACTTTTATATTTACACACGCTCTATCTCTGATATGGAGCACTTTATCCCATAAATATAGCAGATCTTAAGACTATATTTCTTCATATATATATATATATATATATATATATATATATATGAACTTTATTTCAATCTTTCATAAGCTTCCGTTCCTTAGCTTTGATTAATTAATGATGAACATGTCATTTTCGTTTATGATCGATTTCATCACGTTTCTATTGTTAAGCCTCGAGAGTAATTATACATTCTTATTGTTCAACGTAGAGTCCAATAGTGTTATAATAGCCTCGCAGAATATATATTTAATCATTTTTAACATACAATAATTCAAATCTTACTCTAACAAATGGACAATTTTGCTTTTAGTTTTTTGTCCGATTGCAGTTATATACGACTTGAACAATTGTATTCTTACACCATATATATATATATATATATATATATATATATATATATATATATATATATATATATATATATATATATATAATAAACTAAGAAAATAAAGAATGAAAAAAATAATAATTCAAGAACCCTAGAGATCAACCGTCAAATATAACGTTAAACCAAACTGAAAAGAAAAAGAACACAAACGATAGGCATTTTCTATACAATAATAGACATAAAAATTAAGCAGCCTATTGACACAAGTCAAAAAGAAGAAAAGAGAATTCGGACCGCTACTCGTGTTTCTCGCTAGCGCATAAAAAGGGATAATATCCCAAAAGATATTTCTTAACAGGTAGATGACATTAAACATAAATCTTTAGCTAATATTAAAGGACTAGAATTTTAAACATACAAAGTAAAGACATTATATTAATATGTTCCTTTCTTTCTTACATGATATGATTTCTAGAGATTTTGTACTAATAGATAGTCAAATGAATCAATCGTCAAATTCTCCAAAATATTTAATAAAAGTCTTAGATAATATTATTCAATTTACTTATGTTCCAAACGTTTAATATGCACTGTGTCACGACTTAATGAGATTATAGAATCCTCCACATTTGCCTGTCACCTCCTACTGGAAGATGCACTCTTCCCCAAATAAACCTTTAACCAATCATCATTTTACTTTTCCAAACTCAATCCCCCATTAATTAAAAGGACACTAAAATGTGGCAAAGTTAAGACAAACCTTTTTTCCCGCGCAGGTCCCTGGAGCCTATTTGGAAACCCGAAAATCTATAAAAGAGTCGCTCGACTTAATTAAAGTTAGTCAGACACTGAGTTTCGTGAGATATCAGCAGACCCCACGTGTTCCAACACACTGACTCAATAACCACTACCAACCTCTCAACAAAACAACACAACTAGCACAGCTATTGCCGCGTGAAGAAACTTAACTTACAATTAACTAAAAAGTGACATTATCACTACAAAACAGTTAAAGTCGAACAACTCTTCATAACTTAAATCAACACTAGAAGTTGTCACACATATACACACTATCACTTGAATTTACACAATTGTCAATATTCCTTGCAGAGATCAAACTATTTTAATTCCACAAACTTAAACTATCAACCTTTACTCACTAAATTTCTGCATGGACAATCTTTGTAAACTTATCTCACTTGCCACATTTAACAAGCAACTTATTATCACTATATGTCAAATATATATATATATAAATTTATGTTATTGTTGAAATCTCTAATGACGTTGTTTTCAGTAATTTCTTGATGTTGAATTGTCTATTTATTTATTTTTGTTTGATTTATTTGTTGTGTATAAATGCATTACAATCACGCACATTCTTGGCCTTCGCAAAAAATCACCTTCTGATACATCTTACTCAGCATAGATTCCGCAACAAACTAATTTTTTGCCACCTTCGGATCTGGGCACATAGGGCCTTCGTATGATGTATGATGTATACGGTGGCAAGTGAGAAACTTTCTCGTTTTGGCGTCTATTTGTTTAATATCAGTTACGGTCCAGTTAAACATTATTGCGCCATTAGCTTAGATACCGCAACGAGATAAGGAAAACACGCGGCAAATAACAATTCTTATTAATCAGTCAAATGCGTTAAAAGAGACAATAACCGAATTTTTACAATCAAATAATTTGATCTTTACCCTTCCGC
The DNA here is from genome assembly GCA_963932145.1 of Acanthosepion lycidas. Taxonomy (NCBI): domain Eukaryota; kingdom Metazoa; phylum Mollusca; class Cephalopoda; order Sepiida; family Sepiidae; genus Acanthosepion; species Acanthosepion lycidas. The sequence goes on along the minus strand of OZ010582.1, from coordinate 13,063,202 downwards.
ATCTAATGAATAAGAAATTGGTGTTTTTAACGTAATCGAAAGTAAATGACATGTTTTTCATATATTCAGATAACTACAGTTATGAAGGAATTATAAAAATATCGTTATTTATTTAATTAAATTTTATTTGTTTCTCGGATTGGGCAAAAAGAAAACTCGAATGGGACTTTGAGAAAGGCGGCAAACATTAAAGTAAACCATTTCTATTTACAAGCTTTCGTTTTTATCTGGCTACATCACAAGAAAGTGGGCAAAAGCACTAAAAGCCAGTGGTTAATGAGAACACGTTAGTGAAGACGGATGCACGATCGAGAAGCGCGACAGAAGAAACTATTAGAATAGAACTTACGGTAACAACAAGGTTTTTGAATAGCAAAGATCCAATTAATTCATCTTCTCAATATATACATTTATATATATATATATATATATATATATATATATATATATATATATATATATATATATATATATATACGCATGTCTCTCTCTTGCTCTCTCTCTCTCTCTCTCTCTTTATATATATATATATATATATACATTGATTTTGTGCGCTTATGTGTATGTCGAGTTGTATCATGTTGAATGATAGTGACATGCATAGCATGCAAATTCCAATTTTCCTAAAAGAACTGTCACACAGAAGAAAAGTTCCGCTCTTATAAATCCTATATCTCGGAAATGTAAAAATCTCAAGGATCATTACATGTGACGGCGAATACAAAGGCGAAGATAGCGACAGAATGACGGCAGGAAAACTTCATAAAGATGCTATCAAATGTTGCCGCCTAATTGTGCCCTCAGGGAATCCTTCGATGCCTGTCTAATAGAGCTTCTTTTCTTCCAAGACACGTTCTCCTTGTCATTGGCTGGCAAGATGAAGTAAAAGAGAGGTGTATAAGGAATGTTTGGGAATACGGAATGAAAAAAAAAGAGAAGAGGAAGATTTTTATTTGGCAGGTAATGTCTATGGAAACGACTCGAACTTGTTGCAGAATTGAGTGTTAGACGAAAGAACCAAATACAAATGGCAAGAGTGAAAAAGATAAAATTACACAGCTGTCAAACAGAAACCAACAAGACTGTTGTATACGTACAGAAACATTGTATATATATATATATATATATATATATATATATATATATATATATATATATATATATATGTATATATATATTTCAATGTACTGAATATACTGTATTTTACAAGAAAAGCATGGTTTTGTTTTAAAATTCAGATGCAAAAATAACCCGTTCTTGGCTTCATGCTCATGATGGATACTAAATCAGTCAAGTAGGTTTGGTTTGGTTCATTTTGTTTAACAGCATATCAACCTCAATCGGTTATTTATTGCCGACAACATTTTTAGGATAGATTCGCATGAATAGAAAGTGTATTCTTTGGTTTAGATTGGTTTGGTTTATTTTGTTTTACGGCATATCAACCTCAATGGGTTATTTAATGCCGACAACATTTTTAGGATAAATTCGTATGAATAGAATATGTATTCTTCGGTTTAGATTGGTTTGGTTTATTTTGTTTTACGGCCTATCAATCTGAATGAGTTATTTAATCTGACAATTTTTTTTAGGTTAGATTCGTATGAATAGAATATGTATTCTTTGATTTAGATTGGTTTGGTTTATTTTGTTTTATGGTATATCAACATAAATATGTTATTTAATGGTGATTTGTTTTTAATTGCTGGTAATATTTTGTTTTGTCAATAATCTGTTTCTGGTAATACTTTTCCTTCATAATTGTTTTACTGGTAATAATTTATTTGAAAAAGTATTGCTGGTAATAGTTAACTATTTACCCATAGCTGGGACCCTAACAGGTACTACCACCCCGGCTCAGGTTGGATCTGGGAACAACCGCCATTAAGAGGTGGTTCCACGCTCTTCGAAACCTCCTGATCAGAGGCACTGCTGCGGGACGTAATTTATCGTCTTAACCAGGACGCGGATGTAGTTTAACTTCTTAGAACAGGACAAACAGCCAATTAGGAATCTAGGGCAGGATACAGGAATTCGTCTACCCTACTTTAAGCTACGTATATTTTAGGATAAGCCTCGCACCTAGTCCCTCTTCGGCGCGAACTACGCTTATTCCATTTTATCACATTATTAAAGATTAAGCTCCGTCCTGATATCTTAGTCTCAACAACTGTTGCTTTTCTATGAGGATGCTTTCCCAACCAATGCAATCTTAACCTCTTCAAGGCTAGGGTCTAGACAAATATCCTCGAAAAAATGTGCCTTTTGCTTTTACCAAATCCACTCGCAACAACTGCCTTCATTAACCCTATAACTTGAAACGGCCTTATATAAGGTGGAAATTAAATTCCCTCTTAAAGAAAAAAAACACTTACATAAAAAAAACAAAAAAACAGCGAACAATAAATAATAAATAATTTGATAAATACCAGAATCTGAATTAGTGTTGAATTTATTTTTCTTCTTAATTATATCCGCGATTGTCTTAAAAGTGGTGGTAAAGATCTTGTTGCATCCACCAGTATGACTATTGGTGATTTAGTTCTCTTGCTTAAAATGTATACTTTTCTTGCTAATGTACTAACGGGTTATTAACTGCTCCTAATTTTCGAAACTTGGGGACGCTCTCCGTCATTATAAATACTCTGCTATAATCATTTATCGATTTCTTCTTACTTTTCTGCTTATACGACAACACGTAAATCTCTCGCGGGAAACGCATAAACAATACATACACACACTCGTATGTACGCACATTCATACACTTTCCGTCCTTTGTCCCCAAACCCTTTCCACATTCATTTGTTACGCATATTATTGTCTTTGTGGGCACCTAGAGGTGGTGTAATGGTTAGAAAACTTGTCTCGCTAGAACAATTGCGGCTGAGTAGTGAGTTCAATTCCCACTGGGTGCCCCTTACTTTGGGCTTGGTGCCACATCATACTGGAAAAAGCAGGGCACTTCTAGGTGGTGTAATGGTTAGAAAGCTTGTCTCGTTAGAACAATTTCAGCTGAGTAGTGTGTTCGATCCTCATTAGGCGCCCCATACTTTCAGCCTTATGCCGCATCCATGCTCCGCGTGGGAAATAGCCATATTATTGTCTTTGTCACTTGTAAACGTTTGTTTTTAACATATTATCATTTATTTGTACACATATATATGCTTTTTTTTTGGTTTTTTTCTTTACATTTCTTTCAGTGGACATATATTGCAGTCTACCCTGCTTGCTGTGGATATTTCAGGAGATACATACTTGTAGCTCAACGCGGCCAACAAAAAAATCGTAGTATTAGGGATAACTAATTTTCTAACAACTTTAATAGAAAGACGGCTTGAAAGTAGTTAATTTATTGGTGGATAAGATTTTAATGCCAGCAGGTGAAACGTCGCGTGATCTAAATACCGGCATCTACGGATTCGAAAGAGATTTGCGTTTGGACAATCTATCAAAATCTCTTGTATTACACAGGGAAAAAAAACTAGCATAACTTTGATTTTACTAATGCCAAACCAATTAAATAAACAATTTTTTTATGAGAAAATACAATGAAAGTTTAATAATATCATTATTACTCACATCTAACAACATAATATTTTTAATATTTTAGCCGCCCTGAGAAACAGTGGATTGATCTCTAGAGATTAGTTTTATCATTATTATCGAATAAACAAATTTACTATTATTTTGCTTTTATCTCCCGGCATGTCTCTTGATGTAGTGTTCTTTAAATATCTGTATAATTTTACTTATTTACAAATTAGTCTTTTTTTGAAATTTTATTATGGTTTTCATGAATAATTCCTTGATTAATTACCTATTTCCTGCTCTCAAAATGGTATTCATCAGAACACTTAGATCACAGTATGAAAAACTGGAATCAAGCAATGTTGATATTTTGGTAGCACGATTTTAAAATCTGAAAAATTTGGAAAAAAAATGTACAAATTTCTTATATACTGAGATACATTATGGAAAATGAAATACGAAAAATGTTTGAATTTATCGAGCTACCTTATTTATAAACTCATTTTAACAGATATGTTTCAGTTGTACGTTTAAAGAAAGATAGGTTTTTGACCGAAAAAATTTGAAAACTGTTTTCAATTTTTTTTCTGAATGTTCCGTCACTTTTGAAATGTTCTACTGACTGAAGCAAAAGAAAAGCTTTTAATGATCTTATATTTTAATAGGTTTGTTTTTACTTTCCCTCTGATTTTGGAGAACATCTCCTTTTCTATTGACCAACGTAAGATACTTTCAACTTGAATTACCCGCTCGAGTTGCTGGCGATGAATATCAGCAGTGATAGCTATTCTATTTCCCAACATATCATAAGGTACAACACTTTTTCTATTCCAGCAGGTACAAACGAAGAAAGACTATGGATATCTGTTGGTGTTGGAACTGTTTTCTCATTTTTCTATGGCAACTTTTCTACTTCCTTTTTGTTAACACGTTTTTCATCATCTGTGAGAAATCGATGTCAATATGGTAAGATGGAATTCCCGGATTAAAATCATTTGATGGTGGAAAGCTGTGTTCGGTTCTCAAGGTAAATCACATGTTGAAGAGAATTTCCATTTTAATAATTGTTCGCATTAACAATGAACTATAATTGACAAAACAAACGATGATAAACTCATTCTACAGGCAATTTCCTATAATCCACTCTTTGCTCGACTTTTGATGCTTGAGTCACAATTCATAGTGATCAAATACATGCTTATGCAAATTAATTGAAACAACGGCTTTAGTTTCCTTTCTTTCACAATACGATCCCTTTTAGATCCACTTGAGTGATAGCGTGTAATCGATATCTATTTTTTCTTCGGATTAAGTCATTTGAAGTGGTATGCAATAATATGAATCTATTTGCGTGAAGAAATTGTTTGTCTTTGAAAATATTGCGTCATTCGTGATTGCGTCAAATTTTTATCACGTCCAGAAATTATTGTCACGGCTGTTGATTAGTTGTCATACGGCCGTTGACTGCGACGGATGTTACACCATGGAAGTGTACAAAAACATTTTAACGCAGCATGAAAACACTTACCAGTGAGCAAATCAAAGTGCTATAGAGTGGCTCGGAAACTCTCCTGATTTAAATCCAATCGTTAATCTGTAGTCAATCTACAAGGAACGACTTCGGGGAATAGACATACGAAGTACTAACATCTGCACTGGTTCACATTTCATTGGAAAAATTGGAAAAAGTAAATAATAACAGAGTTATTAGTTTTGTGTCAATTAATTTGTACATGGATCAATTTAATAACGTTTCGAAATATACAGCGTATTCAGAATTCTTCATGATTTTCGGTCAGTTCTTACAACCGTATCTACAGCATATAAAAGGAGTGGAATATACAGTCGAGTGCAAATTTGAAGAAACGTAATTAAATATTGTTGGGAGCAATATAGAAACTTGAGATTGTTTTGTGAATTCCGGCTGTTCCTGGTCTTGAAAACGAAATACAGTTACCAACGAAGACATACAACAACATCAAAAAACAGATTCCGCGGAGAGTAAGACATGTAAAAAGAAAAGAAAAGCAAATACAAGATTTATCAAATTGGTGCTAAGAAAGCATTCTGAAAATTATAGGTTATTGGGGATAAATAACACCCGTAAGAAATATGAATACACATCCAGTTAAATATGTCTCCTGTGTTGTGCACTAAGGTGCGAAGATTTTCTTTTATTCGTATCGTGCCTTTGATGTTCTCTCCAAGCAGTTGATCGTTCTTTGGAAAGTGACCTTACAATAGTTCACTGCGGTGTGTTAAGCAA
>OZ010582.1:13024908-13052408 GCA_963932145.1 Acanthosepion lycidas | reverse complement strand
ATATAAGATTTGTATTGCGATGTCTATGGTTTATTTAACAGGGACGTTAGTAAACTGATTTCATTGTGTAACGAGGCATGGATATCATTTAGTTTATGCAACATATCAAGGAATTCATTAGCGGAAGCAACGTTACATTTATTTGGCAAGTATGTTTGGATCCTTTTGTTTAGAGATTTTGAAAATATATCACGGAGTAGGTATTTGAAATATTATGCGATCTAGAGACGAAAAAGGTTTTTAGCTTATAATAATTCAGTATAAATAACTAGGATCCACCGTTGACGATATTAGTTCTAATTAGTCAGTTAATTTGTGACTTGAGAAGTTTGGTGTTATTTTTATATAATGTCCTAAATTTGGCTGACAAGGTGTACTGCAATTAAGATTTTATTCAATTTTCTTTTGTTCGTATAAGTATTTTTTCTGGTTTGTTTTGGTCTGGTTTGTTTTGTTTTACGGTATATAAACCTCAATGTGTTATTTAATACCGACAACATATTTATTGCTGGTAAAATGTCTTTCTTTTTTTTTTTCAAAAATGTATTGCAAGAAATATTTCTTTTCAAAATGGTATTGCTGGAATAATGTATTGCTGGTAATAATTTTTTACAAAATGTATTTCTGGTATTATTTTTTTACACTTTTTTAGTGTTTCGACCCCAGTGTATGGGTTAATTATTTGCCCAGAGCTGGTACCCGAACAGGTGCTACCACCCCGAGTCAGGTTGGATAAGGAAACACCAGTAATTAAGAGGTGGTTCCATCCTCCTCTAAACCTCATGATCAGTAGTAGCCTTGCTGTCGGACGGAGTTTATCGTCTTACCCTTACATACATACAGACATACACACACACGCGCGCATATATATATATATATATATATATATATATATATATATATATATATATATATATATATATATATAAACGATAGAGACTTCCCCACAAAAAATAGCACACCTATAAACATAAATAAACTATTAAGATAATTATAATATATATATATATATATATTTGGATATACATATCCTTCGTATATAAAACATATGACAAAATATATAAGAATCATATTATACCTAATATGTTTTTAAATATATGTTTCATATAATAAGAGGCTACTAAAAAAGTTAAACATTTATCCAGTTACATAGAAAATTCTTAATAAAACTAATTTCTGATAAAACATATAGTATAAAAGTCGAGTATATTTATGGGTTCTCAATATCAGTTTTAGAGCGTATGTAAATAAAAAGTGAGCATTGAAGTCAACACCAAGCGGCGTCAGTCGGATTCTTGCTTAAACGCAGTCTAATTTCACGAAGATAACAACCGATTAACTTTTGCATATCCATTTATGTTTTAGATACTTTGCAATGCCTTATGTCAAACTCACTCTTCGTCGATCCATATATGTCCATTTGCTTTTGTATACACTAAATGGCAAAAGCGTATATGAGTCATTCATAACACATGTGCTTATAGATTATATTCACGCATGAAAATCAAACGCAGACTGTGTATGTTCGATGGATTAACCATTTTTTCGATTATACTGTAAATATTCCTGGAACCTTCCACGTTTCTTAAATATTCTGTATGTGTTAATTTCAACATTTTTCGTTAGAAACACATATAATACGCTTCTCGATCCGTGAGAAAATTTTCCAGCTTTTTTCGTATTCCTCTTCTTTATATGGCGTATCACTTCAGGAGGTTGGTGATCATGGCTCTCCACAATTTCCTGTCCTACGTAGATCAATAAATCTTCCCTTTTTGTAATGCCTAAACTATGTTCCGATACCCATTTACTCAAGCTCAACAAGTAGGTTATGCGTTATTTCCCTCTGTTACTCTCTCCTGTGAGTACCAGATTTTCCAAGCCGTCTTTCTTCCATACTAACCCGTTAAACCTCAACTGTCTCTTCCTGATGTTAAACATAAGTTTACTACTTTTTTTCCATTTTCTCTAAAACTTCGTCGATGCTCACATATTCGGTCCATAGTATCCTCATCATGCTTCAGTAGGACTACATTTCCGTTGCTTCAGTATCTTCTTTATCTTTGATGAGATTGTCCAACATTCACTGCCATATAGGAGGACAGATATCGTGGAACAGTTCATTATTTTTATGTTTCTAACAATTTTTTTTCTGTTTCTTAATACTCTTCTAAGCTTTTGGAAGGCATCTTTCGTCATCCTAAATGGCCTTCGAATTTTGAAATTGTTCCCAGATATTTCAATAATTGTAATTATTTGATTGTGTTATCTCTGATTTATAATCTATACTTCGGCCTCATCCTTTTCTGTTTTTCTTGTACGTAATATAAATGAAACATTTTAAACTTGAGATGAGAAGAATGTTTGCATTGATAGGTAATCTGACAATTTTTTTTTTCAAACTCAATATGAATAAATAAAATTAAACATATATCATTTCTATAATCTTTATATTCTGATGATGAGCTTTTAAGATCTTAATATTTTTGAACATCGAGGTATTCTAATTTTGATACATGCTGAAACTTCTCATGCATATTTGAACGGCATGAAACCCTGGATGAAAATCTGTGTCCTAAGGAAATAATATTTGATCTTTAATTAAAAAAAAAATGAAAACGAATTATATTAAAAGAAGAAATGTTTTTTAGAAAACCGAAATTCGCACACTTCAAATTCGTATCAGCATTTCACGCAATCCCATTTCCTGAAGTCATGTTTCATGGCTGGAGTCAGAAATTAAAAAAAAAAAATTCAATTCTAATATGGAACTTCCTCTTCTCATTCAAATATTTCACTTGCATATTTAGCTTGCTCCAACATTTATTTATAATCCCATCGATAATTCCTCTAGTGTTCGTGAATATTGAATATTCCTTACAGATTGGCGGCTTGAAAGAAGAGTATTAGATTCACAGCTAGCTGGCAGAAGATATTATTTGAAATGAAAATTAGTCGATATATTTAGAACAACATTTGATGTACAAGGGTTCCAATAACCTTTTAATTTGATACAATCAAATTCTGAATCAGATCAGCCAAAGGAAAAATAGTTTCCTTTGTTTTCTTACTTGTTTCTTTGTTTGTTTTAAAGGGTGTTCCAATAACTTGGAACGATTTTAAATGTGAATTGATTTTAATCGTCTAATGTTTTTATTCTTTTACTTTCAAATTTGGCGGATATTTGGACGATATTATTTTTCACATATAATTGTCCTAACTTAAATAAGATGTTCTAGTAGAGAAATAAATAAATTTTCACCAATAACACTGATTTATTTACTGCTGACTTTGATCCCTCTTAATGAAACAACCTTATATATAATCCCTCTTAATGAATCACATCTATCTATCTATGAGAAAAAGAGAAGCATGACACAATTCACTCCGCCAGAAATTTGGAAACGTTATGCTGTACTGCTTGACAGTCGCACCGGAATCTCCAATACGAACATTTCAAAGTTTTTGGATGTCAATCTGATAACAGTACAGAGGATTCCAACAGAGATGAGTCTAATGCTTATTACGATGATGTTTGGGGTAATCACTAATCAAAGCGACGTTATACCTCTATTTATCTTCCCATAGGGACTTAGACTCAACACGGAAGCCTACATCATGTGCCCTGAGAGGGTTGTGATCAAGAGGTGGCCGCTAGTAGACACTATATATAGCAACAGTTCACTGAACAATGAAACACAAGCAGGAGAACCCAGTCATGGCTTTCAGACAATTTCTGTGACCACGTCACCTATTAAATCTGGCTACCTATCTCCCCAGACAGCAACCCCTTTGATTAATATGTGAGGGGCGCAGCTGAGCGAGAGACCAAGAAAATTCCTTGTAACATCAAAAATGAACTGAAGTCAAGGATTATAGCAGCATTCTCCAAGTTAAACAAGGAGACAATCCAGAAGGGATGAAATATATTTCGAAGTCGTCTTGAGGTCATGAAACAGATTGCAGACGCTCGGTATTGACCTCAGTGTACACATTTATATTTAATTTTTGTCATGACAATACCAATAAATATAGTATGCCTTAAAACTATATTTTATCATATATATATATATATATATATATATATATATATATATATATATATATATATATATATATATATATATATATAAAGAAATATAGTCTTAAGGTGTGCTATATTTATGGAATAAAGTGCTCAATATCAGAGATAGAGCGTGTGTAAATATAAAAGTGAACATAGAAGTCAACACTTAGAGGCGACAGTCTGTTTCATGCTATATGCAATCGTCAGGCCTGACGATTGCATATAGCATGAAACAGACTGTCGCCTCTAAGTGTTGACTTCTATGTTCGCTTTTATATATATATATATATATATATATATATATATATATATATATATATATATATATATATATATAAGAGTGGACACTGACATAAACACTAATTGGCGACAGTCAGTTTCAACCCATATTTGTTGTTTCGGGCTTGACTCTTTATATATTCTGGTCAATGGTGTATTTTGCTCAGTAAGATTTATTGTAATGTCCTTGAGAGAATTGTTGTGGCTGTATCGATTATATTTCAAATTGTTTTACAGGTTATTGAGTAGAAATAACTACAGCTCCCCCTGCTGTTATTTGTAGGTATTACATATTTGTTGTTGTTTATTATTATTATTACATATACTTCCGTTTATGTCTGCATTCGGAGTGGGTTAATTTGTTTTCTATTTATTTAATTTGTTCATTTATTAAGATTTTTTGTTAATTCTATTTCTTTTTTTTTCTTTTTTTACCGAGGTGACATGTCTTATTTGCTTTATTTAAAGAGATTGCTTTTTGTAAACTATGTTACATTATCTAAGTTGTAAAGGATATTCCAATAGTTTGGAGCGATTTTAAATGTGAATTAACTTTAAGCTACTAATGATATATTCTTACAGATTTGTTTTCTTTTTCTTTTAGATTTAGCAGACATTTAGCCGATATTATTTTTCATAGATAACTACCATCATTTATTAACATGATCCAATCGATAAATAAATAAATTTTCGCAAATAATACTGATTTATTTACTACTGACTTAATGTCTTAATGAAACTCCCGTATATATAATCCACCTTAATGAAATACCCTTTATATGGCGCATATAGTTGCATTTTTCATGTTGGAAATTTGCAAATATTTCTTTTTATTATGCCATGGCATATGTTAATAATGTAGTAAAAATATTTTTTTTGACCGTTTATTTGATAACCTGTGTTGATCTGGGAACGTGATTATAGTTATTTTCTCTTCTAAATTTTATGGTAGTAGGCTAATGTTGTTTTCCTTATTCCTATGATATTTTTGGTATAATGCGTTTTTTTATTATTTAATTTCCCCGAATATGTTTACTAAGAATTGTGCTTTTTTGACTATTTGCTATACGTAAACAATGTTTTCTGTTGACATCTATGTATGTTCTTTCTTCGTTATATTTTGATTTTACAATGGCTTGGTATATTACATTATTTTGTAGACAATTGATATTTAACGTGCATTCGTTCTTTACACTGCAAGTTATAGGTGAGTTTGATTTGTGCCGGTGGTCTATTGTTATTTTCCCGTTCTGGTTGTTTTTATACGATGTGTCCTACGTTCTCGGTGCATCTGTAGCTGACTTTTACTGTGTTGCTCTTGAATATCTTTTGTAGAGTTCTTGATGTTGGGATTTGTCTGCGTATGAGTCTAATGAATATTTTTCATACGTTTGTTTTGAACTTTTTGTTGTATTGTGGGTTGAACCATATGATGATTCGTTTCCCGTTGGCTTCTTTTGTACTACGTGGTCTTTATTTGAGTTTTGCCAAAAATCTACAATCTTTTCAAGCTGTTCATATTTTTATTTCATTTGCTTCGTTAAAGTTGGAAGAATTGTCAGTTAACTTATGGTGAATTGATTGTGAGATCTGCTTGACTATAGGTACTTGGGGGTTGGAAGATTCGTATGTAAAGTAGTTTGTTTTGGGTTTCCTATTATTTATATCTACCTTTCTTAGATTAATTGTGACATTTAGGAAATTTACTTCAAGTTCGTTTTCATGTCTTTCATCTTCCCACATTTTATAAAATAATTTTGATATTCTTTTCTGATTTGATCTGTGTTTTGACCGTTACTTTTTCTTAAGATTATAACCTCTTCCCGGTACCTGCCTATAATATTTGTAACGATTATTCTCCTTATTCCTTATAGTAAATGTATACTTAAACACTCAAAGGTATGCATCATCAAAAGTCCCCATTATAACGTTGCAGGTCTTAATTATTTTGCAACGTTTGTGCTCATTTTTATTTGTTCTTGAACTAAAGACATGACATTATCTGACATAGATTCGGTTATAGAACGGTTGGGATCTTTTATATCTAGCTGTATAAATTTGCTATTATGTATAGAGTTTAAGTTGCAGAACAAGTCTATAGTTGATACTTGTGCTTTTTCATTGGTTTACTTCTAACTTCCTCCTTAGCTCAGATTTAATACTTTCTCTATTATTTTTTTAATGATTTCTCTTATTATTTTAATTATTTTACTTAGCTCATGAGCCTGCATGTTAGGTTTCTACTGAGGTTTTATTTGTAGACTTTAGTGTAATGAATGCTTGTGATTTAGCGACACAATTTATTCAGTCGTTTACGTCTAATGTTCTATTTTTAGAATCCATGTTAATATCCTATTCTGTAGTTTTTGGTCTTTCTCTGTATGTTTGAGTTACGTTCTACTTTAGTTGGTTGTGATTTGTGGGTTTAATTCCTATAAATTTCTAGTTTTGTCCACTGCGATAAATACATGAAGAGACCGTTATAGTTGTATTTCCTTTTATTTTTTCCTGAAAATCCTGTAATTCTTCACGTTTCTTATGGTTTTCCATAAGTTAGTAAAGTCTATTTCGAAGTTGTCTAATTGCATGTATTGTGGGGAACATTCCCAGGTTTTAAAGCTCTATTTTTCTTTGAGGGTGGTATTCATGTTAATTTCTTGTTAAAGAAATAATACGTTTTCATCTTATTCTTATCATAAGGGTTTCTATTTTTTTCTATTAAATCTAGTTTGTCGGTGTATGATGAGTTTGTAGTTTTAGGGATTAGACGTGTTTCAATTTTTCAATGTACATGAAAGGCTATAAACATAGCGAAATTGATCTACTCTTTATCTAAGTATGATAACAATATGTGTTTAATCTCTGCCATATTTATGGGTTAAATGCCGATGCTGTTAAATGTCAGAGTTTCAATGTAAATATAAAAATGTTCACTAAGGTGAAAACATAGAAGTGATAGTCTAATTCATGCTTGAATACAATCTTCAGGCCATGTGTGCTGCGTTTTAACTCGACTATTTTTTATATGCTGGTTATGCCAACACTTAGAGGTGATATATATATATATATATATATATATATATATATATATATATATATATATGTAAAAGTTAACATTGAAGCCAACACTTAGAGGTGACATTCTGTTTCATATTAAACGCAATTGTCAAGTCACGGTGACTTGATGACTGCGTTTAGCATGAAACAGACTGTCGCCTCTAAGTGCATTATGATTAGCCAGGTTTATTTTATTATAGTAACGGTTAGTGGGTGAGCGGTTACGGTTGTGTTTCATATTATTCTAAACGCTACCGAGTGGAAATAATTGTGGATCCGTAGGAAAAAATATTCATTAAATTCATAGAAAACCACTTCCCCCATAACAATCACTCTACACGCGATATTCAACAGCCACACAATAAAAATCAGTTATAATTGCTCAAACGTGACACAACTCATGAAATCACGACAGAAAATTAAGCAACAAGCAACGCGAACGAAACAAATCAACCTGTAACTGCCGGGAAAAGTTCCTTAAACAACAACTGCCTCCAGTGCTATATAATATTAGGTTGCTGCAAAAATAAAGACGTAACAATGTCGTTTTTTGACGTTAAAAATACGTCAAAAAACGACATTATTACGTCATTATTTTTGCACCAAACTAATATTACAAACTCTATTGAATTATGAGTAGATTACGAATAAAAAATATACATAGGAATCTCTGAAGAACTCTGGAAATAGAGATTCTCAACACAAACTATACTTTATAAACAGAAAATGCCCTAATAGCACAATTCTTTTCCAAATATCTATGGCAAATTAAAAAAAAAACAAAAAAACAAATGAAAACAAAAACGTAATGTGGAATAAGGGAAAAACTACCAGCTTACAACAATAAAAACAAAAATTGTAAATTATGTCTTGGGGAGAAAATAGCTAAAATCACGTTCCCAGAACAACAATAATTACTAAGTATCTGTCTATATTTCTGAGGTGAGGTATTATGTTCACTATTTACATTATTCGGACTATTTTCCTATTTGTCGCCATATTTAGTACAAAGATTCGGGCATTGTACGCTCCGGCCATCTTCAGGGGGTTGGAATGTCGAACTGAACCCTTTATTTCGCTCACTGGGGTAGACTGTTCTAGTTCCACGTGTCATGTTTTAATGGATGCCAGTTGTCAGTTATCTCCTGTTAATTCTCCTCTCCAAGTTCTCCACTGCCTTAGCCGAGTATTGAACTCCCACTCTTTGGGTCCTGTCACTGGATCTAACTAACACCTTTATCCACTGTGACATGTGTTCTAAATAAACCATTAGAACAATTTCGCCTACGTAAATGAAAAAAATCGCTAAATAAAAACGAATACCTTGTAAATTTTTAGCATAAAGGATGAAAATATATGCACTATATACAACTCAGATAATGTAATATACAGTTTTCGAGGCATAAATTGTCGTTCAAATTCCGCAAAAATGAAAATAACACTGATATCTGATTTTAACATATATTTACCAAAATTGCACAGAAAATATCTTAAGATTAAGTTTATTCAATAAAATCACCAGCCGATTTCGGATTCTGCATCTCTTCTGGATGGTCTCTTTGTTTAAGTTGCTGAATGCTTCAATAATACTTGACTTCAGTTCATCTTTGATGTTGCAAGGAGTTTTTTCGGCCTTTCTCTCAACTGTGCTTGATGCATAATGATAAAGGACGTTTTTTTGTCTAGGGTGTTAGGTGGTCAGATGTAAGGGTTGTTATGGCCGCAGGAATTTTTTGGCAGCCATAACTGCTTGTGTGGCTTGATGCAGAGCCCTGTTGCCGGACTTCGGTTTTTCCAGCAGCCAGCCTCTTGACTCAGAGCGGCAATACCTTCTCAAGACCACTTGATGTAGCCCTCACTGTTCAGTTTGAGGCCCCTGAAAAATTCGTGAGTTTTTTCTTATTAGAACGATCAAAGTGTATTTTCTGAGCTGCCGTAACTTTCTAATCACCAACAAACTCAACCAACTTTTTCCGAATCCTCCTCAGAGATTGACACTCAAACATTCCGAAATATTTGTATTAGAGCTTGCCGTGCGAGCGCCAAGCAGTACAGCATGCCGTTTCCAAATTTCTGACAGAGCAAATTGCGTCATTGTGCTATTTTTTTACAGAAGGTGCCCAACTGACACTCTGCAGTCGACAAAATCAAAAACAAAGTACCCCCATGCGCGAAATTAAAATATAAAATGGCGACAATTTATCCATCACGCCCTATATGTTAGGCAAATCTAATAGTTGAAATAAAACAAAAAGTATCCAAAAGCTTTGGCCTTGTTTTATACAAAAATAAAATTAGGCATATCTAGAGTGATGTTAAAAACTTGTCTATATTTCCTCCATAATATTTACACTTGATCAAAGATTTACACGCCGCCATTCTCGTTCGATATCCATCAGAATTCGATCACGTGACACAATCAGTAAATACACGCTTTTTCCCATAGTCGCTTTGCAAAAAGGACACTATATTCAGTTTTTCCTCTCTTCCTGTGGTTAGCCATTTCATTCACGCATTTTCTCATCTGAATGGTCATTGACGATGAAGCTGTAGGCTAGATATTTCTTGACTGTTTTGCATGGTCATCGAAGGTCATTTTGCGCTGGGAAGCAAAAAAAATAGCATTGATTCAACGTATTTTGACCTTCAGTTCCCAAGGCCAAAGTGTGAAGATTCCAGTTTAATCTGCTTAGTCTTCTGGATCGTAATGCATATCCAGCGGCGCGAAAAGGTCATGGTTACATCTCAATTAAAAGATTTCGTGGATGGTTTTCAAGGTAGACATTCTTCAGGTTTCATCATTGAAGTATTAATCATCTGTTGAAAACGCTTATCTATTTGTTTATAGAAATAACTTATACATTTATATTTATGAATGTTGAGATTAGCTCAGGTTGGGTGCATATATCGTACATAGAAATTGTTAATATACTCATTTGCTAAATGCTTATAGGAAGAAAAATATACGGAAAAAACAAACAAAAATCCTTATATGCAATTATGCTGTTTTAATGTTAATATAATGTCGACGTCGGACGTTTCAGTCTAATAAACCATCTTCAGGACATATTCATAAAATATAATTAACGTTATCAATTCAACATGACAAAGACGATGGACATAAGAACAAGACTTATCCAAACAAATAACTTAAACGCTGATCATATAAAACTTTCAGTTATCTGTTTGGATAAGTCTTGTTCATATGTCCATCGTCTTTGTCATGTTGAATTGATAATGTTAATTATATTTTATGAATATGTCCTGAAGATGGTTTATTAGACCGAAACGTCCGAAGTTGACATTATATTAACATTAAAACAGCATAATTGCATATAAGGGTTTTTGTTTGTTTTTTCCGTATATTTTTCTTCATACTGTCTCGGATCTATATCCATATATTTGCTTACATAAATGCTTATATATATATATATATATATATATATATATATATATATATATATATATATATATATATATAAATTACAATGAAAACATTTTACATCGCTACACAAAAGCTGTCATGCTTCAGTAGTAAGATTGTACTTCTTCAGTTTCTAGTAGATAACTTACATTTGTGCGTATATATATATATATATATATATATATATATATATATGTGTGTGTGTGTGTGTGTGTGTAAAAGTTAACATTGAAGCCAACAATTAGAGGTGACAGTCTGTTTCATATTAAACGCAATCGTCAAGCCACGGTGGCTTGACGACTGCGTTTAGCATGAAACAGACTGCCGCCTCTAAGTGCTGACTTCACTTTTCACTTTTATATTTACACACCCTCTATCTCTGATATTTTGCACTATAAGACTATATTTCTTCATATATATATATATATATATATATATATATATATATATATATATATATATATATATATACCCAACTATAGGATTGGTGTATACGGAATAAATTCCAGTAACACAAAAATGCTATTCTTAAAAATGTACTAAATACAGAGTAGAGCAAATATAATTTATTCGAAAATCATAACATAAATATGTTATAAATTCACTACAAAAATAGCGCTTTCGTTTCACACTTCTGGTGTCTTATCAAGTGATGGTGATGAATGTAGAATAAAGGGTTTTAAAAGGTTCAAATCGAAGAAACAACCTTGCTAGTGGCCTTTGTATAACGGCATAAATAAAAAATTATACAATTTAATAAATAAACGAGGCGTCTTCTCAAGTGTGGGTATCGACTACAAACAACATTTAAATAAAAAAATCGATTGGATAAATAAATA
This sequence comes from Acanthosepion lycidas, assembly GCA_963932145.1. Taxonomy (NCBI): domain Eukaryota; kingdom Metazoa; phylum Mollusca; class Cephalopoda; order Sepiida; family Sepiidae; genus Acanthosepion; species Acanthosepion lycidas. The sequence goes on along the minus strand of OZ010582.1, from coordinate 13,040,743 downwards.
AAATAATTCTATTACATTAGAAATCAGTTTCTTTCGGTTAGGATAAGCAACTGAGCAGATGTTTCTAGAGTTTGAGAAAGGTTTACGTTTGTATGACTCACTTCAATTTTGCGTGACCAAGACGATCTAATGCTCGTCGAAACTATTGAGGATTTCCCCTGCCAATGGGGATGTGGTATCAAATCCTGTCGGCGAATGCTTATATTTTTAATAAGATTTCACGAATATTCAGGCTGGCAAACAAAAAGAAATATAATATTTAATAAATAAACGGGCCGTCTATCCAGATATGGGTATGCACTAAAAATAACGCTGAATTAATATAATCTTCCTGATTAAGAATTAAAAATCCAACACTTCTGTAGAAATATATATTTATATATATATATATATAAAATTTTAAAATTATATTTAGATATAGCGTATTGTTACCTAAACACACCTTTTAGAAAGAATCTTTAAGTATACAAGTACGAAAAAAATGACAAAAAACTTTTTGTTTAAAAAAAAGAAAGCCCAGACGACATGCGTTTAACTGATGTCAGAATTCGTTGAAAAATACACCCCTACCCTCACTAAACTTAACCTCTTTTTCGAACGTAACTTATAACTGATACAACAATAGTTAATAAAAATGAGCATGTTACCGCTCCTGTCTGAATGATTGGATTTTTCTGTATCTTTGGAACGGAACTAATGACTTTAATTTAATTATATACATAAATTTGAAGTTTTTAGCTTCAGTTTTTTAAACATGGTTATTACTGTGTAGCGAAGAAACCATTTTTTAAATCAGTTAATTTATAATATTTATGCTCTGTAAATTTACATTGAGCACTGTTTTGTACAAATAAAACTAAAAAATATATCAATAAGAACACCGGATTATATATCTTTCTGTTCTGTTCTGTCTTTAGGGAGAGAGAGACACGTGTTGTTAAATTTACGTAACTCAGATGCAGTAAACAGCTTTGTATGGAAGGAAAAGTGTTAAAAGATTGTAGAATGCAAGATATTTGGAAATCTACTGATAGATTGAATTTGCGTTCATATCATAATAGTTCATATCTTTTTACTATTCGCTTTTCATTTTCTTTCCTTTTTCTCATCAGTTCGTGGTATGCTTTTTTTCCCCAGAAAAATGAATTGAAAGTTCATTTCTTTCTGGCTTTAAAACGGTTACTACATTTAATCTACGTACGTCCTAAAAGATGCTGAGAGAGAGAGACTGGCAGACAAAAAGACGGACATAGGTACAGACAGAATAAGCGTAGAACCAACTGCCCGCAGGCTACACGTTGTCTCTTTGATGCAAATGCTACGTCTGTGCGTATGCAAATAAAGAGCGCCCACTACCGGCCTGTCAATCATTTATCTGCTGGAGTGTTTCTTAATCTTTGCTGATGGAAAGATTTCAGTCAGCCTTTAATATGTCAATCATAGATTTGAAACCTGAGGTTGTTCAACAAGTACACTGACTCTTTTATGCGCCTCCTTTACATTTTCCGATATATGCTGCCTCCTCTGAGCGAACTTGATTCTGCTATACTCTTTGCAACCTCCTGGCTAGAATTTTCTTTTCATTTTGTATTCATCCTCATCATCCTTCTTCTTCCTCTTCTTCTTCTTCTCTAAGTTACTTCTTCTTTGTTCTCCTCTACTTTTTTCTTCTTCTTCTTTTCTACTTCTCTACCTTATTACTTCTCCTTCTGTAAGCTACTTCTTTTTTCTCCCCTATTCTTCACCTTCTTCTTTTTTACCTTATTTCTTCTCCGCCTGTAAGTTACTTCTTTTTTCCCCCTATAATTTATTTCTTCATATTCTTCTTCTTTTTCTTCTTCTTCTTCGTTTTTGTATCTTCTATTCTATTTCATTTCAACTTCTCTTATTTCTTCTTCTCGAAGTAACATCTTCTTTGTTCTCCTCTATAATTTATTTCTTCTTCTTCTTCTTCATCTTCTTTACTTCATTTCTACTTCTCTAAGTTACATCTTTCATCTCTATAATTTATTTCTTCTTCTTCTTCTTCTTTACTTCATTTTTTCTTCTTTAACGTATTTCTTCTTCTTCGTTTTTATTTCTTCTTTTCTACTTCCTTTCTACTTCTCTAAGTTACATCTTCTTTGTTCTCTATAATTTATTTCTTCTTCTTCTCCTTCTTCTTTACTTCATTTCTACTTCTTTAACGTATTTCTTCTTCTTCTTCGTTTTTATTTCTTCTTCTTTTCTACTTCCTTTCTACTTCTCTAACATATTTCTTTTCTAAGTTACTTCTTCTTATTTGTTCTCCTCTACTTTATTTCTTCTTCTTCTTTACTTTATTTTTCCTTCTTCTCCTTCATTTCTTCTTCTTCTCTAACGTACTTCCTCTTCTTTTACGTCTTCTTCGTTGTTGAAATCGAAAACGTTTATAATCAGTTGATTACTGAATGTAATAGATTCGAACTCTGCTCTCCGATTTCCTAATCCGAACCGCTATCCATTACTCCATCGTGCCTAAGAATCCTAAATGAATAATGCCTTGACGATCATGACACATGCATTACATTAAATTTCATCGATGGAGCTCAGCTTTTGGGAGCCATTGTGTAGTTTTTTACTTATCAATTCGCTTTTGAACATTGTTTTATTATAATGTACTCGAAATTTATTCTAAACTGAATGGCATGTACATACCTCATTACAACTGATTGACGAAAATAGAAATTACACATCACTCAACGTAATATGAGCATGTCTAAAAAATACCATTTCAAGAGGGTGTCTCTTGCATTTTAAGATAATAACGAATTGCAGCATAAATTTTCTAACAATTTTTCATGTCATGGGTAGGATCTATAGATTATATAAAAACATTCATTTACTCTAATTACTCATGTTACCGGAATTCGGGCGAAAGGAGGAAAAAATAAACAATCGTATTTCTCTTTTCATCCCGACTTCAGACCTTTGTGTTTTTAAAATATTTTTTTATCATTTCCCCATCCCATAAAAGGCAATAGAGTCACTAAGACGCAAGGGCATTCTGAGTGAGAATTTGAGAAATGAAAACCCTTATAAAATAGATAGAATAACAAAAGAGCGGGAATTAAGAAGACGGAAGTTAACGGTTGGCAATGCTTTTCAGTTTTTGAAAATCAAATCAAGAAGCTGGAAAACACGAGAAGTTTGAGAAAAGAAACTACTGACATTGAATAGACTGCAAATATCACTCAATATTTTCACGACTATAAAAATAAATCTTTATCTAATACAGTCACTATCCTGCAGAAAATGAATATATTTGCCCGGAATTAAATGGATAATTAGAGAGAGATTTCCCCAATTTCAAAATAAAAGTTGCCTGAATAAGTGGGAGTATTCATTAACCATGGTAAGTATTCAGCATATGTATAATGTATATTAATTACTAATAATTTTACTATATAAATACACTGAAAATCTGATTGGATGAAAACGTCAGAGGTCAACAAATTAAGTTATTCCAATAGGATTAATATGTATAATGTAAACGCATTGCTAATGGTTTTAGTAGAGAAATATATTGAAAATCAGATAGGTATATATCATCAGTGTTCAGGAATTAATGTTATTTTTACTGAGAGAATAACATTACTATGTATAATGTAAATGCATTGTTAATAGTTTTACTATCGAAATATATATTGATAATCAGATAGGTATTATATAACATCAGTGTTCAGGAATTAATGTTAGTTTTACTGAGAAAATAACATGAATATGCATAATGTAAATCCATTGCTAATGAGTTTACTATATAAATATATATTGATATTCAGATAGGTATATATCATTAGTGTTCAATAATTAATGTTAGTTTTGCTGAGAGAATAACATTACTATGTATAATGTAAATGCGTTGTTAATGAATTTCGTATAGAGATATATTGGCAATCAGATTGGACTATATCGTCATTAATCAGAAATTAAATCTCGTAATACTGACATAGTGTTTGTTAACGTCTCTAAGCTAAATATATTCTTAATGTTTTAGTAATGTACTGGAAATCAAAATCAATATAACGTCAGTTTTCATGAATTAACTTTAACTGACAAAATAATGTTAGCATCAATAATGTAAATTCGTTTCTAATGGTTTTTACTACAGAAATGTATTGATAGACAAGTAAGAATATCTTGTTATTGGTTAAAACAAACGTTACTAACAGTCTTGGCTTAACACCTATAATGTAAATATGTTCTTGATTATTTAACTGTAATGGTTAGAAAGTTCGCATTCTTAATATGAGACCTAGGATCGAATCTCTCCAGGGTCGATTTTTTAGAAGGAGACTTCCTGATGTTATCGGAGTGAAAGCGTAGATCCCAGTGTGCGGCACCTTTGGAAAGTGCCTGAAATCCATACCACGGTTTGACCCAAACCTTGTGAGTGAAATTGAGTAGACGGAACCCTTGGAGGTCGTCGATAGCTGAGCTAGCACGAAGTTACAAGTCACTATGGCCGAGTGCTTGAACGTGATCGCCTTGTTCAAATTGATGATAACACGCTATTTTCCAGAAACTGTAACTAAGGTTTGAATAAACACGAATGCGCCTGAGCAAGCGTCTGCAATAAGGATTGCCTAGTCTCGGCTATCATCGAATACATGTGGTCATAAATTTTACTATAGGAAGAGTGTGTTAGCATTTATGAGGAATTAACTTTAACAATTATTGTCAGAAAAGGGTTAATATTTGTAATGTAAATTAATTGGTAATAGTATAATGATAGAACTATATTGAATGTCATGAAGCACATTGTCTCTCATTGGTTAGGAACTAATTCAGGCATTTGGTCAGTTCATGCTTAGACCTGCTATTGGTAACATGTAACTGAGTACGACCTGCCAAATGGACGGGTGGTTGGGATCTAATACCGAGCTTTTTCTCTTGGGTAATAGGGCGACATATCACGCTGTAGGGCAAAAAACAAAACCTGTGTTTTTCATTGGAGCTTACGGGTAACATACAACATGAGAACCTTCCAAGATATCGTGTCACGATATAAAATCTCGGTGTACTTAAACTAGCATGCGTGGCTGAGTTAGCTTCATGAAAGATATCTAGTCTTGTAAAACCTTGCCGCTGAACGTTATGAAAATGATCCTCTGTCAGTCAGGACCCATCTTGTTATGTACGAATTACTTCTCCTGCTTCAAAATAAAATACTAAAAATAAAACGGCTATGTATGTATGCATGTGTTACTGACTGGATATATCCATACATCGAACATAATTATACTGAATTTATTTTTGTGTAAATATGCACTGAATATCAAGTGATTATCCAAAAGGACTCTAAATAAATTACTATATAAATGCACTGAGAAAACGTTTCACATATTCAGGAATTTATGAAGATTTACTGATAAAATAGGGTTGTTATCTATATAAAGAAAAAAAAGTTAAGTAACATATTTCTCATATATATCATTATTTAAATCCTGTTCTTTGCCAAAAGGAAGTTTTTATCAAATTCAAATATTTCGGAACCTTTACTGTTCCATACGTTCAGAATAGATTTAAGATATTTATTCGCATGAAGAGAAAGAAAGATTCGGGTGTGCGAAAATGATAGCAGCGAACGTGAACAAATAAATTGCCGTTTCTGTTATATATTTCAGATATAATGAAATATGTACGAGACTGATCACAAGATCGGTTAAGAGAGAAGGATTTGCCCAAGGTCTTCTGTTCAAGGTTCGAGCGCCAGCTAATCCCGGATAGAGGAAGTAAATCCTGGAATTAAAAACCCGGAAAATTACTTCGTTGATTGAGCATTCGAGCGAAAATCCCGTTTTCAACCCTTGCTCTAGATTTTAAATCTACCAACGAACGGCACAGATTTGTTAGCTTCAGGTCAACAACGCGTCAGACAAAACATTGCACTATTGTGGGTTGTAGGCTAAAATATAATGACTTCTTATTTCATTTACTTCACTGAGAGTTCGAGCATGTGTAAATTTGAAAGTGTCCAAATTCCGAACGCTTCCTTCTCGATTTTCTAAAGATTAGTAGAAGAGAGATAGGCATTATGCAGTCGAAATTCTTACCACAGGTGAGCCTCGCAGACAACATGAGCAACTAAATTAAGAACGATAGTCAATGATATGGTACCAAAATGCTACTGCGAGCTAACTTGGTGGTTAGGAGAGTTGCGTATTTGCAATTGATCTAAGATGATTACAGTGAAATTCTACTATTTTTATACGATGTCTTATTCTACGTTTATACAGCGTGTTCCATTTTACACCTTGTTCCTTTAGGACATGGGCGATCATGGATCACCACAAATATCTATCTTTTCTAACACGAAACAATACTGTCCTTGGTCAGTCAGTTATCTGCCATGCGTGATACACGCTTAGACGATCATGTATCTTTTGATACATGATTGACGAAGCAGGTTCATCCCCGCAGTAGGTTGCTATTTCTTTTTGCGGTAGACCAGTTGCCATTCAAGGCAAGAGAACCCGGTTTGTCTAGCTGTCGGAAGAAGAAAATGATTCATACCTTCCCCAAGCGTACTAGCATGTAAGTGAATGTAATGGATTCGACAGGAAATCGAACTCAGCTCACCGATTCCTCAAGCAGAGCCGCTATTTATTACTCCGCCGTGTCTCGTCCTGGTTATGACAATAAATTACATCCGGCAGCAAGGCCTATGATCGGGGAGTTTTGGGGAGATTGAAACTGCCTCTTAAATAAAGTAATTTACTGGTTCACTATGACTGGGTAGTAGCGCCTGTTAGGTTTCTAGCTATGGGCAAATATTGAACCCCCAAACTGCAGTAAAAATAAATAAATAAATAAATAAAAGTATAAAAATACATTTTCACTGTAAAAAAAGATACCAGCAAAAGACTTTAAAAATATATATGTAAATTTAAAAGATATATATATATATATATATATCTATATATATATATATAGAGAGAGAGAGAGAAAAAGAGAGAGAGAGATAGAGAGAGATAGAGAGAGAGAGATAACTAGACTCGTTTCGAAAAACCGTCGAATTTTTGATTTGCCAATAATCAAATCAATCTCGAGGGAAAAAATGTTTTAAAAAAAGAAAGCGCTACAAACATGAACTACTGCCGAAAAAAATCGCACAGATGCAGGTCTGAAGCCCAAAGAAAAAACCCCGATACGAGTAGACAACTAACTAACAAAGGAGCTCAATACAATCGTAGAGCAGACCTAGATACACCTAGTGAGCCAGACAAACCTACCTAGATTTCACTTAAACGGATCGTCAGGGAAAGTATGGCTCCATACTTTCCCTGACGATCCGTTTACGTGAAACCTAGGTAGGTTTGTTTGGCTCACTATGTGTATATATATATATATATATATATATATATATATATATATATATATATATATAGAAAGAAATATAGTCTTAAGGTGTGCTATATATATATATATATATATATATATATATATATATATATATAAATTTTTGCAACATATTTTTTTTAAAGTAAAAATATACAAGCAATAATTTTTTGTAAAAATAAAAAATACTCATGGTCCCAAGAAAATTAAATTTCAGCATTAAATGAGCCCTAAGCAGTTGATAATGCTGTTAAACAAACAAACTAAACTCTATTATGTGCCTTACTGTAAAGCGCACCAACTGAACTACCATTCATTTACACAAATTCATTAGTCTCTGTTTTCATCTCTCTTGATTTACATGTCTTGTGGGTGTCAAACATTCCAATTTCTCTTTTCGCGTTATGTGTTCCAGTAATTTCAACACTAATGATGATACTAAATACAAGCGTTTATTTTGTTCAGATTTTCATTAAAACTTCCAAATTGTCCACATTAACTGTCCATGATATTCACATAATCCCTCTAAAAAAAACGTCTTTGTAGCCCCAAGTATCTGTGATAAAATCGTTCATCATTTACAACAACTACATCCAACAGTAAGGCCTCTCACCAGGTTTTGCTGAGCATGGAAACACCTATTAATTGCTGGTGTTCTCTTGTCCAACCTGACTTGGGGTAGTAGCACCTTTTAAGGTGCTACTACTTAGAAGGGTCCCACCTATGGGTAAATAGTTGACCCCTAAGCTAGGGTCAAAACACTATGAATGTCTAAAAATAGGTTTTAATACCAGTAATACATTTTTTAAAATGGTTATTAGCAGTAATTAGTTTTTGAAGAAAGAAATTATTACCAGCAATGCATTACCAATAATACATTTTTTGAAAGAATATTAGCAGAAATAAAAATCTTGTTGGCATTAAAAACCCATCGCGGTTGATATGTAATAAAACAAACCAAACCAAACTATAAGGACTGGCAAAAAAAACAAAAAAAAAAAAAACAAAAAAAACTGAATGTTCCACTAAAACATAACGTATCATTAGGAGAATCGGTTGGATGTACTCATGATGTAATGTAATATCTTCGAAACTTGACTGATTGTCAGTTGTATTGTTCAAAGAATGTAGTACAATTATATATTTTTCAATTATATATTTGTAATTATTTGCAGTAGATTGTTTTATATGTTTTTGCGTGAAAATGTTTTCATTAAACACTTGAAGGTGAAGATTTTCCTACTGAAAACAAGATGCTTTTCTACTAAACTTTGATGGAGACGTCGCAGCTTCTGTAAGGTATACATGTACCTGTATTTTATATTGTATTTATGAAAAATACCCGAATGATTCCACCACACAAGCAACACCAACTTCCTTCCATGAAGCTCATCTTTGGTGACGATCTGGGAGATTTAGCCTTGTAAAATCCACTGTTTTGTGAGTTGAATATTGTTGTATGGAACATATTTTTCATTACCCCTTAAGATATGTTTAAAGAAAGGTTACTTAGGATGATACATTCACCTCAAGCAAGGCGAGAAGCCACTAGCACGCAACGGGTTACAGAGAATTGGAGTGAGACCAAATAGGAGTGATAGAAGAAAGGATGAAGAGAAGGATAGGGGATAGATCAAAGCATCTAGAGACGTCGATTGATTTATTGATTGATTCGTTTTTACGGTTTATCAACCCTCTGAAGGCTAGTTTTTAGATTGTCAGAATTTTTTTTCAAAGAATGAAATTAAAGGAGTGAGGCATTTCTGAGATTTGGAAATCCTACTGGGATTCAGCCACAATCTTAACATAAAATACACAGATGACAGAGTACTGATAGCAGACATGGAAAAGAAATTGCAAAATCTCCTACGAAAGGTAGCGAAGGAGAGAAGAAGGGACTAAGCATAAACTACAAGAAGACAGAATGCATGGTCATCAGCAAAAGGATGGGCCCTAAATGCGATTTGCAGGTCAAAAACACTAGCATCAATCAGAGGCGGAAGTTTAAATATCTGGGAAGTGTTTTGACAGAGAACGTTAAATGCGACACTGAGATCCGTAGACGTATTGGGATGGCCATGGACGAATTCCAAAAGCTAGAGTATTGCGAGACAAGAGGATTTATTTGGTAACGAAGTAAAGTATACTGAGCATTACATGACATATGTCCTCTTTTACGACAGCGAATGTTGAGCGGTCTCCTCAAAGATGAAGAAGATACTCAAGGAGAAAAAGATGTGGTTCTAAAGAAGGATGCTACGGATATCATGGGCCAAGCGTGTGAAAAGATGAGGTCATAGAGAGGATGCAAACAAGGAGGAGGCTTATGCTTAACATCAGAAAGAGGCAGCTGAAGTTTATGGGAGACGTATTGAGGAAGGAGGTCCTGGAGAACCTGATACTCACAGGTTGAATAGCGGGAAAAGGAGACAAGTAAAAGCAACGCATGACATTACCTGGCGAGATTAAGCAAGTGGATGACAGAACGTGCTCTGGGGGAGGTAGAAGAGAGACAAAACTTATTGAGAGCTGCAAAGGAGAGGGGGTAGTGGAAAGCCATGATCGCCTACGTCCTGAAAGGAGACGGCACATAAAAAGAAAAGAAAGACAGGTTATCAAAACAGAGCAAGTAGAAAGAACTATTACCAGTGAGAAGAAAAAAAGACCATAGATGCGAATTACGAATGTATCGTTAACAAAGAATAGAAAATGTGATATCTAATTCCTAATATGCCTTCAAAAAGCTAAGCCAGCTATAAAAACATGGAATTTTCTTTAAGAAGTAAAAGTGCTGAACTGTTATCTTATACACAAAGTACAGTGTATGTGTTTGTGCGTGTCAAAGCAACTACTCCGCCCCCATTGATCCGATTTCAAAGATTCATAGTTCATTCAAAAACCCTAGAAAAGTTAGACGCTGGGAACGATTTTCGTTGAGCTCAGATTAAGGGTTGCCAGATTATGCGAGGCTGAAATATATATATTAATATATTATACTAGCCATTATCGTTACTTTCATAGCTTAAGGGGAGTAACTCTTATTTTCCTTTTGTATCCGAAATTGCAGTGCACGTTTTATTAGAAACTATCTTAAAATCCGAATTATCGGGTGGCATTTAAGGTAGATCTTGTGGAGAACTCTTGGTTTGGCCATCATCACAATAGCTAGGGAGCAGTAGATGCGATAGGCATCAATTAAATAAATTTTTCGTACAAACAATTATTTGTATTTCATTGGTGAAAGAAGAGGGGACAGTTTATAAGATAAAATTAATATAGTGTAAAGATGAGAAGAATAGACATTAGAATTAGTTATACATTCAACCTTTGAAGTGTTGGAGAAACATAATAGCAAATTAAGTAAAACTCTATTATGGATTCTATATGAATAAATACGAAATTGACGCGTAATTATCCAGAGAATTCTGGGGTTAAAAAGACCAAAATCTACAGTAATTTATATGCTAGAAGCTGAATATCTTTATTATACATTATATGCTTCAGGTTTAAAAAGTATATTTCATTAATTAAATATCTATCATTAGTTTTCTTTTATTCAAGGTTTGTTTTGATTTTCATATCAAAATTAGTTTTATTTAAGAATATTGTCTTATAGAGTGTTTGGAATTTGCATTTCAACAATTTGGGATCTATTTGTAAATAACTAACTATATCAAGCCAATTTTTTAAAATATTTCAATTAGTGAATATTCCTATTTTACGAAGTGATAGCGACAGGGCGAAGCCTGCTAGTGTAATATAAATCATCTTATATAATAGTGAATAGCGTGCAGTCTTCTAGCAGATGAAGAGAAATCTAGAGTCAGAAATATATTGTTTTACGGAAGAATGCTGAGAATGCCGTTGATGAAGTGAGAAAACAACAAAGTTATTTTGCGGAAAATGGAAAAACAAAGGGTACTTTTATTTGATATCAGAAACAGGCCGCTGAAATTTATGGAATGCATAATGAGAAAAAAAGGCTTGGAGAATTTGAGACTTACAAAACAGATTGATGGCAAAATGGACAGGGTAAAGCAGCGGATCACCTACCTGATGTGTTTGTGTGAATGGATAGCGGGAACGTAAGCTGGGGGTCTTAGGAAACGGATGAACGTTATTAAAATATTACAAAATATAAGAAGTTGTTGAATGCAATACGGCACATAAAAGAGGAATAAGAATAAATATAAAACATTTCCTTGAGAGTGCCTAAACTTTTAGTAGTTCCTGTTAAAATCTATTATTTCCTGCGCATTCAAAATACACCCTTGTGAAAATGATTTGAAACAACTGCTTCGTTTAATTTCTTTCTACATACGGTCAGTTTTAGACCCATTGGCGAGTTGACTTGACTTAACTTGACTTGTATCGGTTTTCACCCTGGTCGGATTGAACCGGCTTCCTCCCGAGCAAGTATAGCATCACGGACCATCGCTGCACACGCTCGCTGATCCTGAGCCAGGTCACACGAAATGGCGGACCAATCGCGATTCCATCGTCGAAGACCAACTACTTGTAGACCCGATAGTACTGTTAGGTCATCCTTGATTGTGCTAGCCCACGTCCTCAGCTGCCCACCGACAGGTTTTCGCCAGCCAGTTGTATCGCTCATAAAGGAAAATTCATTGGGATTTGATTAAGGGAAGGGTCCCAAGTCCTACTCGAGGGAAAGAGAAAAAAAAACGCCCTGTTTTCCGCAGATTTTCCACAGACGCATTGTCAGAGCGATCCAAGGCCGCCGGTTGCCAGAACAGACACTTCTTGTATTTTCACCAGAGCCCCTTTAGCCGGGTTGCGGCTCTAATACTATTGGAGAGGCAGGGCATAATCGATTAATATTTTTTCAGATTAGGACATTTTCAGTGGTGTGCAGTAATATGAATCTATTCTTGGAGTGTATGATGAAATTTGATTGGCCTTGAAAATTATTGCGTCATCCGTGATTGTATCAGAATTTTATCACGCCCAGACACTATTGTCTCGACTGTCGATTAATTGTCCTACGGCCATTGTCTGCGATGGACGTTACTCCAAGGAAGCGTACGAAAACTTTAACGCTGCACAAACATACTGGCAAGGCTTAGCAGTGAGTACTGTAGACGGGCCTTGTAACTTTCATGATTTAAATTCAAACGAATATCTGTGGTCAATCTGCAAGGAACGACTTCGTGGAATCGACATACGATGTACTAACATGTCATGTTTCATTGGAAAAATACGAAAAGATAGAAAACAATAACGTAATTATTTATTTTATTTAAATTAATTTACACAAGGCTGTGCATAAAAATATAATATGTTTTGATTAAACTAGAATTTCAATTTCAAGTTATGTAATTGTAATGCTCTTGATACAAGAAGTCGAAAATATTTGTTGAATATATGAAATATATATGTATATCTATATCCATCAATCAGTATGTTCTTCTTTCTTATTTAAGAGAGGGAAAAAATGAAAATATGCGTATGATTCGCGTATACACGTGTGTATTAGTGTGCAAGCCAATTTATCAATACATTTCTGTTTCGCTGATTCCTTTTCTCTGTCTAAAATATAGATATTCTTTGTTGATTGCAAAACATAGTTTGGGGACGTGTTACAAAGGTAAAATGTCGAGTGGATAGAGAGGAGAGAAGTATGGGTAGACACCGGGTAAACGAATATAGGATGCCAGAAAGTGTTGGAATAATTGGTTTCTCCCTGCATGGGTCCATCGTCTTTTGAATTTGCCAACCTATTCATTCAGCGAAAGTGTTTTATCACGTGGAACAAATGGCGCATGTAATGCGAAATCACACGCTTCTACGTCTTCACTTCAAATGAAAAGAGAAGCTGGCCTTTTAACCGCTTAAAACATTATCCCATTGAAGAAAAACAAAGCAAACCTAAACGATACAGAACAAACATAAAATTTCACCTGTACAGGAACAGAGAATGAACTAGTCAAACTTTCTTTAAGAAAAAAAAAAAAAAAAAAAAGATTAGGATAGTTGTAAAATTTCAATTATTATTGGAAAGATTAATCTCAGATAAATTTATCCATGTCCACTATTTACTTTATTCGGTGGTTGGAATGTCGAACTGAACCCTTTATTTCGCTAATGTATGTCAGTTATCAGTTATTGCACTTCCCCTTTCCAAGGTATTGAACTCACACTCTTTGGGTCCTGTCACTGGAAATAACCAACGCCTTTATCCACTGTGCCATGTGTCCTCATCTGTGTATGAATTTCTGGGTATTATAAACCTAATGTCTTCAATAACAATTTTTGCCAGTGCTCATATTGCAATTTTTGCGGGTATCATTTAAGTTTTTAACAGAGCTCATATTTTTGTTGTTATAATTGCTTTTCTCTGGTACTACTTTATATTGTATTCATTTCTATGCGTGGTCGGCTCAGGATATTATTGTGGCTAAGCATATATCCTGATTCCTTAAGTTTACGGATATATAAATATAGACAGTTATCCATGTCTATAAATAGTTATAAATAAATCAATTGCATTCCCGGAATCGCTTATAGCCGTATCACATTGCTCATCAATTTGCCTTTTATGAAATTTAAATTAATTTCCGAATTATATTTCAGAGGGATATAATATTAAAATAAAAAACACTGAGATTATCATATAATACGTCTTCTTTTATTAACTCTGTCTCCTTAGGTCATTGGAAGTTATGGCTCTCCACATCGTCCCCTTTTCAGCTGTTAACAATATTTTTCTCTCCTTTACATTCACTAAGCTGATATCTATTTATACAAATATGTTAGCTAGTTTACTTATTGTATTTAACTCTCTTGCGTTAAATATATGCTTTAGGGACAAACTATCCAAGCCTTTTTACGATTGTCTCGCTGAATTGCTTAAATATATCCGGGCGCATTTTACCCCATTTTCAATCTATGCTGATATTTTAAGCGTAGCTAAGATGTGACAGGAGGATGAAAGTGTTGAGAACACAGTGAGAATCGAACTCACCATTCAATCGAAATTGATCTAGCAAGACAAGCTTATTAACCATTCAGTTATGTTCCATACTTGATACACGTTTAGGCTATTATGTAGCTTTCCATACATGACTGACGAGACAAATCACGCAGTAGGTTGCCATTTCTTCGTTCGGTAGATCAGTTGTCATCCAAGGCTATAGAACCCGGTTTGTCTTGCTATTTACCCATAGCTGGGGGGAGAAGAAGAGGATTCATACCTTTCACGTCAGCCAGTCAGTTATCGCCATGCGTGATACACGTTTAGGCGATCATGTATCTTTCGATACATGACTGACGTGGCAGATGTTTTTCCTGCAGTAGGTTGCCATTTCTTTCTGCTGTAGATCAGTTGAAATCCAAGCTATAGAACCGGTCTGTCTTGCTATTTAGCCATAGCTGGGGGGGGGGAGAAGAAGATGGTTCATACCTTTCCCAAGTGTATTAGCACGTCAGTCAGTCAGTCAGTTATCTACCATGCGTGCTACACGTTTAGACGATCATGTATCTTTCGATACATGACTGATGAGGCAGATTTTTTCCCGCAGTAGGCTGCCATTTCTTTCCGTGGTAGATCAGTTGCCATCCAGGGCTATAGAACCCTGTCTGTCTTGCTATTTAGCACGTAAGTGAATGTGACAGATCCGCCTGGAATTCGAACTCGCCCCCGCGATTCCTTAATCCCAGCCGTTAAATCAATTCAATTTCGATCCGTATCCAGGCGGTTGTCCCCAGTCTACATTCTGGTTTATTATTATAATTCCTTTTCATGTATATCACGTTTTTTATCGCGGTTCAAATAGATCTTAGTGCAATACATTATAAAATGCTTTTGCACAGTCTGAGAAACGTATACGATATTATCAATTCTGTACCACCCTCTCTGATATGTTTCGGATCCTAAACGTTGCATATTTATTTACAAACTGGATTTCGTCCTTGTATTATCAGTGATTAATGAATTTAATTTTTGAATATGATTTCGTCAGGGTTACACTTTCCAATGGGGAATCAATCATATTTATTTTATATATTATTTATACCAACGGTGACCTATTATTGCTCATGACAAGTTTGGCTGATGTGAATATTTTCTAAAATAAAATAACTTGATACTTTTAATTTGTGTTTTCTAAACGTGTTATTGATAACGGATACAAACTTTATCAATAACACATAAAAAAAAACACATTTCGATTCGCATTATATTTTTTCGTCTCGGATGCTACCTGAAATTTTATCAAAAACAAAATAATTTCTATGCCTGAAGATGACTGAATGTTCAGTCGAAAGTTGCTGCGTATTTAAGAAAGACCTCATACAGCTTATAATTTTAAAAAAAAGCAAGGATCATAGCATTCATCGAATGATTAGTAGGTTAATGTATCTTTAAAATTTAGTTAGCGAAAAGATTTCGACATTTTATGTGATTAACTTTACTAATTTACTTTTTCTATGAAGGATTCATTGTAATATAGATTGA
>OZ010582.1:13009908-13022408 GCA_963932145.1 Acanthosepion lycidas | reverse complement strand
TAAATTTAACATTATTTTCATAAGAAGTTACGCTCATCAAGGAATCAGGCAGAGATCGGGTTTTTTAACAATACGATTTCCACTGAAAAATACACCATGTAAAAAATCTCTGTGAGTAATTCCCATTTCTTTTTTTATTCCTCATTCCGGGGGTAAAGGACACAGGCGTGTCCGAAAATTCCGAACTTAAAACCTTTCTTTCCGTGTTGCATTTCTGTCATATGGTTAATAACATTTAAAAAGGTTTATCGAATTGATTATATTGGAACCTTTTCGTTTGTCCTTATATATATATATATATATATATATATATATATATATATATATATATATATATATATATATATATATATATGAACATGTATATTATGTTGGCACGAATATAAAACTTGTTCTTAAAGCAATTGCAATAATGATGGTGTGTGAATTGGGAATCACGTACGTACACACACATATGCATGGCGGAAAATACACACGGGCTCAGTAAAAGAAGATAATGATCAAACTTACACCAAAATAAAAAAAGATGCATGAAATATTTTTTTTCTAATTTAATATAAAACTAATGAAAATAGAAGAACCATTTGATGATATCTCCTGACTAGTAGACGGAGCGATTGTAGGATCTAAAAATATAAAATTGCAAATTATTTTATATTTAATCATGAAGAAAATTGTGTCAACGTGTTAGCAGATATCTTTGCTAATTTAATTACCCAAAGATCAAATAAAGTTAACCATTTGTATATGCTGATCTTGGGAGGTTTACTGAAGATTAGCAACAGACCACTGCATGCAAATACTTGACAATCACAGGGCAAATTACCTCGAAGGAGACCATTCGTTTTTCTACTCTCGAGTATTCTAAAGACCAGCTGGATACATGAACCATGTCTTGATTCCAAAGATTTAAAAGCAAACAAAAGAACACAGGTCTCCTTAAATAGGAATGGAAATATGAACTGTTTATCCGCGAATCTGTGTAGATAGACAGAATACCTTGCTGACAAACATCAAAGAGATGTACAACAATCAAAGGAACCGTTTGAACGTTACTGTTAGCGAGTTAATATAATCTAATACATTTCATATTTGAGATGATTTACGCATTTTACTATGAATCGATCTCGAATATAATTATTGCCTATGAGAATAGTTTTTTTCCGAAAAGGTCGCCAACTATCAGCATTGAATACCTTGCTCTTCAATGTTTTCTTCATTCTATTTCTTTCTTTCTTTCTTTCTTTCTTTCTTTCTTTCTTTCTTTGTCAGGCGAGAACGTTTTTCAAAAAGCATACCAGCAACGCATCTGCAATCTCACGAAGACACACCAACAATTATATATTTTGGTACACATGCATATATATGAACACTCCCTTATATATATATATATATATATATATATATAAGGGAGTGTTTATATATATATATTAGGTTTGCTGCAAAAATAATGTCGTTTTCTCACATAGTAACAAATGTGAGAAAACGACATTATTTTTGCACCAACCTTATATATATATATATATAGAGAGAGAGAGAGAGCGGGAGAGGGAGAGACAGACAGAGAGAGTGTGTAGTTTGTGTCTTCTTCGTCACCGAGGCCCGGGGTACAGTTGGTATGTCGTTGTATCGAAACGGTCCGGGTTCGATTCTCTGTAGTAGATGTGCACTGCTGCATAGATATACGAAACGGCCATCCAATTCATTCTGTTGAGGATTATTCTAGACTCGACGAATTACTATATGATTAGCCTAAATCCCGAAAATATTCACTTCTTTCATATATATATATATATATATATATATACTAAACAACGCTTGAGAATAAAAGAAAGAATTTTAAGTTTAATTCGAAATTAAACGTTAGGACTTCAGTTTCGTATAACAGTAATTTCTGTGTCGATATGAAATCATATTTTTTTTTAAATAATTAAAAAATACATATATATATGTATTTTTAATTATTTTATTTATATATATATATATATATGTGTGTGTGTGTGTGTTAGAATGATTTTTTTAAGTCTGATGTAATGGAATAACCTGTCACCCCCATGAGTGACTACACTATAGGGAGTAACTAAATTCAAGTAACAGTAAGTCAACGCTCTACAGAGGCTAGCTGGGATTTGTTACTCAGCTCTTTGCTGTTGTCGGACTCTCTGCTTTTGGGCAGAGAGGAACCTGGACGAGGCTATACTGAAGGGCAGAATCTCGTCCGGGGAGGTAGACACACCCGAACCCGTTTATGCGGGGTTTACGGGGAATTTTTGGCCGACCCTACGGGCACGTATTGCCCCACATTAAATTAGGCCTTGTGCCACATCCTATCCTATGGGGAGGTTGGTAAATATTGCTAGCTGGTATATGTTGAGTAGGAGTCAGGCTTACGCGAGAACTACCGACATTCCAATAGTAGCACTCACTACTGGCGACGACCTTGTTCATAACTGTTACCTTTATTCTTATTGTACTGGGTTTTACAATAAACTTTTACTTATATTATTCACCCTGTTTTTCAAATATATATTACTATTAGCACGAAATTATAACAAAATACGACATATTTCTATCATTTTAAACGGTTTTTTTAGTTGATATTCTTTTAGTGATTTACCTAAGGCCGAAAGTAGGTGGGTACCCAATGAGGATCGAACTCACTACTCAGTTGTAATTGCTCTAGCGAGACAAGCTTGCTAACCATTACACTACGTCGAGGTGCCCAGTGGATATTCTTTTATGAGTAGCCGCTAATTTTGAGGAGATATGTACATCTTGATGCCTCTTTAACAAAGTGTTGATACAAACTTTATTGATCGCGTCAAAAATACAAAGAATTATTACATACCACAGTAAACCAGATAGAAAAATAAGGAAGGATAAAAACCTAGAAAAGTAACGGTTCGTCTCTCATAAAGTTCAGTTCATTGAGAACACGGCAGAGTTTGTTTTGCGTCTCTTCGGTGCTTTTGAGCTTCTTTACTTCCCATTTCCGTATGATTCATTCACACCGCGATATTTCTATGACTGCCGGACATGACTCAGCCAATTCGCCTCGCAATTAGAGATAAGGTCTTCGTTTGAGATACAGGCGCACATAAATGCATGCTATCGCGCCCTTGTTGGCTTTAGGGGCGTTTTGACTGTGAACGTGCACGTGGTTACACGCATGCGCGTATGTTTTTACCGACGATACATCCGGCCAACTATACTGCTATCACCATTCACTCTTTCTCCCTTTGCCACATTTTACTTTACTTCAGACCCCTGTTTTCTGGTGAGCTCTTTTTTTTTTTTTTACTTTTTACCTTATTCGAACTCCTTTATCTACTTATTAAGCATTTTTAATCCTGTGTCTATTGATTAATGTATCAGCCCTACCACAATCAAAATAACGATGGAGTTGAACGTGGCTAATTTCCTGTTATCCGATGGGAACACTTGAGCTGCTACAGATCCAAGTATTGACCCCCGTTTCAATGGTTTTTATTCGGTCAACACACACGAGATGGCTTGAATACTTATTCTTATATTTCATAAATTTCATGAACCCTTTCAACACAACTTCGGTTATTAGAAGCAATCTTGTGCTTTCAGCTTGATTTGATCGTCAAATATTTTTGCTCATTCTTTCAGTTGTTTTCGTTCATTATAACATTCCTTTCAAGTTTGTGCCCTTTGTTCGCTCGTTTCTTTCTTAAATCTCTTCTTTCTCTTGTCTCTTTTCTTCCACTTGCCTTTCTTCTTCCTCTTTCCTTTCTTCTTCCTCTCGCCTCTCTTTTCCACTTGCCTCTATTTTCCACTTGCCTTTCTTCTTCCTCTTTCCTTTCTTCTTCCTCTCGCCTCTCTTTTCCTCTCGCCTCTCTTTTCCACTTGTTTTTCTTCTTCCTCTTTCCTTTCTTCTTCCTCTCGCCTCTCTTTTCCTCTCGCCTCTCTTTTCCACTTGCCTCTATTTCTTACACTCTTTTCCTGTTCTGTGCGATTTCTATTCCCTTATTCCTTGATTTCATTCTTTTATTTTTAAATTGGATTCATCCCGTGCCTAATTTTTATATTGACGTTCTTTTTCGTTTTTTTTTTTAATTATTTTACCTATATTTTTAAACAACGCCGTCTCGTTGCTTTTAATGTTCTTTTCTTCTCTTACCAATCTTGTTTCATGTGTTTTCTTCTACTTCTTCTTCTTGTTTTTCTTCTTTCATTTCTTCTTATTTTTTCTTCTTCTTCGTCTTCTTTTCTTCTTCTTTTTCATATTCTTCGTCGTATTCATTTCTTTTTTTCTTTATGTTCAATTTTTTGTCCTCCTTCGTCTTCTTATTTTACTTCAACTTCTTTTTTTTATCTTCTTTTTCTCCTTCTTGTGCTTCTTTTTCTTCTCCGTCTTCTTCTTCTTTTTTCTTCTTTATCTTCGTCTTCTTTTCGTCTTTTTCTTGTTCTTTTCTTTCGCCTTTTTTCTTCATTTTTACTTTTCTTCTTCTTCGTCCTTTTTATTTTTCTTCCTGTTCTTATTTTACTTCTTCTTCCTTTTCTTTCTTTTCTTCATATTCGTCTCGTTCTTCGTCTTTTTCTCTGACTTCTTTTTCTTCTTTTATTTCTTCTTCTTCTTCTACATTTTCGTCCTATTCTTTTGTCTTTATTCGTCTTACGTTTAATCATCAATAACTGATATGTATAATTTAAAATTTATTCTATTTTTATATTTTAAGTTTTTACTTTTTCTCCTGTTAAAATATCTTTAAACAGCATTTTTTAGTTTCCAAGCCACGTGCGGATGCTTGGGTAAAGACTCGGCGCTGCAAGTGTAAACAGCCTGGTTTTGAGCTCAGATTTACACAAATGTCATTTGAAAAGAAATTGATCGATAGTTCTTCACCAGTTATGGAATAAAAATCAAGATAGCCTTGGCTTTCCAACTCTAGATTAAAACCACTGTAGATGAGGACACCCCCTCTATTCTGAATTCAAAACTTTACAGAAAACAAGAAGTAAACCCCTGCTATTTTCCCCGAGAAGTTGTAGTAATTCACAGCTAATAAATAAAGAACCAACAGAGTTCTATTATCGTTTACATCCTGAAGGGACATGACATTTAAGGAAAAGACGTCGCCGGGTTAGCAGATTATCGGTTTTAGGTATAAATAATATTATGAGGCAGTGGTTAACTGCCTATTTTTAAATATTTTACTACAGCAATGAATTCGATTTCAATAGGGTCTCTACGTCTGTGTCATTGTGACATAGAGAAAAAGATGAAAAACCTCGTTCATAATTCGAAATAACCAATATTTCCCCATGCTCATACAAGGAAGTAAATCCATTGATATTTAACGAACTACACATTATTTATATTATTCGGACTATTGTCCTTATCTTTGTCGCCATATTTATTACAACGTTTCGGCCGTTGTACGCTCCGTCCTTCTTCAGTTGGTTGGAATATCGAACTGAAGCCTTCATTTCGCTCACTGGGGTAGACTGTTATAGTTCCACGTGCCATGTTTAATGGATGTCAGTTATCAGTTATCTCCTGTTAATTTCCCAACTGCCTTAACCGGGCATTGAACTTACAGACTTTGGGTTCTGTCACTGGATCTAACGGTTAAAGCAGTGGAGAAATTTCAGAGGGAAATTAACAGA
Source organism: Acanthosepion lycidas (assembly GCA_963932145.1). Classification (NCBI taxonomy): domain Eukaryota; kingdom Metazoa; phylum Mollusca; class Cephalopoda; order Sepiida; family Sepiidae; genus Acanthosepion; species Acanthosepion lycidas. Next base: position 13,016,771 of record OZ010582.1, on the reverse strand, counting down.
GACTACTACGGCTAATATTGCAAGACTCTTTGGTAAATCGAATCGAGTTCTCTCAGTCACTGTGTGTTTATCTAAAATTAAATAAGCTTAAATTAACCTTCATCTCTGCCGTGCGCCAACGGCTTACGTGTAGAATCTCCGACTAATACCAATTCAATCTGGTTTCGATCATAGCTAGAAGCAACCGGACGTCTAGACACAATGATTAGCTGTGATACAGTGAAACAGTTTGTCTGTTCATGACAATATAATAATAATAATAATAATAATAATATATATATATATATATATATATATATATATATATATATATATATATATATATATATATATATATTATTTCAGGAACATTTACCAACTTATTCAAGATGATCTTCGCCTTCTCTAATCTTATAACTTTCTGTCTTGGAGTAACAAGGTGCTCAAAGGTTTCACGTACGATTTAATTTCAAAGTCTTTTTTTCACTCCTCTTTGGACTGTCATGACTGAAACTCCTCTCTCACGTCCCAAACGTGTTACGTATTGAGTTGGATCTTTTCTACTTGATCTATTTATCTCTAAGTTGAAATAATGATCTTTCGTCCTGCTGTGACCTCCTGATGTAGTTTTCCTCTCTACTGTTGCCTCTTGTTTAAGCGTATTCACTCTTCACATGATTGTTCGGGAAAGGAGATGAAAGGCAAAGTATGAAATTTGGTACCATTTCTGAAAGCCGGAATTATGTTTTTCCTCTCACTATTGTTCATTTGGAAAGAGAGTGGGTTTGACATAAAACAATTTTAACCTGCTCTCTTTTTAGCTGAATAAGTTAAAGGCTTTTACAGTCAATCTTACGCAAAATGGTGTCAAGTTGGCTAAAAGTCTTATTTGAAAACATGGAAAAATTAAACTTAATTAGTTTAGAAGTGTTTTTTTAGATTATGCTGTTACACGATTTCGATAATTTTGCTGTTACACTCGGTATATATAATTATTTCCTGCCAAGCTAGGCAAATAATAAAGGTACTAAGACGCGTAATGATATTGAGTGTGATAGATTATGAGAAGAAGTAAACATTATTAAAGTGGGAGGACAAATTACATAGCAGAAGCACTAGACTACATGTAGCAGCAATATTCAATTCATGAATGAATGCTAGACTTAAGTTAGGTAGATTCTGCCGAGAGAAAACAATAAGAAATAAAACCTACCACAACACAGTGAACGACCTTTCCTAGCAGCAGACGTAGCAATTGTTTCCATGTAACTTTTCCCCTCCATGTCAGCGGAAGAGGTTAGTTCCGTTTCATCATGTGACCCCAAGCAATGCAATAATTTCACAAATATGCAATGGGTTACTGAATGTGAATGAATATAAGAAAAATAATCATTTATTAAGGAAAGAGAACAAGAAAAGAACAGGAAATAAATGAACAGATGATAACGATTGACATTGCATTTAAATATTTGAAGATCAATGTTGACTTGAACCCAAGGAGCTGGAAGAGAGTTACATAAGCATGAATTGCAAGAGGAGAAACTATCAGCATAAAACTTACGGATAAATCTAGTAATTTTAACAGTACTATGTTGAGACCTAGCTGCCAATCTAGTACTGGGCTTTAATTTGTAAAGTCAATGTACTGTCGAGAAAAGCTCATAAATATCACCATGAAAATATTTTGTAGAAACGTCAGCAGAAAGCAACGTTATGGCGGTGAGAAAGTGGCTGAAGCAGAGATGCCTAGTCACGACAGAATGCAGTTCCATCTCAGGACTTTAAGAAGAATTTTTAAATACACTAGTCTTAGGCTGGAAAGAGAAATTCTACAAGACTGCTTGCTGAAAAAGCTAATGCAACACAAAGACAATACGAGATGTGGTAAACTCAACAACTATATTTGTTCAAAAGTGACGCTTGATCTATTTGCTCTCAGTATTACTTACCTAGTGGGAACGGAACTGCTTACTATCATCAACATCAGCAGGTATTATTTATGTTGTTGAAACATAGCCCCCCCACCCTCTTCTAAAGTAATTTATTATTTTATTAATTTACTTTGTAATTTTTGAAAAGTATTCTTTTCCTATTCTTTACACACACACACACGCAACACACACACACACACGCAAACACACACACAAACACACACACACACACATATACATATAGTTTGTTAGTTACCGCTTTACTTAGAAAGATGGAAAAGATTTATGATATAATAAAATTAGAATATTAGATACATGTAAGGACAGAAAATAAAGATATATATATATATATATATATATATATATATATATATATACAGAGAAAGAGAGAGGGAGAGAGAGAAACGGGGAGAAACAGCTAGATAGAAAAGATAGACATAAATAGGGTATTAGACATATATAAATATATAAGAATATATATATATATATATATATATATATATATATATATATATATATAGTTAGATAGAAAATATATGTATAATTTTACAAATCCGTAAGTAAAAATCTTGATATTATATACTTAAAATTTGCTTCAAATGAATGTATGTAATTCAGACACATTTTATCAATTTCCACAAAAATAGAGTTTAGCAATCTATATTTGACAATGTGATTAAATTAAACTAATGTAGATATACTCTAATAGTTTTTCTTACTTTTAGAAATAGGAAACAAATTTTGCTTCTGAGTAAATAATTGAATAATTGCGCCAAGTTAGTATAATATAACATTCAGTAATGAAAAGCCAGAATGCACACATTTGAAATCATGTTCCTCACAGTACAAATATTTTTTATACGATTTGGAAACAGCGGCATATATTGCGTGCATCGCCTACAAAATGTTATTTACTTCGTTCTCCTCAGATTTTATCATTTACTGTTTAGTTAAACAGAAAATATAAAATCAACCTATACGATATGATATCAACATCATGTGATATCATCATATGATATAATATCAACATATATGATATCAATAATATGATATAAATCTAACAGTTTAGTTTAACTGAAAATATGATATCAACGATTAAACAAATTCACTCATATATATATATATATATATATATATATATATATATACGCACTACGGAATGGTCAATATCAAACAATTATTTTAATATAATTTATTGTTATACATTATTAGTATAGATACACATTTTTAAGTAAATGCTCTGATAATATGAACAAATACAGTTAAGTAATACTTCCGTATCTATCTGTCTTTCTATCTATCTATATATGTCTTTCTCTGTCTCGCTATATATATATATATATATATATATATATATATATATATATATATATACCAGTTTAACTACAGAAGAGCGTCTGCTTAGCAAGTTCGATTTTACTGCTTTCAAACTACAATCTTCAATGATTTCTCTCGAACGAATTTCTTCTTAGTGTGTGACGTCATTATTTTACGTTTAGATACGCATCGCGCATATATAAACTTTCGAGGGAAATCATTGAAAATTGTAGATTAAAAGCAGTAAAAATCGACATTGCTAACCAGACGGTTCCGTATAGTATACAGGTTCGATTCCTGTCGGAGGACACATATTTCCTATGAAAATTCTCAGACGCTCAGGGCGGTAAATGTAGTTAATACTGCTTATTATAAATATAGCATTTATTTAAATATTTGTATCTATAATAATAATGTATAACAATAAGATATATGCCTATGCAATTAATAAGATAGTCTCATGTATGTCTGTTTACCTAATGCAGTGTAAGAAGTCTCTTACATCAAACACTTGAGCAGAAAATTTCTTGATAAATATATATTTTGTGTGATTATGACAGTTTATGTTGGTGCCTATAAGGGATAAGTAGTGTAATTGTTATCGGCACGGAAAATGGTTTCGGAGAGTCTACACACATTCCAAAATAATGCCCTTCACAAAGGCATGAAACAATCTTTCTTCCCAAGCTATGTGTTAAGTGGCACGTGTAGCTGTGGTGCACTGTTAAAATACTGCCATATAAAGCAATGTTTCGCAAAATTCTTACAAATAATACATTGACTATTTGATATGATAAGACTCATCTTAATTTCAGCTGTAAATATTCAAAAAATAAATAATTTAGTCTATTTAATCCCATCATAGTTATTGCAAATTAGAAGTTAATTAAAAGCGTAAGTGTGTTGGGTGTATGAAATATATGATAAAGATAAAAAAAAATCTGTTGCCCGAGTGATTTATTTTATTTTAATTGAAAAAATATTTCTATATACATTCACTGTACCCGGAAAATGACTCGATACAATCACTGCATTTACTATTTTCCTGAATAAGACATTTTAACGAATATCTGCCCGATTCAGTGTAGATCTACGACAAAGTCATTTCTTGGTGTTATACCACTAGCCACTCCAGGACAACGGGATTTCTCATGAGATATGTAGGTTTACCGAGATATCTCATGCTTCAGAATAAGCATTGGTTTCTTAGCTTACATCAACATTTATTTTGAATCTTTGTCCCATTTACATTCAGTGAAAGAAAGCCCGGAACAAGCCGATATTTAATAACAAATTCTCGGCGATTTTTTTATAAGCCCTTCCATTTACAAACATCAGGAGGTTGTTTATCAAATTATTAACAGCAGTCATAAAAAAATAAAGAAGGATAAGTAGCTGCAAGAACAGTTAATAAAATTATTCTAGATTGGCGAGGAAAAAAATTCCAAAGCAATTTCTCGTTAGCTTCCCGTTTGTAGTTAAAATTTCTAAAGAAAATTTATTAACATTCATTTTAAAATTATAAAATAAAGCTTGTTATAACATCACTACAAAATTAGCCATTTTGCTTCAATACTTCTGGTGTCTTCTCAAGTGATGGTGTTGACTGCAAAATAAAGAGATTTTGAAAAGTTCAACCCAAACAAACACACTCACTAGGGGAAAGATTGTCACGTGACCCATGATGACCAATCAGAATACAAGTATATGATAATCCAGAAAACGTAACAATATAACCTAAATTCTATCTGTTAGTGCATTAAAGTCAAGATTAGAATCAATTAAAAATCAATATACGATTTAATTTCATAGTAAAATTAAAAATTACAAAAATCGAATTCTAAATTTAACCGAGCATCAAGTTTAAAATATTACAGATTACTGCATGAATGAAACTATATATATATATATATATATATATATATATATATATATATATATATATATATATATATATATATATATATATATATATATATATTCATCGATGCACGTTTCATTAAATAAAATAGACAAGTTTTGTTTATTTTATGTAAATTCTTTTCATAACGTCTGATATGCTTAATAACATTATCATTAAAAGAAGAAAGAAAATAAATCGTTTTTATCATTTTTAAATAAAATATTTTGGCATTTAAAACAACATGCCTGGCCACATACACAATTCCAGAAAATTCTCGTTGAAAACACAACTATACTTAAACATGAAAACAATAAACAAAAACTAAAATTTCTTGAAGCTATATACATAAAACAGTTGAAATCTAACCTGAACAAAAATAAAGTATGAAATCTCCACAAATATTTTAAAATAACATATAATAGAATCCTTTGGTTTATACCAACGGCTTCCCATGATTAAATCTTCTTGTTTTCCCTCTTGCGTGTCCATATGTGACGTCATGTGTTGCGCTGCGATTTTTCGCTTCCAGCGTCTCGTATGCATGAGTTTGTCGTTGATTCGAAATCTTCAATGCAAACATAAACACACTATCATTTTTGTTTTGTCCGTGTATTGGTTAACATATCGTAATGTAATTGTGAGCTTATTTCATGGCTTATGTCAGCCGAAAGCTTAGACAGGATTAAAAATATGTATCAATATTGTGATTTTCTTTCTTCTTTTAATGATAATGTTATTTAGCTTATCAGACGATAGGAAAAGAATTTACATAAAATAAATAGACAACACTTGTCTATATTATTTAATGAAACATGTATGAATGAAAAAATGCTGGCTAAATACACAGACACAATATATATATATATATATATGTATACATACATACACATATATAAATGTGTGTACACACACAAATATATATATATATATATATATATATATATACATGTGTGTGTGTATACACACATACACATATATAAATATGTGTACACGCACACAATATATATATATATGTGTGTGTATACACATACACATATATAAATGTGTACACACACACACACTCATATATATATATATATATATATATATATATATATATATATATATACTGTTCTTAGAGAAGTGACAATTTTCAGTAAAATTCGATGCTCATGTAAGAAAAATAAATTAACTATAGAACGAAATCCAATCACTAGCTACATAACTAAGTGACGGTAAATATATGAAGTTGTATGCAAATTTGTAGCCAGCCAATTTAATGGATATCATCATTTAAAAATGGTCCAATTATTTGCTGAATTTCATTTCCTCCATTACTATTGTACAAACAAGGAAATATAGTCAACACGGCTTAATCACTGGAATTGGTTTGATTATATAAAAGCTACGACAGATCAATTTAGGTTTCATGTAAAAGCATATCTAGGTTTTACTGAAGTAAAATCTAGTAAGCTTTAATTCTCTGAAAGTGATCTTTGTTGATGGGTGTGATTGACAGTACATTTTCAGAAAAGTACAAACTAATAGAAAAGCAAGATTTGCTCAAAAACAACTTAAAACGGAGATACACGGACTATGTGTGAAAGTAAAGGACATCGGATCTTGAATCAGGTGAGCAACAGTCGCAGATTATCATCAAAAGGGCAAAACCTTTTAGATAATAATAACGACAAAATGAATTTACATTTCGCTAAAAATCAAGAAATTGTACAATAGAACATCGAAAAAGAAAA